>VZQC01003078.1:0-141304 GCA_009823505.1 Rhizomys pruinosus
ACGTGAGAATTGATTTTCTTTAAGAAGTGACACTCGATAGGCTGATAGGCTCTTTTACCGTGGATGAACTCACACCCAGAGACATATGGGTACATAAACTTGATTCAGTAGGCCTTAACATACAAGACAGAATCCATGAATCCTGTGGGCAGATAGGGGAGGTGCAAGTATGGTTAAATTGTATTCTAAGGAATCCATAAAAATTCAATTAAAATATACATTGAACAAAATGAAAAGAGTAAGAGACTATGGAGTTCTTATCCCCAACTGATACATCTGTAATGTAATCCCTACACTTAAGGCACAGGAACATTATGTAAGGGGAGCCAGAAAGATTTTAAGAGCCAGAGAACCAAAACGCCTGATGGTAGAGACCATCTTCTAGGCAGCACAGGGATGGTGTATCCACACAATCTCTGAAATATGGCTGCCTAAAGAAGACCTGCATAACGACAAGACCAGGTGACATGCCAATATAGTTGGGGCAAATCTGACAAGGAATTACTTCTATTTGAAGAGCTGCAAGCAATCAATAGCTGCTGAGAGAGGGAGAATCAGATTTCTCCAGGGACTCAAGCCTTGATAGAGTAACCAATCCTAAACTGTAAGGCCTAAACATGCATATGTATTGGCATCAGTAAATAGACCAAGTAAGTTTTGTGTGTGTCCATGTGCACGCGTGTATATGTGTGTGTATATGTGTGTATGTGTCTGTGTTACAGCTTCCTGATAGGTTATCCCAATGCCCACGTGGTTAGTCCTCTCCTCCCTAAACAAAAAACACAAGTACCCATTCTTCCCCAACAAACCCACACACACACACAACCGCACCCAACCACACATGCACCACACCACACATACCACACATTATTTTAAAATGGATATCATGTCACCCCATCTATGATAGGAAAAATTATGAGTATGGAGAGAATTGATGGTGTAGAATGAGGTCCAAGTCAGGAGAGTGAAAATTGTCGTGTGCTTATGTGCAACATTTTTTTATTTGCTGACAGAGAGAGTAAGGGTAGAGAGTGGTGAACGGTGAGAGGAGTTGCGTTGAGTGACGTGGGGTTGTCAAGGGGTTTAGTGTGAAGGTTGGTCGGGATATGTAGCGGAGGATTTGGTGAGAAAGTGGAGTGGTTGCTGAGTGTCGTGGTGAATTTCCGGTGAAGGGGATGTGGGGCGTCCTTGTTGGAGGGGAAAAGGTGCGTAGTCAGTCCGTAGGATGTTGGAGGGGGAAAAGAGTGGTCAGGATCAGGTGGGGGGGAACGAAAGGTACCAGGTACATAAAGAAGGAGAACTGGCACGAAAGGAATCGGGAGTCAGTGAAGTCAGTAAAGAGATAAAGGAGAAGGGGAGGGAGTCAGTACGAAAGGTTGTCTTAGTTGGTGGAAAGGAGAAGGGGGCGGTGGCTAGTTATTGTGCGCAAAGGGCTGTACGGGTTCAGTTGGAACAGGAGTCAAGAAAGGGGATCAGTAAGGACAGGTCAGGTCTGGTTGGTTGGTGGGCGATTTGGATTTGTCCAGTTTGAATATAAAAATACACATATTTTTCATGGTAAAAAAAATTTCTCAAGTCCGTAAAAAGTAAGCTAAAAAATAATTTAAAAGTGAAGTTTAAAAAAAAGAGGGAGAGAACATGGTCAGTCAAGGAGAGTCTATTGTCTTTTTTTATATCTTTGTGTAAAGTCCAGTCACATTTTTTTTGTTTTTTCTTTTTAGTTTCTTTAATTTTTTTTATTTTTGTCTAGTCTTATATTTTCTTTGTCTTTAGTTCTGTCCGATGTTTACGGAGTCTTTGTCAGTTTAGCTGGTGTCTCATGAATGTTTTCAGTAATGATAATTTGTGTTGCACCTTGTCTTGTTTATACATGTTGTGAATCATAAGCTAATGTCTTATGCAGAGTTATTATTTGTGGATGTAACCCCTAGATAAGGACTAAGTTCCAGTCAGTTCATTTGTACTATTTATATTTGTTTAGGTTTTGTGTTTTAAACACCCAAGCTCAGTCGAGTAGCCAATTTAAGCGATAATCGGATGGTGCTTTATCTTTCTGTTTCTGTAACACCATTTCCTGAAACACGGAGATATCTTTTTTAAAGCATAGTAAGTTTTATTAAGGTTACACACGTATGAATCTCACTGCTTGTGCTTGCTGGCCCAAAGGCTGTGATTTGATTAAAGCAGAAGGGGCTAGCTGTAAAGTCAGAGGAAGCTTGTTAGTTAGCTGTGAAAATGTATGTAGGCTACCCCCCAAGCCAACGTAGTAGAGATCGTCCTCCACGTTTCCTCGGGCGCCTACGGCAGCAAAAGAGAGGGAGACAAAATTTTTAGTTTAGTTTTGGCAATTTCTTTGGCCAGTGCAGATCTGGGCATTTGTGGTCAGAGCCGCAATTCCATAAAGCTAGACCCCAAGACCAAGCAAATGGCCCATAAAATGTAACTTTAGAAAAAATAAAAGTCTGAAATTAAAAATCTTAGATATTTATTAAGCATTTTGTTGAAACTGACTGAGTGGAAAGAAGATTTTGTGGAGTATTAAGAAGTAACTTTTTAGTTTTTCCATCCATTACATTCATGCTGCTATTGAGGGACTAAAGACCAGTCAGTGAATACATTTGCTAGTTTTGCTGCCAATTGAAATGTATGAATAATTGATGCAGATTGGATTTACTCTCTGTCTGAAAATTCTTTTACACATTACTCCAAGATTATAGGTTTGAAATGAAGTGGGTGCGAACTACATCTTGTCCATCTTATTATCCATTATTTCAAATCTTCTGCTTCATGTACTTTATTTTTTAAAAAGTGCGAAATTTTGGCCCGAGACGTTTAAAATTTTAATCCAAGACATTCTATCCAAAACTGTATATTATTGTTGTATTTCTTCTAGTCTTCTTGTTTTCTATTTGGAAGTGAAAATTTACAATCCAACCCACTGAGCTAAATGACATCTTAATTATAGCCATGGAAAATCCCTTTGGGCTCCCTTTTTATTCAACAAAACTATGTTGACCCAAATCTAATAGGATGGCATGCGATACCAAGGAAATTTATGTTGCCTTCCTGAGAGGCGGATAACTTTTATGATTTTTTCATTTAAATGGGGGTTGTACACCAAGTCTCACAATTACCTTTTTTTTTATTTTTCTTTTTTTAACATTTTGTGTTTGGAAACCAATTCAAAAACACTAACTTGATTAATTTTTTGCACCAAAATAACCCAGCAGTAATGAGCTTCCAATAGTTCCTTGGCTAATGTTTGGGTCTTCTGCCCATTTTCCCATTTTGTGCTGGTTTTTATTTCATTGACTTTGTATGGGTCTTGTGCATGGTATCATCACTGTTGCAAGTTGATATTAAAGAATTCCCAGGAACTTGTCTTTGTTTCCTTATGATTGTGCACCACCCTTGGCTCTTACGATCTTTCCACCTCCTCTTCCATAATAGTCCCTGAGCTCTGGGTTTGAGGTTTAATATAGGAGTCTTACCCAGGAACACATACTCAGCAATCTTTTATTGTATACACTTTGTCCAGTTATGGCCTTCTGTTCATCAGTCTCTGTTGCATAAGGAAGCTTTTCTGAGAGTTGAGAGATGCTTTTGCAATCTCTCTGCCCCTTGGTTGCACTCTGTTCTATGAAACTTAGGTGTTGAGGTTCTATTGTGGATGTGTCATTTAGAGTTGGGCATCTCAAAGACATTAATTCTCTGTGTGTGACCAGTTGTGGAACTCTGTATTAGACTCTGTATATAAAGCTTTTTCTGCTAAGATCCCCAAATGAGAGAGAACATACCTAACTTGCTCTTCTGTTACTTTGATTAGTATAACAGTTCCTGGTTCAATCCATTTACCTCAAATTTCATGAATTCATATTTCGTTTTCACCAAGTAAAACTCCAATATATAAATGTGCCAGATTTTCATTATCCACTCATTGGTTGAAAAACATTTATGCTCTTTCCATTTTTTAGTCCTGGAGGCTGAGTCAGGCACTGTCAAGCAGTCTCAGTCTCAGATGGGTGGGTCAAAGGCCCAAGGAAAAGATGAAACTCTGTACAGCTGCTAGTAAAAGATAACATAGTTTCTTTTATTCTCTGAATTTTAACTAGTTGTAATCTCTGTAACACTGTCTAACTGGTGTGGAAAGAAGCTTCTTTGCTGAATGGGAGAGCTACACTTATCTGTGAATATAAGGTACTATGTAATCTTCCAAGGGAGAAAAGTAATCAATATTCCTACCCAGCTGTAAATCCTAATAATTACAACATCAGGGCCCAACAAAATATCCTTAATGGTGCAATAATGGCACTTTATCTTGTGGAAGCCAACAGCCAATTGAATGTAAGTTCCATTCAATGGGAAGAATTCACTCCTGATACTGTAACCCTATCAAATTACCCAGGGCTGGAGAGGTTATAGACTTTATTGGAGAATCTACTATGACCACTTTCTTAAGCCAATATAATTTCTAACTATAGCCTTAATCCTGACATCTGAGTTTTTAAATTTCCATGTGATACAAAATTAGTATGTTCATAAACAAAATTCCTCGTTTTGGCTTGTAGAGGTTTTTGAATCCTTTCATGGTTAATATCGTCAAAGATCTGAAGTTTAATTAATATCTCTCATTTTTTAGTTAATGTTAATATATACATAGGAAAAGATATTTTAAACTTATGCCTTGTGAATGTGGAAAGCAACTGAATTTTGTACAGAAGGTAAATAATTTAATTTAAAAAATAGATAAAACATGTAAGTTATCAATATTTTAACAAAGCAGTAAGCAGTATACTTACCAGATACACTAATTTTTAAGTATCTTCCATGTGTTCTGCCTAACTCTGTCATCTACTTTTTCTAATGCACTGATCTGAATCTGAGAAATATTTGTCTAAAGGGGCCTCCACATACAAATTCAAGGAAAACATGTCCTATAATTTCCCCCAACAACATTAACTAGCCCATGGCTCCTGAATTCTTTGTCACTAAAGTTCTCTGGACATGGGCCAAATGCAGCCAAATTCTTTGTCAGAATGTAACTCAAATTACAACTAGACCAGTTTTGGAAGATCTTGGTTTCCTCCCAAACCATATGCTGAATTTCCATTGTCTGAATTTCTTTCTTTCTGTCTTTCTTTCTTTCTTTCTTTCTTTCTTTCTTTTTTTTTTTTTTTTTTTTTTTTTTTGTGTGTCTTTTCAACGACAGAGTCTCTCTGTCGTCCCACTGTCCTGGAACTCACTACTGTAGACCAGGCGGCCTGAACTCACTACAAATCTCCTGCCCTGACCCCGAGTGCTAGGATTAAAGGCGTGTGCCACCACGCCTGGCTTAAACTGGATTTCTTTCAACATATTGTAATCTTCCATTCTCCTACCAGCATGATCTATTAAACTCTACTGACAGCTTCTAGGATGTCTCTAGCCCAAAGCTCTAAATTCTTCAATATTCACACACTAGTACCATAGGCCTAAGAACAATATGGTCAGGTTTATCATAGCCATAGCCCAATCCTGTGTACCAGATTTCTGTGTTATTTTTCATGTTACTGTGCCCAAATACTTTATAGAAAGTGAATTAAGGGAGGGTTTATTTTGAGTCATAGACTGAGGAGCACTCCTGTGATGGAGGAGGAATGGCAACAAGTGCCTGAGAACCATCATATTCCGTCGGTAGTCAGGAAAGAGAACAGTTAGCTGGATTATACAAATCTCAAGGTCCACTCCCAGTGATCCACTTCACTCAGCAGGGCTCAAGTTCCTGAAAGTTCCACAATTTTTGATAACACATCATGAGCTGGGGACCAACTTTCCACAACATGAGGTCTCTATAGGGAGGACTTTCTCATTCCAAACCAACTTCCTCAATATTTAGTTAAGTTTATATGTATAAATGTATGTGTGTAACTCGGTTTTTGTTAACTGAGTGGCTTAGAAATAGCGCTGAGAAGTAATTGAATGATTAATAATTGGCAGGCTAATGAAAATACAAAAGTCAGGTTATCCAAAACCACTTTGTGAATATAATGGTCAAATATGAGACAGATTATCTCACATATCAATTAAAAAATGAGTAGGTTTGGGGCTGGAGTATAGCAGCCTAATAGTGGTTAAGAGCGCCAACCGCTCTTACAGAGGACGCCGGTTCGATCCCCAGCACCCACATGGCGGCTAAGAACCGTCTGAAACTCCAATTCCAGGAGAACTCCAGTTCCAGGGGAATCCGATACCCTCTTCTGACCTCCGCGGCGTTGCACGACACGGGTGCACAAACTTGCATGCAGACAGTACATTCATACACATACAGAAATAAATAAAAATTAATAAAAAAAATGAGTAGGTTGGATGCAATTAGAAGTCACAAGGTAAAAAATTAAATATAGACATAAATAAGTACTGTTATAATGGATTAACTATAAACAGGTAGAAGCGCCTCTGAAGAATATTGCTATGGCTTGAATGTGAAATGGCATCCAGAGGCTCACTGGCCTTTTTTTGCAAGTGATGGCAATCTTCAGGGAAGAAGTAGAAACAAGATGATGGTCCTCACTGCTAGAGGTCACTATGGAGGTACATACTCTAAGTATACATCTTGTTCTAGCCTCTTTATTTCTCTCCCTCTTTGGTTCTATACCACCATGTGATAGCAGCCCCTGCACATACATCTGCTGCTGCTATGATATTCTGCATCATCTGAGGCCCAGAGCAGTGAACCGGCCACCAAGCACTGAACCTTCCAAAACCCTGAGACAAAATAAACCTCACTCCTTTAAACATTTTCTCAGGAATTCATCTCAGCAGCAAAAGTCTAGTAACACAAATAGAGCTGAGGAAGGTTTCCAGGAAGGCAAATTTGCATAGTGTTATTATCTATTCAAGGCACTGCATGGAACCTGTGGTTATAGCTTTCCTGTTGTAGAAGCTTCTGTGGTTCCTGGACTGCAGGCCTGAATGGTACACTGACTACCTTGCAATGCATCTGGGAAGGTGGCATTAGGCTTGGGCCAGAGCTACTGGGGCACTGAGCAACCCTTAGCATAGCTGAGCATCACATTTACCCAAATGTGATGTCAAGTAGCTGGAGCAAGAGTGATAGATAAAATATATCAGATCTAAAAGGAGAATGCCGTCCACTGGGATGGCCCTCAGGTCTATTCTCATAACAAATCTGCACCCCATACCCATTATAAAGAGAAATGTTAAAGATTTCAATCCGTACAACAGAGCAGGCTATAGAACAATTCTGCATCTGAGAGCAGAAGACTTTTGTCATAGGCAGCAACCAAATTTAGATATCTGGAAATTAGTAAATAGATGCTATTCAATTCTCACATACTAAATCCAATATTTAAGAGTTTACAACCAATAGCAAAATAATAGAACATCAACAATGTTATGGTTATTAAATCTAGATACTTAACACCTAAAATATAGTAAAAGCTTTAGAATTTTATAACAATCTATAAGTATGAACATTAAATATATATGAATATATACTTAAGAGCCACAGATAACAAATGGATTGCTTTAAATATTTTATTATTTTTATTTTATATGTATGAGTGTATTGCCTACATGTATGTAAGTGCCCCTGTGTTTTGCAATGGCCACTGTGGTCAAAAGAGGGTGGCAGATCCCCCCTGGAACTGAAATTACAGATGGTTGTTAGCTGCTGTGTGGGTGCTGGAAACCCCACTTAGATCCTCTTCAGGAGAAGTCAGTGCTCTTAACTGCTGAGCCATCTCTCCAGCCCCAGCAGAATCTATTTTTATATATTTGGATATGTTTAATTTAAATTTTTTTATATGACAAAATAATGTATGTTATATATTTTTTTTTTCCTGAGACAAGTTGTTCCCATTTAGCCCTAGCTGGACTAAATGTAGTCCAGGATGCCCTCAAACTTGTGGTAATCATCTTCCCTGAGCTTCCTGAGTATTGAAATCATAGGCATGTATACCTGGTGCCAAAGTACATAGAAAATAAATTGTGAAATAAATTATAAAATAAGATATTTTTCCATTATGTACCTAAAAAGGCCTTGGGTTTAAGAACAAATTTTCTTTAAAAAAAATTTTTATTAATTTTTATTTATTTCTGTATGTGTATGAATGTACTGTCTGCATGCAAGTTTGTGCACCCGTGTCGTGCAATGCCGCGGAGGTCAGAAGAGGGTGTCAGATTCCCCTGGAACTGGAGTTCTCCTGGGATTGGAGTTTCAGATGGTTCTCGGCCGCCATGTGGGTGCTGGGGATCGAACCTGGGTCCTCTGCAAGAGCGGTCGGCGCTCTTAACCGCTAGGCCATCTCTCCAGCCCCAAGAACAAATTTTCAAGCTGGTTTCTGTGAGTAAAATAGCTTGCTGCTAAGTCTGACAACCTGAGTTTGGTCTCCAGAACCCACACAACAGAAGGAGACAGGAGACTCCCACAAGCTGCCTCTGACATGACATGCATACAGTGGCTTGCAGTGCCTCCCTACCCTGATGAAATTTCAATATTATATAAATACAACAGCATAGATAATCATTGAATTCATCACAGAAGATGCTACACTGAACCCAAACACATCCATAAGTCAAAATACAAAAATCTAGAAAGGTAAATTCCTGGTGAGACTTTAGGTAAAGGTGAATCTCTTGTACTTTGGGATCATGAGTTGTTAGGGTCACAGTTAAGATAAATTAGCAAAAACAAAGCTACTTAAGTTGATAAGCAACTATCTTGTGTCCCAATACAACTATGTATTCTATAGAGACTACCAAAATAGGTAATAAATATGCATGATATTCCCTTCAGCACTATTCATAGGACTGTAACCTTTATCTATGCGAACTATAGAACATTAAATGTTATCAAGGACTACTCCCTACATAATAAACTATACCTCTATTTGCCAACACAAAATACCCACAACAGCATCTGTATCTGTGAAATCCAAACACCATATTGATTTTAAAAAATAGCAGTATGATAACATGTCTTATATTCATAACATGATAATGTATGTGCTTGATGAATACATCTGTGTATTAAAGATAGAAAAAAAGACATCATTTGAATATGTAATCCATGTACACTGTACTCATGGTGTCAGAAAAGCATCCAATTAAATGTTTGTATATAAACTGAAAGACATTAAATGGATAAGCAGTGATTCCAACAATATTTGCTTCTTTTTGCAACAGATGGAAGCTACTGCTGAGTTCCACAACTGGGCACACTCAGAGAATATATGTCTAAGAGATGCCCAGGCCTAGGTGCCTGCCTGTGGTGGAAAGCGCATGAACCAGTGAAACAGGAGGTGGAGCGAATAAAAGTGCATCCCTCAACTCACCAGTGAAGCTTCCTGACACAACCGGGTGTGATGCATGCAGAAGGCACAACTGTAGCTTTTTGTCTTTTTATTTTGTTTTGTTTTGTTATTTTTAATAGCTTACAAAGAATTAGGTATCATTATGGCATTCTCGGAACACAGCATGTTCTTGTTCTTCCTTTCTTCCCCATTCCCCTGCCACTTGTAGCCTCCTGCCCACTTTCATGTCACATGTGAACTTTTGTCCTCACTCCCTTTTCTCAACACCTCTTGTTCCCATCTTATGTTCTCCTATCTAATTTCACAGTTTATTCTCACTTTCCACACCCTTAAATTTACATGCATAGGAGTATTAAAAATTAGGATATGCAAATGAAAGAAAACATGAAATTATTGTTTTTGAGAGTAGGACATCTCACTTAGTACTTTTTATCTCCAGTGATTTTCCTGCAAATTTCATAATTTGTCTTTCTTTACAGCTGATGAAGATTCTATTGTATGTATATATTATATATATATATACCACATTTTCACTGCCCATTCTTTTGTTGATGGATATCTAAGCAGGTTGTATTTCCTTACTCTCATGAATAATGTGGCAGTAAAGATAGATGGGCAAATATCTTTCTGGTGGGGTATAAAGTACTTTTTGAATAGACCCAATATTAGTTCTTTGGTTATGTGGTAGTTCTCTTTTTATTTTTTAAGGAACTTTCATTCTGATTTCCACAATGGTAACAGTAGATTAGACTTGTACCAGTAGTCGATAAGGGGTGCCCTTTCTCCATATCCTCACAAGCACTTGTACCAGCATTTCCTAGATAGATGATAGAAAGTCAATAGATGATAGATGGTAGATAGATAGATAGATAGATAGATAGATAGATAGATAGATGAAAGATAGATAGATAGATAATAGCCATTCTGATTGTGATGAGATGGAATCTCAAAGTGGCTTTAGCTTTCATTTATCTGACAGCCAAGGCAGTTGGACATTTAAAAAAATTTTATTGGGCATTTCTGTTTCTACTTTTAATAACAGGCTGTTCATTTCTTTAGCCCACTTGTTGATTGCCAGTTTTGTATTTTTGTATTTAATTTGACAGTTATTTGTATATTCTAGATATCAACTCCATGTCAGAGGTATAGCTGTCAAAGACTTTTTTTTATAAGCTGTCTGTTCATTCTTCTGATAGTTTCTTTTCTGTGTGGAAAGTTGTTAATTTCATGAAATCCCATTATTGATTCTTGGACTGTATCCCATGCTATTGGAGTTCTGTTTAGAAAGTTCTGGCCTATATAACTTGGGGAGTACCCCCTATTTTTTCTTCAAGTTGCAACATTCCTGGTTTTAAATTAAGGTGTTTGATACAATTGAATTTATTTAGTTAAGAGTTGGGAATGTGTGTCTTCATTCATTCTTTTACGGATGAAAGTCTAATTATGCCAGCAGCAATTGCTGAACAGGGTGATTTTTGCCAGTGTATGTTCTCGATGCCTGTGTCAGGAGTTAGGTGGCCATGGTGGTGTGGATTGGTTTCTTCTTGTACTCTATTGCACTGGTCTACCTGTCCATTTTTATTCCAGTACCTGCTGTCTTTGTTACTATGTCTTTATGTGATTTGGAGTCAGATTTGTGATACCTCCAAGCAGTGATTGTCTTTCTGCATAGGATTGCTTTGGTCATTTTTAATTCTTTGAAGTATTTCAAAGAAATTTAGATGGGAATTGCATTGAATCTGTAGATAAATTTTGGTAATAATCCATAATTATAATATTAATTATGCCAATGTTGAAGCATGGAAGCTCTCACCATATCCAATATTTTAATTTCTTTTTTTAAATAAACTTCTTTGACAGTTTAATACATGTGTATAATGCTGTCGCTCCTCCCCTCCCCCATTTCCCTGCTCTTCCTGTCTACCCTCACTCATTTCATAAAAATCTCTTTTCCATATTCATGTCTGCCCATTTTGTTTTAGGAGCCATTGAGATTAGTCAGGGCTGTAAAAATGACCATGGGTTTGGAGCTATCCATTAGAGGCTGGTAGTCTCAGTATGGGTTACACAACCAAAGACAATGATTCACCACCTTCCAGAATCTAACAATAAGCAATAGTTCAGCAGTGAAGGGTAGGGCTCTGTGACCTCCTTTCTTTTTCAGTGTCTTGAAATTTTCACTGTACAAGTTTTCACATCGTTGGTGAGGTTTATTTCCAAATGCTTTATAACCTGAGGGTATTTTCCCTAATTTCTCTCTCATCAATTTCACTATTAGTATATGTGAAAGCTACTGATTGTTTGTATGTTGATTTTGATTCCTGCGATTTTACTAAAACTGTTTGTTAAATATAAGAACTTTCATGTAGAGTAGGTACAGTCTCTTAATTATAGAATTGTATAATCTGCAAAGGGGGATCATTTCATATCTTCCTTTCCTGTATATAATTTTGTATCTTTCTTTGTCTTATTGCTATGGCAAGACTGAAAATATAATACTTTCTAAGAGTAGAAATAGTGGATGTCCCTGGCTCTCTTGTTCTGGAGTTCAGAGGAATTTTTTTTTCCAGTTTTCCCTCCAGTTACTACAATGTCAGTTGTAGGTTTATCATAAAAATCTTTACTGTTTTGAGATGTGTTCTATCTATTCCAATTTTTTTCAGGAACTTTTATCATGATGAAGTTTGTCAAATTCCTTTTTAGTATCTCTAGAGATGATCATGTGATTTCTGTCTTTTAGATTATTTACATGGTGAATTACACATATTGATTCACATATATTGAACAGACCTTTGCCAGGTGTTTTGTTGAGTCATTTCACATCTCTGTTCATCAAGGAAATTGGTCTGCAGTTTTCATTTTGTTGTATTTATTCAAGTTGCATACCAAGATTATACAGGCTTTGTGGAATGAATTTGGTAGTGTTCTGCCCCTTCACATTTTGTGGAAGAGTTTAAAGAATGTTGGTATTACAACATTCTTAAAGGGCACAGAGAAGTCAAATATGGATCCATCTGGATCTAGGCTTTCTTTGTAAGGAGACTTTTGGTGTACTCTATCAACTTCATCCATTGTATGGATCTATTTAAATTTCTATTTTCTGGCTTTATTTTAAACATGACACATGCACTTAGAAATTTCTCAAGGTTTTCTTTCTAGATTTGGGAAGTTAAGTTTTTCTGGTATTCTCTAATGATCTTTTGTACTTCAATGGGGTCTGCTATAAAAATTTTTCATTTTGTCACTGATTTTATTTGTTCCTTCTATTTCTTTTGCTTAGTTTGACTAGAGATTTATCAATATTACTATTTTTTCAAAGAACCAATGCTTTCTGTACTTTATTCTTTGTATTATTTGTTTAGTCTGTAATTCACTGCTTTCTGCTCTAATCTTTATTATTTCTTGCTGTGTATTACATTTGGGATTAGCTTCTTGTGGCTTTTCAAGAGCTTTAAGATGCATCATTGGGCTGTTTATATAGATGCCTCTGAAATTTTAATGTCACTTAGAGCTATGAATATTCCTCCTAAGACTGCTCTGGTTGTACCCTAAAGGATCTGTTCTCATTTAAATTTATTTCAAAGAATTTTTAAATTTTCTCTCTAGTTTATTCAATTGCTGACTGTTAATTAAAAATGTATTGTTTGGTCTTCATGTATTTCTATGTTTCCTAAGGATCTAAGGATTATTTTACTGTTGATTTCTACTTTTATTCCACTGACATCTAATAAGATAAAAGTAATTATATTGACTTTTTTGTGTCGTGGGCTATGTTGTGATCAACTGGAGAAGCTTTCAAGTAACAGCACACATCTTTAATTCCAAGGAGGCAGAGGCAGGCAGATCTCTATAAGATCAAGACCAGCCTGTTCTACACAGTGAATTCTAGGCCAGCTGAAGCTACAGGGAGAATCCATCTCAGAAAGACCAAGAAAATGAATATGAACAATCTCTTGGACGGAATGTTCTATAGATGTCTATAAACTACATTTAGTCTATGGTGTAATTTAGCTCTGAAGTATCTTTGCTGAATTTCAGTTTAGAAGATTGGATATTAAAAGTTTCCCACTAATCTCACTATTGGGGGTCCTCAGAGGAGTTGGAGGGGGATGGAAAGGGATGGAAATAATGAAAACACAATACTCACATATGTAATTCTCAAACATTTTTATTATTAAATTTTTATCATTAAATTTTAAACTAAATTAAATTAAATTAAAATATACCATTAAAATTTAAATGAGAAAATTCTTTCACTCTCATTGTGTCAGAACCTATGTGATTTTTTTAAAATTCATTTTGCTGTTTCTTCTATGAAAGTGAGAGCTCTAATACTTCTTGTATAAATGTTTACAATTGTTGATGAATTGTTTCTTTTATTAATATGTAATAGTTGTTTTTATATCTTCTGATTAGTTTTGTCTTGAAGTCAACCTTATAAGGACAGGCATGCTCATTCCTTTATAACTTCTGTTTACTTGGTAGGCTGAAACATTCTTCGACATTAAATTTTGCTCAGTTTTTGCTAGCTAAATGTGTTTCTTAGGGACAAGAGATAATTGGTTATTGATTTTCTCTTCTGCCAGTTATGTGTTTTAATTGGTGAACTGAGTCCATTTACATTTAAAGTCATTATTGAGAGAGACCTTCCTATGATTTTATTAAGTGATGTTCTGTCTCTCTGGGTAACTGTTATTTCTTTTCCTTTCACTTTGTCAGTTTTGAGAGGCTGTTGCGTTACTGTATTAGACAAGTTTATTCTTTCCAGCTCTACTTTGTGCATATATCTAAATTATGGGATGTATTCTTTTACGTATTCTCATGGATGAGACTCTTTTTCTTCCCTGTATTATTTTAAGAAATGGAAAGTACTGTGATAATTAAACTGATATAATTCTCAAACTATAAATATGTAAGTATATCTACTATCATTTTTGAATACTGTTTACTGACAAAACTGTACTACTAAGCTTTAAGAGTAATGCAAAATTTGTCGTTGTTCCTAAGAGTTTTCCATTCATTCCCATTGAGTAAATCTTTGAACAAAATAGAAGGGATTTCTCCACCTCCGCTAGCCCAATCCCAAGGAAATTTCTGTTTCCTTGGACACAGACGTCTACTTCAGCCCACTCAGTCCCAGGATTAGTTTGATATCCTCATGAATCAAGGCTTCACTTCTGCTCCTTGGTCCCTGGGGAGATTTGGGGATCCTTCAGAGGACAAGGCTCATCCAGCCTATAGAATCAGCCTCAGCCATCATCATGGCTTAACTTCACACAGGTCCAGCTCTGGGAATTTCTTCATGAACTATTGTAAACCTGAACAAGCAACAAATGCAGACCACAGCAGACCAAGTAAAGCTTCCTTCTTTCTTTTTGTTTCATTCTATTTTTCTGTTATTTTTTATTGTTGTTTGTTTTATTTTTCTGTTATTTTTTATTGTTGTTTGTTTTATTTTTCTGTTATTTTTTATTGTTGTTTGTTTTATTAGTTGCCTTGTGCATATGTTTTGTCTTTCCTTTTTCTTTCTTTCTTTTTTTTTTTTTTGGTCTTTTTGAGACAGGGTCTGCCCTTTAGTCCCAGCTGGCCTGGAGCTCCCCGTGTAGACCAGGCCGGCCTTCAACTCACAGAGATCTGCCTGCCTCTGCCTCCTGAGTGCTGGATTGCATCTGTGTCCCACAATGCCCACAGAGGACAGAAAAGGGTCTTGGATCCCCAAGACTGAAGTTATGGTTTTTTGTTAGGTGCAATGTGGATGCTGGGATTCAAACCAGGTCCTGTGCAAGAGCAATCAGGTAGTCAGTGCTTTTAGAGGCTGAGCCATCCCTCTCCAGTCCCTGGTTTTGTATATATATATATATATATATATATATATATAGAGAGAGAGAGAGAGAGAGAGAGAGAGAGACAAAGAGACAGAGAGACAGAGAGACAGAGAGACAGAGAGATATAGATAGATATGATAATTTTTTAATTTGCTTAGTTCTAAAGCTTTGTATCATGTTTTTGGTTTTGTCTACCATTTAAGTAGTTTAATTACCTTTTCTAATTATTCTTCTAAACCTACCTATAATTTTGTAATTAGTTTTTTACCCTTTGTGTTTTAACCTCTGTCCCACAAAAGTAGACCTCTATTGCTGTCCCCTAATTTTCTACTCCTACAAAATTTTGCTCCACTACATTTCTTCATCTAAAATGTCTCATAAAACCTCTCATATGGCTTTTATACCTCCAACTCATGCACCTTCCATCTAATGCTGTATTCCATCTTTCATACATCTTTTCTTCTTCATTTCAGGATTTAAATGCTTATACCTTTCACTCCACCAGTTATCTGACCAATACCCAAATTATGTGGTCTCTGTAGCCTAATGGGAGCATTATTACAATGCAAAAGTCTCTCCTACAACTAGGCAAAAGCAGAAGTACCAATAAAGTAGTAGGAATTCCCATAGACAGAGTTTTCTGTTAAACAGCTGCAGGATACACATTTTTCAGGGAAGACTTTAGGGTCTCACAGGAAGCAGAAAGAGTAAGTGGATAGTTAGAGAAAGGAGAAGAGTTAAGACTGGAAAATATTCATCTCCACAGGTTTATAAAATGCATCAAAGACTCACAAATAATACAAGACAACATCTTTCAGCACATGTTCCATATCCCCACTCTTCTGCAATGAAGCTCCAAGTACTGAAATAGCTTCAACATTTGTGGAAACGTTTAGAGTTCTATTTTTAAATATGATTTATGACCACAAAACAAGTCTCAAATTAGGAGATGAATTAACTAACAATGTTTAACCAACACTGCAGTAAGGTAGTCTTCAAAGTGAACAAAACAGAGAATAAGTTGGAGAATAAGTCAGGAATTTGGAGGAAAAAAATCAGCAAGGAAATTTAAACACTGAAAAAGAATCAAACATTAAATCCTCATCAGAAAGCATCACTAGTAGACAAGTAAATTAACTCATGACAACTGAAGTGATAGCACAAAAATACTTTTTTCTTATTTTTTTGCACAAGTGGAAGATAGAGTTTATTATAAAGTAGAGCACTCGAGGGATGAGAGTGAACAATGTACAAAGAGGTCATGGCTCCAAACTATATTTTAGGTAGGCTTTCCCTCAAGGGTGGTTTCCTTTTCAGGTGATAGCTCCAAACTACATTTTAGACAGCTTTCCCTCAGGGGTGGTATCCTTTTCAGGTGACTGATTGGCCCATTTAGACTAATTATTTTGCTATTACTTAAACATATGTTATTAGCATTGTTTTCTTATAATACATTTTTTTTTGTCTTTTCGAGACAAAGTCTCCCTGTAGCCCCAGCTGTCCTGGAACTCACTCTGTAGACTAGGCTGGTCTTGAACTCACAAAGATCCACCTGCCTCTACTAGGATTAAAGGCATGCACCACCACACCCAGCATTGCTTTCTTTAAGAAGTACCATGATTCCTTTGAAGCCTTTTATAGGTTGGAAAATCAGAATTAATTCACAAAATGTACAGAACTCCTACTATATGAGGACTGATATCATGTACTTTTAATTAAAAGTAAAACACTTCAATAATGTGTATTAACATATTAGAAATTCAGATTTCAAACTGAGAATAACCAAATAGACATAAGGAAATAACTTTAGAATCTTCACAAAGGAATAAACTATTTCTTTTAAAAGCAGGCTAATTTAGAGCCCTCTGTGATATCAATCCTTTCTTTTGCCTTGTTTCATGTTTCTCAAACATTAATAGATATATAGATATTGTATCATAGAATACACAAACTTTATAGATCAGGTTAAAAGGTCAATTAATCACACATAATTTTACTCTATGTACTGACTCTGTAATCTTATGATAAGACACTGATTTAATGCACGATCTTGTGGTATACAATTTAAGGAATGAAATTTTGTACAAAGTCTAACAAAAAATGTAGAGCCGGAATTCAATTTCATAAATTTGACTGAAGCAAGAGTTAAATTTTCAAAAAAAATTTCCAAAAGAGAAACACATCACACATAAACATACACACACACACACACACACACACACACATACACACACACACACACACACAATATTATAAGTTGAGTGCAGGCCAGGAGAATACATGCATATTGTAGTCATATGGATTGTGCAGTACACAAAGAATCAGCAGTATCTGACAGACTGTAATACTTGAAAAGTAGTAATGACATTGACATCTTTTACATATTTAAGTAGTCAATATAAAGAAGAGATTTGAAAATTGGAAGGAACAGGGGAAAAAGATAGAAATGATGACTTCCAGTATGATTACATAAATATTATGATGGTCTATATGTTTCTCCCCTGAAGAAAATGTCTCTTGCTGTTTGGCTGACCACTACTTAAATATATGGCATTTCTACCAATATCATCCAAACATAGAGATAAGGATAGGTGAACTTAGACTTACAAAGAATAGCATAAAAGGAGCATCCATATAATAACAGGGTGAAGAAGCAAGTCAGACTCAAGGGCCCTTCTCCCAGAAGACTCTCCCTCTGCCTTGAAGGTAACTGTATCCTGAGGGCCGGCCCATAAAATGTGGCAGCAGCAACCAACCAACTGACTTCAACATCTGAAGAAAATATAGCAGAATTTTAAGTCCAATTAAATTTTAAATAAGTTCTTTTCTGAACTGGTGGAAAATTTCTGCTCATTATTTGATTTATAAAATTTTTCTCCCTAGAATTTATATACTTCTATTATTACACAAAAGCCAGACTTTAAATTTGTGATATTAGTTAGAAAATTAATGTATTTTAGCTTAATGCATAAATCCTGCTGAAGTATATCATAAAAATTCATATTACTCTTGTTATTCTAACATTTTGTTTTGATCAATTGGAAGAAAAGTATCTGTAAATTCTGGGCAGTTCAGTAAATCTCACATGGAGATTATTTAAAGATCGTGCAGGCCATTGGTTTCTTTTATTATTATTCCTTAAATAAATTAAATTTGGGTTTTCAGTATGTTCAGATGACCTCCCAACTAATGCTATCTAAAAATAGGACCCAAAATAAAGAGAGGAAACAGGAACACTGGAAAGGACATCAAGAATTCAAATAGAATTCTACACGCATGAAAGTATTTGAAATTTAAATCCTTACTGGAAATTGCCCTGGGCTAGAGAAAGTCATGCTGCCCACAGTCAGAATCTCTCCATAGGCCCCTGAGTGTCTAATGACTGGGCCAAGGGGAATTTTAGTTTCATCTTCTTGCCTCTAACAGAGGGCATCTCTGAAAGGCCCAGCCAGGCCTTCAGTCTTTCTTGTATTAGTCCTCATAGCAGTCTCCTTTCTTCCTTTCCTTCTGCAGAATCATCACGGAAACTTCCTAATAAATGCCGCATCCTAATCCATGCTTCAGAATAAAGTTCCTGGAAGCCTCAACATACACTATCCACTTCAAAATCACAGCATTGATCCCAGTTCTGACAGGAGGCTTGGGTCAAACTGCCCTGGTATACTCCCTTTACCACACATCTTTGTGTTCTTCAAGTTCATCTCTACCAGGACTCTTCTGAGCCCCCAGCTCTGGGAGCTTTCCCAGAACTGTCTTGGATCATAAAGAATCAACCCTGGAACCTCATCTCAAAAGTTATACCTATGCTTAGATTAACTGAGACGACTTCTTAGATAACATTTTTACATCATAAAGTGAACTCAAAACTGAATACCAAGCACTATTGACCTAAGCTATAACCTGAGAAGTTGTGGAAAGAGCCAGTGAAGATAAAAAGATTAGATCACTTATCCATACCAAGAAACACTATCAATGACACAAATCCAGAGCCTGGGTTGCATGAAAAAAAAAACGCAAACAGCAAAATAAACAAGAAAATATATTTAATGCATTCCTGAAAATGCCAACCTATAGGTGCAGAAGAAACTGATTTCAAATAGCAATTATAAATATTAAAGGAACCAAATTGGATATGAATGAACTACTGAATGAAGACCATGAAAACACCAACAGCTGAATAAAATAACTAAAACAACTAAAAACATGAAAGTAGAATTTAATAAAGTGATAGGATCTCTGAATAAATCTAAACCTAAATAAAATTTGAAACAAAAAGCTTAGAAATTCAGACAAAAAGTTGAGAGGAAAGAAGCAAAAGTTAGTGGAGGAATTGGAACAGAGAATATCAGATATTGAGAATCTTGTAGCAATGGATCACTCAATCAAAGAAAATGTCACATCTTAATTAAGTGAGGAGGAAAATAAGGAAGACCTCTGGAATACTGTAAAGAAACCAAGCCTGTGAATCATAGGAATAGAAGAAGGAGAAGAAACCCAAGTCAAAGGCACAGAAAATACTTTTAATAGAATAATAGAAGAAAATTTCTCAAATCTAAAGAAAAAGATACCTATCAAGATTCAAGAGGTTTACAGAACACAAAATAGACAGGATCAGAAAAGAAACTCCCCAAATCATATAAACTCAAAACACTAAATGTAAAGCTGGGGCTACAAGGAGACTCTGTCTTGAAAAGACAAAAAAAAAAAAAAAAAAAAAGAACAAGGAAAGATATTGAAACTATGAGAGAAAAATCAAGTCACATGCAAAGGCAGGTCAAACACAGTAACAGCTGGCTTTTCAACAGAGACTATGAAAGGCCAAAGTCCTACATGTCAGGAAAGAACACAAAGCAAGTCTCCAAAAGTTTAGGAAAATTAAAATATCATCTTGGTATTCTATATAAAGCTAGATTATATATTCTATATAAAGGTATTCAATATAAATATTGATTATATAATAATCAATAAAATTGATTATTATCAATAATAATATAATGGGAAAAATACACACAGGGACAGTAAACAATACACTAGTTAATGAAAATTAGATTGAGGGAAGAATAAAAAAGAAATTTAAAATTTCTTAAAACTGAACAAAAATGAAAGCACAACATACCACAACTGCTGGGACACGATAAAAGCAGCCATCAGGGGAAAATGTATAGCATTGAATGGCTAGAGATAGCTCATCATGTAAATAAATTAATGATGCACTAGAAGGCTGTGGAAAATGAAGAACGAACAGCACCTAAAAAGAGAAAAAAGAAATCAAGTAAAGCCAAAAATCATTGATGTAGAAACAAAGAAAACAATGCAATGAATTGATGAAAACAAGAGTTGGATTTTTTTTTTAAAGATTAAGAAGGTTGATAAGCCTTTATCTAAATTAACCAAAAGAAAGACAAAGAAAATGCAAATTAAAAAACTCAGAAATGATAAGGGAAATAGTACAACAAGCCCTGAGGAAATTCAGAAACTGGTAATGACATGCTTTAAAAAATTTATATTCTATGCCAAGCGTGGTGGCACACACCTTTAATCCTAGCACGTGAGAGGCAGAGGCAGATGGATCTCTGTGAGTTCAAGGCCAGCCTGGTCTACAGAGTGAGCTCCAGGCCAGCTGGGACTAAAGGGAGACACTGCCTCAAAAAATACACCCCCAAAAATTATATTCCACTAAACTAGAAAATATAAAAGAAATGGATAAATTCCTATGTATGTATGTCATACTGATGTTAACTCAAAATGATATACTAACTATGGGAAAAGATTTGTATGTTCCAACAGGTCAAAATGTCACTAACTTAACAGCTGAGAAAGAAAAGATACAGATTTGCATTGTATAGGATGTACCAGGAAGTGCCAGCAGAAAGGTTGGCCCATCTGAACATTGAAAGGAAGAAAAGCCTCAGACTGCTACAGACATCAAACCCTCTGTGGTTCCTACTTGTAACAACTATTTATAATGAATCCTAACTAAACTTACTTTCTAGGTGCCACAAAGTTTTAATACGAGAGACTTTCTTACCTCCCCTCCATAGAACAAGGAGAAATATGACGATGATGAGGTCGTTCTCTAACTGTAAATTGGAGCCAACTGTTATAGAGGTAATTTCCTATAAAACCAGTAAAACTGCCTTCTTTAATTGACTAATAGACATAGGAACTGTGAAAAGGATTATTCTCTATTCAGAACCAAATATAATACTAAAGTCTCCTTAAGCTATGCACTTAAGGAAAATATATTAATACAGGAGAGCTCTGATATCAGCAATGAATTATTCTATCTAGGAGATGTTGGTCAGGGGATCCAAGCCCCCACAAAAGATAAAGGCTTCTTGCCTGTAAACTAGGATACCTTCAAGAAGAGAGGCCATAAGGCCCTGCTGTCAAAGACCTGATGTAAGCATGGGAAAGATGTATTGAGACCGCACTTGCAAGTGTACAGTTGGTCTCTGGAATACCAGAGAGTGTTACCAAAGGCCACTAAACCAATAAAGCAAATATAGGTCTCCTTGAGTCAAGCAAGACTACTCTGTCAGCACCAGATACACCTCACCTGCCTGGAAATACTGTGCAGCAATGGCAGCCATATGCCTGTATATCCCAAATCTAATTGGCTATTAACTCTCTCCTTGGAGGAATAACCTACGGCTGATGCCACAAGCTTACATCTCTAGTGGTTAGGAGATGTTATAAGCCATAGTAAGACCCTGTCATATTTTACAGAAAAAAACATAATTCATGGATTAATATACCATTCAAATATCTGTGTCTATACCAAAGTGACCTACCATAACAATTAATACTGTTTAAATACCTGTATATCTAAACGCTTGTGCTTTCATTAGTAGGATTGAAAGGTTATTCCTGGTGGCTGGAGAGATAGCCTAGTGGTTAAGAATGCCGACTGCTCTTGCAGAAGACCCGGGTTCGATCCCCAACACCCACATGGCGGCTGAGAGCCATCTTTAACTCCAATTCCAGGAGAACTCCAGTTCCAGGGGAATCCAACACCCTCTTCTGACCCTCACAGCATTGCACGACATGGGTGCACAAACCTACATGCAGACAGTACATTCATACACATAGAAAATAAATAAATAAAAAATTAAAAATTTAAAAAAGAAAGTTTATTCCTGGACAAACTGTCAGCCCATCAAAGGAAACAGCCAGAACTGACCAGAGTCCAAATCAACAGCTCCAGAGAAAGTAGACTGTTTTGCTTCTCATCCACCTGTGTCCCTTTTCTAAGCCTAGGGAACAATCTGTGGAAGAGGGGGCATGATAGAATGTAAGGGCTGTGATTGGGGTGAATGGTGAAACTACAGAAATATAGTCTGGACACATATTTGATCAACTTGATTGAACATACAAGTCACCCCAGCTGAATGGTGGGACCCTTGGGCTGTGTGGGTTTGGGCACAACTGCTTGCAAATTGGTTTTACATGAAGGATGCTTGTACTCATAAATTATTACTTATTGTTAAAAATGAAAAAAAATAAAGAAGTAATAGAAAAAATGATATAAATATATAAATAGACCCATTCCAACAAATGACATAGATACACTAACTGAAGATCTCTCAACTAGGGGCTGGAGAGATGGTTCAGTTGTTAAGAACACTGGCTGTTCTTGCAGAGGACTTGGGTTTGATTCCCACAACCCACAAGGCAACTAGCTACCAACCATACGGTAACTCTAGTTCCAGGGGAATCAACAATATCTTCTGACCTCCATAGGCACTGCACAACATGGTAGTTCTTACTTGCAAGCAATATACTCATACACATAAAATAAAAAAAATATTAAAGACAAACTCCCAAGAAATAAGAACTCAGGGCCAGATGGATACAGTGTAGTATTCTACCAAAATCTGAAAGAAAAACTAACACCAGTACTCTTCAAATTATGCCATAGTAAAGAAAAGGAACACTCCTAAATTACTTCTATGAAGCTAATATTATTCAAATAGCAAAACCAAAGACTCAAGAAAAAAAATTATAAGCCACTCTCCCTGATAGACATAAATGCAAAATTCTCAATAAAATACTTGAAAACTAGATGCAAGAAACGTCAAAATTATTATTCCTCACAATCAAGTTGACTTCATCCCAGAGATGCAGGGATGGTATAACATACATTAATCAATAAATCTACCAATAAACAGACTCAGAGACAGAAACCACATCACCATCATCTAGTAAGATAAAGAAAATTCCTTTGACCAAATCCAAAATTCATTCATGATAAATGTTATGGAGAATCTAGGGATACAAGAGACATATATCAACATAATAAAAGCAATATACAGCAAGCCTACAGACATCATCATTCTAAATGGAGGAAAGCACAAAGCATTCTTGCTAAAATCAGGAGCAAGACAAGGAAGTCCACCCTCTGCACTCCTGTTCAATATAGGACAGGAAGCTAGAGCAATAAGAAAAGCGAAGATTATAAATCAGATACAAAAGGGAAAATAAGAAATCAAAATATCCTTACTATGACATGACACATAAAAGACCCTAAACTCCTAGAGTTCATAAATATATTCAGCAAAGTAGCAAGTTATAAAATTAACACCCCAAATCAGTAGTCTCCCTATATAAATACAACACATTTAGGGAGAAAGAAATCAGGGAAATGATGCCATAGAAACTATGTAACAGCTGGAATGAATCTAACCAAGAAAGTGAAGGAGTTGTATAATAAAATTTTAAGATAATGAGGAAAAAATTGAAGAAGATACCAGAATATGGAAAGAATTCCTATGCTCATAGATCAGTAAGATTAATATTATAAAAATGGTCATCATACCAAAATCAGTATACAAATTCAAGGTAATACCAATTAAGATTCCAATAAAGTTCCTCACAGAAATAAAAAATAAATTAAATTTTCATATGGAAGCATATGTATAAAAAACTGGTATAGCCAAAATAATTCTGAAAAGCAAATTAAATGCTTGGGGTCTTAAGTACCACAGAGATGTAGTAATAAACACAGCATGGTACTGGGACAGAAACATACACTGATGCATGGAATAGAATTCAAGACCCAGACTTAAATCCACACATTTATACCCACCTGATTTTTGATAAAGAAGTCACAGATACACAGAATAAGGTTTTCTGAGCAGAATTCCGGCAGTGCAAGTATTAAATAAATAATAATTTAAAAAAAACTGACAAGTGGGACCCATATGAAAGAAAAACTTCTGTACATCAAAGGACACTATGATTCATGTGAAGAGGCAACCTGCATAACAGGAAATTTCCTTACCAACTACATTTCTGAGAGAAAAACACCACAAAATGTGGGCAAGGATATGATCAGAGATCTCTCAAGTTGAAATGCAGATGGCTGAGAAATACTTTAAGAAATGCTCAACATCTTTAGTGATCAGGGAAATGCCATGTTAAAGCCAATTTGAGATTTCTTCTATACCCCCCAAAATACTGTGGAGAATGTAAAGAAAGGAGGACTCTTATCCACCAGTAAAAGGTGGTGCAGCCACCACAGAAATTGGTGCACAAATTCTTCAAAAAGCTCAAAACCGACCTACCATATGACCCAGCATATACCCAAAAGATTCCATACTCTACTACAGAAATGCCTATTCTTCCATGTTCATTGCTGCACCTTTTCATAATAGCCAGCGATTGGAAACAACCTAGATGTACATCAACTGATGAATGGATAATGCAGGTGTGGTCTATATACACAATGGAATATTATTTAGCTCTTATAAAATGAAATTATAAAATTTGCAGGTAAGTGGATGGAACTGGAAACAGTCATCCTAAGTGAGGTAACTCAGACCCAGAAAGACAAAGGACGCATTCTCTTTCACAGCTGGATGTTATCTTTGAAATCTTAGATATGCATGCGTCAATTTGAAAATCCACAAAGGTCAAGAAACTAAACAATGGCCATGGAGATGGAGCTACCTGGAAGGGGAGGTAGAATGCAGTGATACAAAGGGGGAAAGTTGAACTATAGCTAAGGAAGGGTTAATTGGTTAGGGAATATGAGGGGAAGACAGAGGGAATAGAGGGAGGGGACAACTCACACTAAAGACCTTTAGCAAAAGTCAAATGGATGCCTACCACTGTACAAGTTTCTTAAAATATACACATATATATTATAAAAAGCAATTAAAAGGAGTTACCTTATAGAAGCGGACATTGTTCCTTCTAGACCGCATAGGCTAGTGAAGTAAAAGCTGAAAGCTGTGAATGAATTCCTTATGATGCTGTTAACCAGGCATCCTGTAGACCTTGAAACAAAACCACTGATTGTCCCTACTCTTGGTTATCCACCAGAATTTTATAGTACAACTCTAACCTTGAACATATCACAAAATGTGCTGTAGAACAAATGAGTACAAATCAAGCTTCTGTTGCTTTTGAAGCCTTATCTCTACTGACTAATGTTCATAGAGATGGAAGGTGCTATGCACACTACCTTAAGAGAAAATTAATCACCAACTTTACTTATAGCTATAAGTAAATAGCTATAAATCCTGGGAGCTATAACAACTGGCCTGGTATGATACGTCCACTGATGCAATAGTGGCACAAATATTATGGAACTAAGAACCACTTTCTAATCAGATTTAAGGTTGACTTCCTAGGAAGGAGCCTATACCTGACACCGATATCAGGACTAAGAAACTGAGGCCAGACAGAGGGTGACATAAGGGTGAGCCCTATACTGTGCTTCTAGTAAATAGATAGATCATTTAAATGACTCCTCGTGACTTATTGTTATACCTATAGATTAATGTATCTCTCAGCACGCAGCAGAACCTCCTTATGCAGCAGATGGTGATTTACATATAAAACTTACAACTGGTCAACATGCCAAGAGTATGAGGCTATAGAATGCTTATCTCTGAATAATACACCTGTATCAATCACCTGCCTCCCAAGGAAGAGGGAGTAGAAAGATTGTAAAAGCCAGATGTAGATGAACACAAGGAAACAATTTTCCAGATATCCTGGCAGTTACTCATATGACCTCACTGCAATGGTGACAGCATGCACAAGATCTACGTGAAGTTCAAGCACACAAATTCTGAGCATAGATGGGAGAAATAGGTAAGAAACACCAACCCTAGTGAAGGAAGTGTTGGCAACTGACAGGTGCTGGGAGGGAAAAAATGTCCATGTTTTTATAGGGTGAGACACTTGGTAGGTTAACCAGGCTCCAGCGAATCAGCAAAAGAACCCACACCAAAGGATATATAAATATATATTATATAATATATACATATATGTATATATGTGTGTGTGTTAGAGTACATGGAATTAGGTAGAAGGTAAAGGGGTACAGAGTGCAGATGGGAATGATCTAAATATGATCAAAATGCATTGTATGAAATTTGCAAAAAATCAGGCTGGAGAGATGGCCTAGCAGTTAAGAGCGCCGACCGCTCTTACAGAGGACTCGGCTTCGATCCCCAGCACCCACATGGCGGCCGAGAACTGTCTGAAACTCCAATTCCAGGAGAACTCCAGTTCCAGGGGAATCCGACACCATCTTCTGACACCTGCAGCATTGCACAACACGGGTGCACAGACCTGCATGCAGACAGTACATTCCTACACATACAGAAATAAATAAAATAAAAAATATATAAATAAATAAATAAATAAAAATGTTTTTTTTATTAAAAGAAATTTGCAAAAAAAATCAAAAAATTAAAAATTTATACATGCTCATATACGGGCATGTGTTTATTTATGTCTGCATAAGTATGGACACGGGACAAAAAAATTTGAGCTTCTTTTACTAATGTTAATTATTCATGAGTGCTTTAGTGCCTAGAGACTATTTTAAAAGATATAGCATTTTTTTCCTGAAGGTGAGGCTTAACAATATGATAAAGGAGGCAGCTCCTCCCACTCCTTTCCTCCCTCTAGTCCTCCATCCCGCCCTCTCCTCCTTTCTTTTTTCCTTCTCTCACTCTCCCCTTCCTTTATTTTAATGTCCTTTTTTTTGGTCTTTTCAAGACAGGGTCTCCCTGTAGCCCCAGCTGTCCTGGAACTCATTCTGTAGACCAGGCTGGCCTTGAACTTACAAAGATCCACCAGCCTCTGCCTCCCAAGTGCCAGGATTAAAGGCATGCGCCACCACCCTCAGCTTATTTTATTATCCTTTTAGTGTACAAAACATTGGCTTTCATTATGACACCTTCATGCAGGCATATCATTGTATTTTGTCCCTCTATTTCCCGATTATCTTCATCTGTCCACCTCTCATCCCTCCTGCTGGCACACAGAACTCTGTTACTGCTCCAGATAAGAGAAGGTCATTAGGTAGGGGCACACAGAGAGCTGTGTTGAGAATAGGGTCAGCACATGACACCTCTAGGGAACAGCTTATGTTTGGCAGGTGGAATGAGTTCCTTTAAATGTCCCAGCTACTCAAGGACTTACTGGCTGGTGATGTTGAACAATTCTGTGGATGATCACAGCTGTCCATCACTGCTTGTTATCTGACAGTGGGGGCTCATGATATCCAGGGCTATGTGAGACCATTGAGTGTTCTGGTTAGGGTACTAACTTCTTAGTTGCTCATGTGAGACTGCCTGTGTGTTGCTAGTGCTTTAGAAAGCAAGAGGACAATATTCTTGTAGATTTATAGTAAAAGGAATTAGAAAGTGTTTCCTTACACACTTTCAGTAGTATGAAATGGAATCCGGCAATTTCCTTATTGATACACACTAATTGTGTATATGACAATATTTGGTAGACATGACACTTTCAATAAGTGTAAAACAAGACTGTTAAGGCTTATTTATCTATTTTTATTTACCACTATTTTGTCTTTACATAATAATATGCTTGATAGAATTACTTGAATTCCTCCTACTGACCTTCAGATTGGCAAGAATATAGTTGTATATTTGACAGAAAATTTTAGAAATGGGAATCTTGTGGTAAGGTCACATCTTCACTGTGGGATGTTATGAAATGATTACAAACAAATTATTTTAAAAAATAACAGCACTGAATCTCCACACACACATAATTTGTGAATGAAAATCTTTCAGTAACCTAAAAAGTCTATAATATAAGGACACATATTTAGCATACATTAACCTTATCCAAGGTACTATTGACAGTTCACTACTGGCAGAAATAGTGTAGAGTTAATCTTCCATAAAGGAGTGACACTGGATAGGCTGACTAGACTCCTGTGAAGGTTGGATTCACACAGAGGGACATCTAGGTACATAAACTTGACTTGATAGGTCCCAACATATATGACAGAATACATCAAATTCAGTAGGGGGCTATTCATGGAATGCAAATGGGGGAGGGGTCTAAGTGTGATTAAGATGGATTCTATGAAATTTTAAAACTTCAATAAAATATACATTGAGGAAAAACATAAAATGTCTGTTATTTAGGCAGGAAAACTAAAGCACTTTCCTTAAAAAAATTCAAAGGCAATAATGACAAATTGTGGGAGAATAGTTAAGCTATGGCCAGATATGTGATGTGATGTATGTGTGTGTGTTAATATTTTCTAACCTAATGTCTGTGTATTTAAATATACTCATTAATAGAAGTTGGCAGGATAAAAAGGAGATTAAAATGCAATCAGCTTAGGGAATAGAAGAATAAATGTAAGTACATTAAACAAGAGTGCTTGCTGTATTAGTTAAGAAAGAATCCATTAGTTAAATTAACTACATTTATTGAGAAATTTGTCTGGCTAATTAATTTTGTACAGTACAGAATGTATGCTTATTCTTTATTACTCAGG
This sequence comes from Rhizomys pruinosus, assembly GCA_009823505.1. Classification (NCBI taxonomy): domain Eukaryota; kingdom Metazoa; phylum Chordata; class Mammalia; order Rodentia; family Spalacidae; genus Rhizomys; species Rhizomys pruinosus. Next base: position 28,920 of record VZQC01003078.1, read on the forward strand.
TACTTATGCAAAAATCTGAGAGCACAACCAGAAATTGTTCCAAAACATCATTGAATCAATCCCTCAAATATAGCTAATCATCTTTTCAAATAAAGAAGAAAAATTCATTGGTCACCATGTGACATCTGGTTCCACATTCACTTTCAATGATACACAGTACTAGTTCCATAAAATCATTGGCTTGTTAGCTCCACATAGAAGTTTTCTGTGACTGTTGATAGGAAGAATGTGAAAAGTATGCTTTCCCCCAACATGTGAGCCCTGGAGATGGAACCAAAGCCTTGCTTGTGCTTGGGAAGTAATCTACCACTGAGCTGCCAGACTTCTAAAGAGTTCTATTCTCATCTCAGCAGGCCTGGGGAACTCAAACTGGCAGAGGATAGGAAGGATGCTGGTCAAGGAAGTGAGAGTGTTCAACAGAAGTCTTCTTCCTCTAAGGCACAACTGTCCGGAAGGTGCAGGAGTATAGAATTTCTCCAGATCAAATCCTGGTCCAGTTCTGGCAGAGAGATAAATTGTAGATCCCCAGGAAAGTTGGATAAGTAAACAATTGTTTTTCTGATTAGAATTAGTATGCTTTACCATTATGGCTTTGGACTACAGGCTAGTAGAATAAAAAATGTAAGCATCAGCAGAAGCTTCTGTGATCATCTTAGTAATACAGTATGGAACCAAGATGGTCACAAGGGTAACTGGAGCGCTTTTTCCCCTGCGGAGTGGTTTCAGCCACTGCCTCTGCTGCAGGAAATATTACCAGCTGACAGCTACAGGAAACCCCATTCCACTGGGCCCTGTGTTGTCAACCATAGTAGGCAGGTGCCTAGTCACAAGCTCAGCATCATGAACAATTCTTCACCTCCACTAACGGGCTCAGAAGAGGGACAGAGAGCACCCATCAGCAGGAAACAGAAGCACCATTTTACCAGTTAATGAGAATCACCTACTCTCTCCTGGGCTGACACCAGTCTCCTGTGGCTCCACCATGATTTTCTTTGTACATAGTCTTTTGTCGTTGTGGTTATTACTAGAATTATATTTCCCTTTAAGAGGCATGAGGAGCTCTTGAAAACTAAAACATGACTAATACAGAAGATCTTCATATTTATCCCCCCTTCTCTTCTATTATAGCTCCTATCCTCATTGCTCAAATTATTCTACCTCACAGCTTAAATCAGTTAAGAATCTATGATAGTTAATTTTATGGGTCAACTTGGCTGGGACACAGTGCCCAGTTACTCGTCAAACATTAATCTGAATGTCTCAACGAGAATGGTTTTCAGATGACATTAACTTTAAATCAGTGCACTTTGAGAAAAATAGAATGTCTTCCAAAATGTGGGTGGCTATTCCAATTCATCATCTGCTTTGGAGAATAAAGACCAACATCCTCCAAGCAAGAAGACATTTCAGACTCTCTGGATATCCTGACTGTTGGGCTATCCTGTAGATTTTGGATTTATCAGCCTCCATATTTTTGAAACCAGTTCTTTAAAATCTCACTTTCTCTTTCCCATTCTTCTTCTCTTCCTGCCTCCCTATACTTCTCTCTTTCCTTTCCTTCCTCCCTCCTACCCGCCTTTCCTCATCCCCTCTCATAGATGTGCATATGGGGATTAAAACTTTTGATCATTTTTCTTTTGAGAACTCTGACTACAGACTCTAAAGTCACCATTCACTATCCTAAAATGAAATGCTTTCAACCAGAAATGTCTTCTTCTATTGGATAAGTTGAAGTAAAAGCTAGTAAGTACAAAGCACACAAGCACTTGATATCTATAAAACAGCTAGGCCAGTTAAAATGTAGTTTAAGTCTGGGTGTGATGGCAGATGCTTTAATTCCAGCCTTCTAAATCAGATGCAGGCAAATCTCTGTGACATAGAGGCCAGCCTGGTCTGCATAGCAAATTACAGGCCATCTAGGATTGCAGGGAGACCTTGTCTTTAAAAAAAGTTCAAAGGGAGTTAGTTAAAACATCTCTCTCCATTAACCCCAGTTTCATTTAATTATTTAGTGATCCTAAGCCTTTCAAGTTTGTTTAACTTTTCTAGCTATATTGACTAAAACTATTCTAATTTACATCAATATTTGTATGTTTCTCTGAGTCAGCATTTCCTCTGCATTGGGGAAGTTTCTATTTATCAATATGAGAGTGAATCCACTTACAAATCAGCTGACTTCTTGTAGCAGTTATAATCTAATAAATATGCATGTGTTGCATCAGCTTTTAAAGTAGCTTGGATTGCTGATACAAGGTAACTCTAGGCAGCCAAAATGATGCATAAACTCATGGAATTAATGCGAATATCTTGTATGGTTTTATGTCTATGTAGTGAATTAGATATTGGAATAACCTATTGCAAAATCATATAAAATAAATAACCAAATCCCAAATTTTTCTCAGTTCTGAAAGTCTAAGTTCTTTTACTTTTTAAAAGTTCTATCTGTATTAATATAACCTTTAGCAGTGGGAGCTACTGATAATTTTCAGACTTTTCTAATGAAAAATTTATCCTCTGTCCCAAGGGTTGTTCTCAGACTTGACCAATGTGATGCTATCTTGGGTGTCATGTTTTATCCTGCCAACTTGTTTGGTCAAACGCCAGTGTGGATGATGCAGTAAAGGGATTTGTGGATGGTAAAAACTCTTTCAGTTGCTTGACTTTAAGCAAAGCAGACAACTGTGTGTTACCTAGGTGAGCCTCATTCTGTTAGATGAGGATGGCTTTCTGACTCAGGAGCATATAGTGTTTGTGCACCCAGGGCCATGCCTGTCTTGGTCACACTTATGTCCTCAGCACAAACTCAGTGCCTGGTATAAACATGGTAGCTTTCTAAAGGCATGGAAAGTATGGCCAACTCTTGCTTCTCTCTTAAAGAACATAAAGAAGGGAGGTAGAACACAAATTTCTTTTGCTGTTAATTATAGGCTGTGTAAAAAGGGAATAAAAAGCCAGAGTGTATATCCAAGGCCCTACTCCTACACAAATACATATTCCTGACCATAATCAGTACTTAGTACTCTCATGGTACTTATTACACTGATTAGAATTTACTTTTGGTGATTATTTAACTTTTCTGAACCATTAAATGAAGGGAAATGGGATACAAGTATAACCTAAACTTCCTGAAATTGATGTTATAGATGGAAAGACTAAGTTTATCAAAGGTAGGGATTTCTAATGAATGGCATCCTCCATACTCACAGCTTGCAGCCTATATCTGTGGCAGCTCAGAAAATCACATCTGTCTGTACACAAAGTAGAGTCAAATAAAGATGAACAAAACCAAAGCCATATTCACAGTTTTGATAATTTGAGGGTGAATTTAGAGGGAGACATTTTCTAATTAGGTGGGGAGCTTCAGTTTCCCTGTTGGAGCCATAGCAAGATTCAGATCCTGAATGTAATATGCAAACCATTTTGATATGGCCTTTGACATATTTATTGCACAAAACAGGATGGTTGTTCTCTATTTTTTTTCTTTTTCTCCTTGACAGTTCCATTTCCTCTTGACTCAAATTTGCTTCCTCTCTTTGAGAAAGAACAAGATTCCACTGTCACAACCCCAGAAGAATGTGTGTTTTGGAATGTTTTGCCAACACTGGGCAAGGGCAGAGTGAAAAGGAAGAGCAAGGGATGAGGTAGGGCACCTGCTGCTGGCCTGCTCTCCATCATCTACTAGCTGCAGAATCTCAGGCTTATGGGGAAGGGTGTCTCATGCTCTGTGTTTGTAGAAAATGAGAGGAGGAGGTGGTAACAATTTCCTTGCAAAAGAAGTGACTAATGCAACATACTTCTAGATGTCCCTCTATTAAAGTTCAAAAGTATGTAAATAGCAGCATTTAGTTCAGTTGGTTATCCACTGAAGCCCTTTGCATTTAATCCCAGGTGCTCACTGATCATTCTCTCTCTCTCTCTCTCTCTCTCTCTCTCTCTCTCTCTCTCTCTCTCTCGTGTTTTTGAGACAAGGTCTTCCAGCTGGCCAGGAACTCACTCTGTAGACCAGGCTGGCCTTGGACTCACAGAGATCTGCATACCTCTGCTTCCCAAATGCTAGGATTAAAGGCATGTCCCACCTCATTTTTATTCCTCCTCAAACCCTGCATGATAGATATTACTACTACTCTGGTTATACGGAGGAAAGCTCTTGGAATGTTGAGTAAATTGTAGTAATGGTACTACAGCTCTGGATGCTTGATAAACGTGACTCCTGCTGCTCTCAGACCTATGATTTATACAACTTTTGACCAATGTTCCCTGTAATCCTATCAGGTTGAAAACGGTCAACTGAATGTCATAAGCAAACATCTTTGATGACTGAGTATGCATGAGGGGAATTTCATGTTGCAATTAAAACTATCACAAAGTTAATCAGACACATATTTAATGATATGTATAACAGCTATTGTGCTGCACATCATTAAGCATAGATGTTGAGCTATTCATATGAATAAAAATAATTATTGTTAAACTGCTGCAGCAAGCATGGCTCTAATGAAACAGGAATTGAGACAGGAAGGAAAAATGTTAGAATAAAAAGAACTGCTCCATTTATCAATGTGTTAATAATCTATAAGCAATGCCTTGGATATTTTCTATACTTTCTCATTTAATTCTCCTAATAAGAATATGAGAATGCTGTTAATTAACCTTCCTTTTGCAGATGATGAAACTGAGAGTCATGCAGTTCGGCAGTTGCCCATATAGCGTGGTAGTGATGGAGTATGAATCTGTGCAGTGTGACTTGGCCCTTTTCTCATACAGTCCACTAACTCGCTTTTAAATAGAAAAGCACTCATTCTTCTGTCTTATTTCACCAAGATGGCTCTTTTTTATATGTTTTTATTAGCTTTTAGTTCATGTGTATGAGTGTATTGCAGGCATTTATGTAAGTGCATTTGCATACTGCAATGCTCGCAGAGGGCAGAAGAAGGTGTAAGATCCCCCTTTGGAACTAGAGCTAGACACTATCGTTAGATACCATGTGGGTTCTAGGAATTGAACTTAGATACTCCGCAGAGCAGCCAGTGCTCTTAACCACTGAGCCATACTTCCAGCCCCTCAGGTTGCCTCTTGCGAAGCTCTACTTGCTACCTTGCTTCCAACCTCACTGATGTTGGAATATCAACATTTTTTTACCAGAAACGCTGCTTCTAATACATGCATGCTATGGCCGAAATATTTCTGTCCCTGAAGAGAAAATTTAGCCACTACTCACCATATGAAGGGTTTCAGAACTGGAACTCTTAGAAGATAATTGGGCTTAGATTAGGTTGTGAAAGTATGACTCTTATCATAAGGTTAATCCCATTATAAAAAGAGAAAAAACTGTTCTCTCTCTCTCTCTCTCTCTCTCTCTCTCTCTCTCTCTCTCTCTCTCTCTCTCTCTCCTTTCTCTCCTGAAGAGAGCTGTCTATAAGTTAGCAAGAGACTCCTCACATCTCACAAGGAACTACATTTTCTGACACCTTGATCTTCAATTTCTGGCCTTCAGAGATGGAAGAAAGACATGTCTGTGTATGCCACCTGAACCATGGAATTTAAGCTAGCCACCCTAGCTATGATCATGGGTAACTTTTGATACTCTTGTTTTGAAAACAGAAGTCCAATAACTTTTGATCAGAACAGAAAATAGTAGGAAGTATATTTGTTAGGACAGGCTAATTTGTCTTTAAGATCAAGCAATCAAACTGCTCCAAATTCAAATGGCTGTTTTTATAAATTCTGCCATATATCCTTGTAGGAGGCAGGAAGGACCATTTTGTTTTTAATTTTATTTATTTTTGTATGAGTATTAATGTACTGTCTGCATGTAGGTTTGTGCACCGGTATCATGCAATGCCACGGAGGTCAGAAGAAGGTCTCAGATTCCCCTGGAACTGGAGTTCTCCTGGAATTGGAGTTACAGACGGTTCTTAGCTGCCATGTGGGTGCTGGGGATCAAACCCCGGGTCCTCTGCAAGAGCAATTGGTGCTCTTAACTGCTAGGCTATCTCTCCAGCCCCAGGAAGGACCATTTTTAAATGGTATGTATGATGCTGGCTACCTCAACAGGAAAAAAAAAATTGGGATCAGAGCTCTAGGCCCTCAGCTTATACATAAACTTTTCTAATCAATTATCAATTATCCAAAAGGAAAATACCAATGAAAATCTTTAGTAGCTTTGAGAACTGCCCTACTTTTAGAGGCCATTTAGTGCCCTTCATTTTAATGCATTTCCTATTCCATCTTCACCTCTCTCCATTAATATCCTTGGATATTAATATTACTTATTTGCAAAGACTACTTACTATTCCCAGGGTATAATGGAGAATGTATACACATTTGTCGAGACTATGTCTTAGGAAATGTCCAGTCATAGTCTCTGTCCTAAGTCACATGACATGATACAGGAAGCTAAAAGGTCCATAGTTGGAATAAACAATCATCTAAGTGGTTTGGTGCATTCATTAATATTAATAACTAAGTGCCAAAAATTATGAATTTATGTAACAATGAATTAGATAAAATACTTATTTGACTTAATGCTAAGAAGAATAAGCAATAGCAACTATATATTTTTTCATTTTGTAATTTCTTGAGAGCATGTGAAAGGAATATTTTACAGGATGGAGGGAGTAACTGTATCAACCTCCAAATGCTAAGATATGCTTGGATCCTGACAATATAAGCAAAAGAATAGATGAAAATTATCTGAGCTATTCATTAAATAGCTTAGCATTGTTTCCTTCTCAGATTTTAGTTATAGTGCAAAAAATTTCTTCATTTATTTTTGTGAAATTTTATTGAATTTTTGTGTATTTCATATAGAACATCTTAATCATCTTTCTACCCCCTTCCCCATTAATCTTCTCCCATACCCTCCCCTGCACTGGATTTCATACTAAGGCCTATAGAGTCGGGTTACTGTCCCTAGATGTCCCTCAGTGCAAGTTCATCCACGGGGGTCTAGTCAGCCTATCTAAAGTCTTTCTGTTAAAGAAGGTCAGCTCTTCTTCTGGCATGTGGTACCTTCATTAATGAAAAATAAAAGATTCTTTCATGTCTGTTTTACCCCTTGTTCTATGTTCCATGAGCCTTATGTGTGGAAATTGCCTTGTGCCACTTAGGCTTGGGCAATTCACAGTCAATATCTGTGTATGGTCAGTTGTGGTATTCTATAAGATACTCTGCCTTGTGCCAAAGAAGCTTCTTTGATGAGTGGTGTCTGGGATACATATTTTGCCCAAAGTAAGAAATTATGCTAGTCTAGAGATCTGAAGTCTTGGGGTTTTCTCTAATATCCATGACCACTCCAGCCGTGTGTATTTGGCCATGTTTACAGTACACATGAGTTTCCTCACAGAGTATGCTTTTAGTCCAATTAGTTAGCTATTGTATTGATTGCCCCCAAGGTCACTAATGTACCAATGTTGTATTCTGTGCCAATCAGTGATGTGGTTATTTGGTCTTGAAGCTGGAGTTTGGCCACTGATTGTACCTCTCCCTTAGGAGCTTTTATAGTCCTCTTCCAAAGCTACAAGAGATAGCCTTCATAAGAAGTGGCTTCGGGGTCAGTTCCAGTTCCATTGTTCAAATCCTGTATCCAAAGTATGCCTTGTCTTCAGCAATAGGGTCTTACCTTCAAGTTCTGGGAGGCAATCAAGGGCTATGGCAATAGCTTGTATAATTTTGAGAGCTTCTTGGACTGCTCTGACCAACAGCTCAGAGGAGGGTTTCTCCTGTCTGGCAGTGTTTCTTGTCATGTAGACTTCAGCTAGACATATAGGCTCATAAATGATTTGGGGAGTCTCTTGGACTACCCTGGCCAACAGCTCAAAGGGAGGTTTATCCTGTCTGCCACTGTTTCCTTTGTTTTATAAAACTCAATTCCCAGCAAAGGATGCAAAGGAAGGGAGGGTATTATCCTCAGTTCCCCCTCTGATATAGGAGGCTGGATTTGGGTATGAAAATGGAGAACCTGGTTTCACCTCATAGATCCACTTGAGTCAAAATTCATGTAGCTAATAGTCAGTGGTGTGTGCAATGGTAAGATATTTTAAATATCCCTAGAAACTTTGGTCAGGTGGATAGCCTGGGCCTCAACTTAGTTTTTAATTTGCTTTGTGTGTAGAGAACAGGATTTAGAACTGTAGTTAGACATTGAGGCACTGTCATTGAGAGCTTCTGGAAATAGGCTCTCCTGGCATTACTGAAGTTTTATAGAACTAGCACTGCCTCTGCCTCATAACTCCCAACTTACTTCATTCTGACAATGATGCTTGCACCCACCCCATTATATTAACATTCTGACCTCTGCAGGGAAGCTTGAGCATCCTAGATTTCCAATGGTCAATTAAAAATATTGATGATTGGTGAGAAAAATGGCTCAGTGAGTAAAAGCTCTGACCTCTATACATACATCATTTCAATACATCTCTATATGTACTTACACATGTGTGTGCAAGTTTGAGCACACACACACAGTTGTGTCAAGTCAGTTTTCCCTATCTTATGTCCTTCCACACACATGGAACCAAGGTTGAAAGTGGGTCTGAGCAAAGTTGAACAAACTCTTCAATGCTTCTGTAAAAAGAAAGAGAAAAGTGAGAGAGATCTAAGGAGCAGATGTCTGATGGAACATGAAACAATCCATGGAATGATTCAGAAATTTGAAGATGGGACACATTCCTCTATTGTACACTATGTAATAATTGCTTCAGAATGTGTAAGCTGCTTGATATCTGGTTTTAAAATATTATACTTCTTATAATTATCAGAAAAAGGAAAAATCCATATAATTATTTTTCTATAAATAATTATTGAAATTACTATTAATAAAACATGTACCCAAGTTAACTACATTAGAATCAACAGAATAACATTTTTTGATGGTTGTAGTTGATTGTCACATTCTAATTTTACTAAAAACTTAAGAAACATTAAATATTTCCCAAACAAGTATATGTGTTCCAAAATGCAGCATGGGGCCTCTGAAGACAGCTGGGGATTGAATGGAATGAAACACAGCAAAATTCGCAAAGATATGAAAAGCTTACCACGAAGTTTTGCACAGAACATTTTGGACCTTCCTTTTCTTAAATTATTCTATGATCTGTTCTATGGGCACATCCTCAGAAAAATAATTCAACAAATAAAAGTCTGGCTGACAGATGAGTAGATACTTGATATTTCATGTTTCCATCATGTTGACTGAAGCCCAGACGTCTTGTAGATAGTACCACCAACTACCATATGCTCATATGAAAATGGTTGAAATTACATACAGCACATATATGCAGTATTTTTATGTAATTACATATAGGGACATTTGTGTGAATCAGAAAGATGCATGAAATAGCTAAATAAAAGAAATATTACTAACAAAGGCCATTTAGGATTCACATGTAATCTTAGAACTAATATTTCCTTTTATATTATACTTCCTGACACTAAGGAAGCATCACCCATGTTTTTGGACTTTCTGGACATAACCGTTATGTTTTTCACTATGGTGTGACATCATTATACTGGAAAATATTTAATTCAGTAGAAATTTAGTGATCTTCTATTCTGCAAGATATAGAGAGATAAATAGGAAAAGATTCTTAATAATGAGACATAAACATCTACTTTGTAATTATACTTTGGAAGCTAGAAAGGACATAAGTAAAGCATTGTCTTGCACAGAATAAGACAGTTAACACCAGCTTAGAGAGCCAAAAGATATTAGTCCAGGATATCAGATAACATGAATGTCTGTCCTCCAGAAACACAGGAAAGGAGGGAAAATAACCACCTGCTAAACAGTAGGGTTTGGGAGATGTGGGAATGGAACTTTGTGTGTGGCTTGAAGCAAGAAATTTTAAGACCTGTCCCTGGAGATCTCCGGTTACCTGATATCTCTGTGGGCTTCCAGAGTTATCTGTAGCTGGAAGATTCGGGATATTACAATGATTCTTGCTTCACCCTATCTCTGCAAAGTTCCAGGCCCCTTCCCTTGAGGCATTGAGCAGAATGTTACACCTCCAGTTACCTGTTGCACAAACCAGAGCTCTGCACCCCACCCCCGCCATTAGAACCAAGTTGGCTCGCCCCTCCCTTCTGCCTGCTCCCCACTTCCTTGCCCAAAGCATAGTAGTCTTGAATATATAGACCTCACTGACAGAAAATAAACGGAGTTCCTATCCTCCCTGGCTCTCCACGCATGTGTGTGAGTTCGTTCCACGGGTCTCCGGCGGTTTTCCCTCCCGCGTTCTTGTGGGAGCAGAGCCCAGAGACTGCCAGCCTGCAGGCAGGAGGCAAGTCCTGGAGCTGAGCCAAGAAGGGAAGGACAGCGTCACGTGTGACTCAAAGACACTGACCCGACAGGGAGATACTGGTGAAAGAAGACTGAAGAGGCTTAAAGCTTTCTCAATCCATGACTAAAGAGTTAGATTATTATATATAACCATAAAAAGAGCAAGTAAAATTTCATTTAGTACATGGTTTTGACTTTATATCCATTCTAAACAGAATTGGGGCCTCTTTTCTGAGGTATTTTCTTCTGATTTATTTGTATCTACGTGGGTCAATTATTCTGAGACTGGTAATAAATATTCAATGACAGTCACCTAATTCTTTTTTTTTTTTGTTTTCATTTTTTATTCTTTGTTGTTTGAGACAAGGTTTCCCTGTAGCCACATCTGTCCTGAAACTTGCTATGTTGACCATATTGGACTGGCGTTCAGTGAGATCTGACAGCCTCTGCCTCCAGAGTGCTGGAATTAAAGGCATGAGCCACCACACCTGCTTAATTCATTTTATTTATTTATTTATTTATTTATTTATTTATTTATTTATTTATTGTCTGAGACAGGGTCTCCCTGTAGCCCCAGCTGTCCTGGAGCTCACTCTGTAGACGAGGCTGGCCTTGAACTCACAGAGATCCGCCTGCCTCTGCCTCCCAAGTGCTAGGATTAAAGGTGTGTGCCACCACGCCCAGCTTATTTCATTTTAAACAAGTATGGTTTTTAGTTCTAGAAGTAACCTTTCCATAGATTAGTATTTCTTCAAATTAGTATAAAACTTTTCTTTGAAATTCCATTTCACCCAGTCTGGGAGATAAAAAACAAACAAACAAAAAAACCACAACAAAACAAAAAACAAAACAAAAACTCTAGCTAATTGCCTGTTCCTATAGTAAATTGATTCTTTCAAAATCAGTTGCTTTCTATGGGTGAGTTTCTTCAGTTCTCCATCAATGTCTCTTTCTCAACCATCCATGCCAAGGCTTGCCCTTTTTTTTCGTTTTCCTTTTTTTTTTTTTTTTTTTTTTTTTTTTTGGTTTTGGCCTTTTCAAGACAGGGGCTCGCTGTAGTCCCAGCTTGCCTGGAACTCACTCTGTAGACCCAGCTGGCCTTGAACTTACAAAGATCTGCCTGCCTCTGCCTCCCAAGTGCTAGGATTAAAGGCGTGTGCCACCACGCCCTTTTCAAATCTCACCTTTTCTACCTATGTAGCTTTCTTGAACAACCCAACCAAAACAAATTTTCCTTTCAAATCAGAGTTACTACTGAAACATTTTTATCGTCTCTTCTACATCTTAATCTTCAGACTATTTAGCTACCTCCCGTACCCCATTATCCATCAGAGTAGCCAGCACAGTATTTGGATACTCTGTTTAAGTATTTTTAACACTATTGGCTTAGTATTTTGTTGTGAATCACATTCCAAAGGAGATGTTTTGATGGCTTAGATAACCTTGAAATGCCTTCAGATTAGATTACTAGAATATGATATGCCAGTGCTGAGGTGCAGGCCTACTTAACCATTGTTACATCCTCTTTTCAGTTACAAGAATTTAAAAATAAGATCCAAAATTGTGAGCATAAAACCATCTGAATCTTTTTTTTCTGCAAAACATTAGCTTTGCCAGAATCTTATTTCCAACTTCTAGACACTTGCACATTATTAATAAAGGCAAGGCTTTATCTCCAGAATTATACCGTTCCCCTCTGCCCTTCTTGGCAGTGATATGTGAGCTGTGTGAAAATCTGCAACAAAGTTCTTACTGTTATGTTTTTCTACCTGCTGTGGGAAGATTTGGCACCTAAGGCTATGTCTACATTATTTATACGACTTTGATAGATTAAATCTTAACTGTACCATTGAGCATTTAAAGACATGCCTGTAAATGTTTAAGGATTACACAGGTGTTCGCCTTGACTGCAAACAAAGACTCCTTTTTGTGGTAGCAAAATAAAATTAAAATATAAGAGTGTACTGAAATCCAGGATTTCTGGCTAAAACAGATCCTTGACTGGACATGTCATGTCAGTTTGTTGCTCTTGACACATTTTTGGAGTTCAACAAAATAGCCTCCATCAATTGAAATGCTCCTCTGATCCTGTACTTCTAAAACTAATCTCTCTGGTAGTGACCTTTCATAAAGGAACTATACTGTTAGTACACTGCCAACGTGACAATATCCTAAAGGACTTCTTTTGTGAAACTCCCTAGTGTCCAAAAGCGTTCTTCAAGCTATTTCATTCTTTTCTCTGCACCACCACCCCTGTAAAGATATTTCAGTGTGTTACCAAAAGACAAGAGCTTTATTTTTGGAAAGTATTGTTCCCAGAATCCCTGAGGACTTTTTGTTAATAACTGAAGTAGCTGATTCTATTCTCCAAAACTCAAGACTTGTTAGAATTTTTTTTTAAGATTGTACTTTTTCACATGAATTTTCACAGGAAATAATTGTAATCACCTTTAATTTGGTGAAAAATAATGCAATATATCCTTAATTTATCAACCCCATGTACATCATTTATTGTTCTATATTATAGGAATCCTGAGAAAAATAATTGAAATATTTACAAATAATAAGGAAAATCATGATGATAATTATGGAGTTTGAGGACTGCAACCATGTTTCCTCAATATGATAAATTAAATCTAATTGTATACAGTCCATATGTCAGAGGTTCTGACTTATTGAGGCTAACCTTTAATTCTGTCTTGCCCTTTTTCTGTTTTCTCTGTACTCCACTTTTAAATCTTTTTCTTTGATTTCACTATGGACATTTCTAGCATGGAGCTACATGAAATATGATGCCTGGAAAGCTGGGACAAAATCCACATGAATGGAAAGTGTGTTTGAAATATTTGTCAGTCATCATTACTGGGTGAAATTATTTAATTCAGATTTCTCTGTTTATTAAAGTGCCATATTTAAGCTTTAAAATAGTGTAAACAGAATAGTCTAATGCAATGAATATTTTCCTATGCCATTAATGATTATAAAATCATTAACTTTATAGTCAGGAGAGTAGTTAAGTTTCAATGAAGGATCTATTAATTCTTATTATGACTCTTAAACTAAGATTTCTTTGGGGATACATAGAAAATTGTGCATTTTACCTCAGATCCAGAGATTGGTAGTTTAAAAATTAATGTTATGGAATTTATAGTTGTCTACTCTCTAAAGTAGATTGCATTGTCAAAGCTCATTTAAAACAAATTGAAAATTAAGAATCACATAGGATATGATAAGTTTAAACAAATATGATACAAGTGAGCACAAAAGAAGGCATAACCTTTAAGAAAAATTAGCAGAAAGGAACACAAGTTAGCAGAATCTGGAATAAATAATAGCACCTTAAAAGAAAATATGAAAGTAATAAATCAGATATTAACAAGCACAAAATAAGTCTTTAATAAAGAGATTAGTAAATTAGTTTTTTTAAATAAAGTAGCAACTGTAATACCCAACTAATATAAGTAATATAGAAAAGAGTGGCAAGAATAATTAAGAATATTTAGAACACTGAGTATTCTTCCAGAGGAAAAGGGTTTAGTTCCAAGCTGCTCATGGCAGGTAACAACTGTCCATAACTCCAGTTATAGGGGAATATGATGTCCTCTTCTGGCCTCTACAGGCATTAACCGCATGGGTACACTAAGATATGTGTAAGCAAAGCACTCGTACACATGAAATAAAAATAAATATTTTTTAAAGAACATTAGGAATGAAAAAGTAAAGATTACTAGAGATCCTGAGCTTATTTCAAAAATACCTTATTTTGATTGAATTTCTGCAAAAATAATAATTTGATAACTTATAATAATTCCTTAACACCATAATTTGTCAAAACTTATAGGAACAGAAATTATAACTGCATTTTTGTGCCTAACAAATAAAATGAGTCAGTTATTAAATCTTTTACTATAAGGGCTACTGCAATTTCTAGTAAAGTGCCATGCAAACATGAGAAATGAATTAGATACCAAAACCAATGTAACAGCTGGCCTGGTGGCAGAAGCCTATAACTCCCGTGCTACAGAGGCAAAGACAAGAGGATTCCAGGGCATGCTGGTCACCCAATCTAACCAAATAGGTGATTTCTAATTTCAGTTACAGATTCTGTCTCAAAAAATAAGTGTGATTGAGGAAACCCCTGTCATCAACCTCTAACCTCCACATTCAGAGGGACATAAACCTGTAAACATTTGTACACACATGAACATGGACACACATACACACACACACACACACACACACACACATAAAAATACAACTAAAGTTCTTAATTCAAAGATTGTCAAATTCTTTCAGCAGTAAATTCTTCTAAATTTAAAGAAAATCTGTGCTGATCACCATTAATTGTCAAGTTGACAAGACCTTGAGCCACCTGGAAAATAGCCTCTGGGAATGCCTGTAGGAGGATTATCTTAATATGTTACATTGATATGGGAAGACCCATCTAAATTACAGGAAAAACTAATCCCTGGGTGGGCAGAAGATTCTGTATTTTATCAAATAGAGACAGAAAGCTGAGCACTAGCTGACATTCAGACCTCTTGGATTGTTGGTATGATTTACCAAGTGTTTCAAGCTCCTGCCACCATGACACTCCTACCCTGATGGACTGTACTTTGAACTTTTACCTGAAATAAATCCCATGTAGATATTGTTAGAGTATCTTATCTAGCAACAGGAAAAGAAAGTAATACAAAAATTAATACCAAGATGACTGGGAATATTGATGTTATAAACCTTACCATATGGTCCTTAGCTTTGGAACTAATTTATGGGAAGGAATGTTCAGAGCTTTGGGATAGAAAAGCTTTTGAATGATCTAGGCAGAGCTAATGATAGGGGAGCTTGGAAGACAGGAATGCTGAGAAAAATGTAAGCAGTTGAGGTCTGACTCATGAGGTTTCAGAGGGGAACAAATATACTATCAGGAACTAGGCTGGGACCATTCGTGTGATATTTTGGTAAAAAATATTACTGTATTCTACAAATGTAGTGAGAATTTGAGAAAAGCTGAATTTAAAGATAATGGACTAATTTGTTTGACAGATAAAATCTCAAGACAGAAGATTCAAACTAGTACTAACAAAGGTGTTTGTTAAAAGAGATCAGCACCATTGAAGAAATCCTTTCTGTGCTGTAATGGGAAGACAGAAAACGTGCCCTGAGGTCAAAAGCCCACCTCTCAGAAACTCCATATTGAGAAGGCACAAATTTCATTAAAGGAAGAAAACCCAAGTTGAAAGGGATTCCCTCAACTTTAAAAGCATCTGCATAGAAAAGTATTTCTGGGCTGGAGAGATAGCCTAGCGGTTAAGAGCACCGACTGCTCTTGAAGAAGACCCAGGTTCAATCCCCAGCACCCACATGGCTGCTAAGAACCGTCTGTAACTCCAATTCCAGGAGAACTCCAGTTCCAGGGGAATCCGAGACCCTCTTCTGACCTCCGCGGCATTGCACGACACGGGTGCACAGACCGACACGGGTGCACAGACCTGCATGCAGACAGTACATTCATACACATACAAAAATAAATAAAATTTAAAAAAAAGAAAAGTATTTCTTCAAGATCAACATATAGAAGCTAATATACAACTATAGTCCGATGGAGCCAGATTATATCTCAAGCTTGCAGCAGAATGGGGTAGCATCATCTGCATAATACTGGTTTTGAAGGCAAGAAATATAGAAGATTGAGGGAGTCATGTAGAACAGGCAATGTTTGGCAAGTTCAAAGTCCCTAAAGCAGGCCATGAAGACCGTTTTGTGAACCTGTGAAAGTGAAGCATAGGAGAGGTCTGGACCCTGTGAAGTCCTCTGAAGTTAGCAGCAGTCATAAAAAGAAATAACAGTATTAGGAGGGGTGATTGATTGAGACTGTTGGATGGTTACTCCACGGAGGTAAGGAAGATTATGTCTGGATGGTAGGAGATTCCTTAGGGCATCCTTTGACATGTCCTATGATTAAGGTCAATGATAAAATGAAACAACGCAATCTAGTTAAGACAACAAATGGCCCAGACCCTTCAGGGATGAAGGTATGGGTCACTTCTCCAGAGAAAGAACCAAGACCTGCAGTGATGTTTGCTGATGTTGGAGGAAATACAGAATTGGTAGTAGAGGAAGGTAGGTATAAATATCAGCTCAAGCTATGTGACCAGTTGTAGAAATGAGGATTATAACTGACATGAGTGTTGAGTGTTTCTGTCCTATTTGGCTAAGAATATGCTTGGGCATATATACACATATATTAAGCAGATATTTGTGGTCATTTTTTCCTTTTTATAAAATGTGTAGTTCAGATAAGAGTTAAGTGGATAAGTGTTGGAAATCATTAGGATCGTAGTAAGGATATGAGATAGTAAAGGACCAAGCATTTCTTAAGGACCTTACCACCTACTCTAAGACTATTTGTGGGATAGTTCTATCATGTTAGGGGCAATGATGACCTTGTCATTGTTTTCATAAAAAATTAAGCATGACATAAGGAGATGCAATTGGGTGATAAGTTGACAAGTGGTGGACTTGAGACGGCAAATCTTAGTTGTCAATTGACTGGAGCTGAAATTAACTGAAATGAGACAGACCTTCTTGATTGGATCATTTCAAGCTGGAAGAACAGCCTTAAATGTGGGCATTACCTTCTGAAGCTTTGGCTTTTTGCCTGCTTGCCAAACTCTAGATGAAATGCAGCAGACAATCAATGACTGCTGAGAGAAGGAGAGTAAGTTTTCTCCAGGAGTGAGCTACCTGATAGGTTATCTATTCCAAAGTGGTCAGCCCTTGACATATGTACATATCAGCAACAATAAATGGACTCAGTAGCTTATAAACGTGTGTGTGTGCATATATGTATGTGTAAACTAATTAAGAATAATTAAATAAAAGAAGAGAAGAAGAAGAAGAAGAAGAAGAAGAAGAAGAAGAAGAAGAAGAAAAGAAGAACATTAAGATTAAGATTAAGAAGAAGATTAAGAAGCCATGAATTTGAGAAGTTGGGGACAGAGGAGGAATTGGAGGAAGATATAGGGGTAGAATTGTTAAAAAAAAAAATTCAGTACTACTGTATGAAATTTTCAAAGAAAATTGAAAACCAAACTTAAAAAAGGAATTGGCAGGGCTGGACAAACCTGCATGCAGACAGTACATTCACATAGAAAATAAATAAATAAATAAAATTTTTAAAAAATGTTTAAAAAAAAAAGAAAGGAATTGGCAAAAGGGAAATTGGAGGTTGATATGGTTAATGGCATGACCAGTATGAAGTGAAAGAACAACCATAAGGAGAATATACACTTTATGATTTCACACACACACACACACTCACAATGATCTAGCCTTGGCAAGACCAACCAACCTATGATACTAGGAGACACTTCCATGGCAGCAATAGTGAACAGACAAACTCAAAGGTAAAAACTGGAACTTTACAGAAGTTATCATCTCTAGGCACCACCTTAATCAAGACATCAAATGTTACACAACCACAGCTGAGAAAACAGTACATCATGATTTTTCTTAATGTGATTTACTAGGTGAATTAGATCACTTCTGTGGCTTGTTAACAAAAGTGCATGACAATATCAGAAAATCTGTAAGGAGCTTTCCATTCCATATTTTGTGTAGTATAAAAATGTCAAAATAAAAATACAAGATTAAAATTGGCAGAATAGCCATTAGGTTTGACAAAATATGAACATTATATTGCTTCAAATGTAGCACCAAATTATGAGTTCTGCACTTAGATAAAGCCACATTCTAGGCATTATTTAGCCTCAGTGAAAGTAGGAGTGAAAGTGGCAAAGTCAATGATAGTAGTTCATAGATAGGTGAGGGAAGAGCCAAAGTGTCAAGATGACACACATAAATTTGGCAGCAGCTGAACTGATAATTGTATTATCTGTAAGACAAAACATAAAGGAAAACTGAGGTGGTTAAAAGAGTTACTGGTTCAGATTAGAATATCTAGAAATCTGAGATTCCCATAGGATGGCCAGTTGAAAGGGTCAGATAAGTCATTCTCTATGCATGTGAATATATTGATGTTGCATGGATTTTCTTGAGGAGACATAAAAGACCGTGTATTCAGCTCAGATTGACAGGGCACCCACAGATGAAAGAAAGGATTTCACCCTAGTCCTGTTTGATAAGCCAATGAATTTTCCAGCTTACTAACAAGAACACGGGTGACTTGAAGGCAACTTTATCAGTGAAAACTCTCACCCACAGCACATTTAACTCACTGGCAGCTACATTATTGAAAGGTTTCATCCACAGATGTTTACCTTCTATAAATTCTAGCATCTTGAGGACCACATGCAACAGTAAAGAGAGGAGAGTGATTACTAGACTCACAGAGGAGGGTTTAATGAGTTTCCCTTTTCTTTTAGAAGGGACGGTTAACATCTTCATTTTTACTATTATAAACAGCTCTTTATTTTGTTACCATTATTATGAGAAAGGCCTTCTGTACGTCACCACAGAAACTGTGCTTCATGGTGGCAATGGTCATGTTAGACACAGAGGGAACAGATACACTAACTAACAAGACTTGGAAACCATAGTAAAGATCTGAAGTATGAAAATAAATGGCCAGGATACAGTGTATCGAAACAAACTGCAAAAGGCCAAGATTTTCATTTTAGGAGGATGAAAATAAACAAAGATTTTCTAATTAAAATAAAAATAATTAGGAGAGCTGGACAGACGGCTCACTGGTGAAGAACATTCATTGCTCTTGAAGAGGACTGAGATTCAGTTCCCATCACCTACCTTGGGCACATCACAACCAGAAATAACATAAGTTCAAGGGGGATCTGATTCCCTCTGCTTATAAATTCATGCAGTCATACACACAACATAAATAAATAACAAATAAATAAATAAATAAATTTAAAAATAGGGAACTTGACTGCAAAATGTTCATATTTTTAACCTACATTCTTCTGAGGTAACAGATATACAACATATGCTTAATTAATAAGAAAACTTTTCTGCCTTTATCTCATGACTTGATAGGTGACTGATTTAGTGACTTTGCTAATTCTGGGAAATGGGCTATAACTTTTAGCATTATAATTTTCCAGGCAGGGAATAACTGACCATTAAATAGTCTAATCTTTCTTAAAACTACAAAGTATATATCTAAAATTCTCTTAATGTTCTCCTTAAACTCTTCTTTATTTTTGTGAAGGCCATATTAAAATCTTCCCCTTTTGGAAAAGCTTTGACTGAAATATTAGTAAGAAGTTTCCATAAATATTTTTCTCAATTGCCTTACTATATTTTTTAAAGTTCCTTCAACTCATAGGAGAGCACAAAGTGCCGTCCAATTTATTCTTGTTCATCTTTAGAGCAAACTCTATATTTCCTTTGTTTTGTGACATGGTGACAAGGAGGCTTGGCTGAAGTAGGGAAGAGGCTAAGCACTACACCTTCAAGCATGCACAGAAAGCAGAGAGCAAGGTTTAATAACTCTCTAAGCCTGCCCTCAGTGATGTGCTTCCTTTAGAAAGCTATACCTTCTAAGACCCCAAAACAGCACCCCAAACTGGGGATGAAATGTACAAATACTTGGAGTCTATGGGGGCCATTCTCATTCAAACCACCACGCCAGCCTTTTTGGAAGTGCCATGGCAGCCAGAGTCTATCAGGGGTGAGCCAGGGTGTCAGAACCTCCAAGGAGTCTCTCATGGCTCAGGATAGTTGCTCACATTTGTAGTTTCCATTTGTAGGGCCTGATTAGAGTTTGAAGGAGGACTGAGGAATCAGACAGGAGCAGGCGTTCTAATCATTTGGTGGCATTTTGAGGGCAGTGTTTCCAGGAAGGGCATGGTGGTTGTTGCTGAAAGCAGAGGTAAGCTTTATACCAAATAGTGTAAGTGAAGCAATAGGAGAGTATCTCTGGCAGGGATGTGAGGTAAGGGTGTATGTAGAGTGCCTGACTGGGTAGATGGGGATCCTGCAATGAGCCAGGAGGCAGCTTCTCCCTTGGTCTCTGAAAAAGAGTTTTTGATAATGCATGCTGGGATTTTAATAAGGCAGAGTTAAAAAGTCAGTTCACTGCCTGTGGTTCTCAGTCACTGACCTAGCAGGAGGTCAGTTAGGATTGGCAGTAAACAGCTGGAAAGCTGAGGTGTTAATGAGAGGAAGCACAGGCTAGGAGATTTGGAACGCCTCCAGGAGGAGGCTGACCAGACCCAGTAAAGAAAGACTAGTGGTGATCATTGCCCCCAAACGTGGTGGAGGTGTTCAGGTCACAGTGATGATGCAGAGGGAGAAGGAATCTAGATGGGAATGAAGTTTAGGAAGGTTCTTTATAGTCAAAGTTGCTCCACTAATGAAAACGGATCATCAGTGCCCTTGGGAAGGGGTGACCAGGCAATGTCTTCTTGCCTATTTCTTTATAATATTGATCTTTATAGATTATTCCACTTAACTGAATGACCCAACTGACATTTTCTTAAAACTCTGAACTAGGAATTTTGAATAAACAGGTCAATTTATTAACTATAAGTATCATAGGTGATACTTATAGTTAATAATATGAAGGCATAGGTGACACTTGGAAATGCCTTTACAAAACAATATACCTGATTTTGTTTTCAGTGAAAACCATTTAGGACATGTAATTTAGAAAGCCAGCCAAGTTGAATTTAAAATGCCAGGTGGCAAATGTAAATGGACTAAGCCCCATGTCAACCATAAAGAAAATAGTGCAGAGGGCACAGTCCCAATAATCCTAGGGGTTACTCTAGTAACCTATACTCTAATCCTAGAGTCCCAATAATCTGGGGACTCACCTTTCTGGACCAGGGCTTAAGCACCTAGCCTCTGTGTTCCTGTAGGTGTAAGAGAAATCTCTTACAAGAGGGAAAAGGACAGAATAAAGTGTGAGGGGGGGGGGAGACTTCTCTCTTCAGGGTGGTCTCACTTCCAATGTCCCATTAAATACAACAGGGCCAAGGCTTGGAGGTGGAAGAATAAGCCACACTTTGTCCAGCGCCCATTCCTACTGCAGTGGAATCAGGGAGAGGTGGGAACTGGGATCTCAGGTTAGTGCTATCTGAGCCTGCATGATAAAAGCTAGTAGCTGACATATAACCAGTGTTTCTCCTTTTCCTTCTCTGCCTCCTCTTCTTAGTCCTTAAAGATCTTGAAAGCCTGGTTTAGGAAATCTGAACATGGGGGGGAGAAATTGTCCTTCTAGGGTATTATAATCAAGCCTAGTAAATTTAGCAACAGCCTCTCAGGTGGGCTATACACTCAAATTAGTTGCAGTCAGAGTAGGGGAGCAGCCTCCATTAGCAAACCTTAAATCCGGTATGCAATAAGCAAAGGGTAGATTGTTTCAGATCATTGAATTTATAGACTATACCAAAGAAATTATTGGTTATGAGTAAAAGTCAGGGCAGCACAAAACAAAGCCTAACATAATTAATATAATTTTAGCAGCTAGGAGAAAGAAAATATGAATTCTTAAATCTTTGAAAGGTCTAATGAAACTGTACCTTCACTCATACACACTCCCAAATATTTTTCCAGCAACAATTGGGATATTGGTATGTCAAGGACTTGGCTTTATAATTTCAAATTATCCAATGAAGCATTATGAAAAGTACACTGGCTACCAAAACAATCCCTGCAATAATACATCATATAAATATTTTGCTGTGATGTTTTAAGAAGTTAAATAATCTCTTACATAATTGTTGCAGTTTACAATTTTTATAAGCAATGTGATATAATAATTCTGTTTTATTGTGGGTGATGATGATATTCCCAGATGAAATAACATATGGGTTTAATGCACATGCTTTTAACCAAAATTTCTACATAAGAGCAATATTTATGTAAATTTTGCTTTTATAATGAAAATATCTATTTCAGATGTGAACATGACTTTTTAACAACCTTAATTTACAGACAGATTGACCATTGGAAATTTTCCATACTTTTAGCATTCATATATTGATCTCTTCCCTGTCACAGAGTTGGGAATCAGCTGAGTATAGGAGAGGAATTTGGAAAACCCTGTGAGATAAACATACTAGAGTCTGCAGTAGAAGAGCCAATCCCATTTCCAGAGCCAGCAGCCTCTCGGTGAGCTCAAATACCTCATGACACAGGGACAAGAGAAGAGAAGAAAATCTTGGACATAAGGAACACCAAAACATCTACCCTTCTTGTGTATGAATTTTTCAAGATCTGATAGAAATTTTAGAACAAATATGCCAAATTCTGGCCACTCATTATCATTATCTAATTTGTGTAGTGGCCAGATGCAGGTCAACAGGCAATAGAGTTTCTTTCGTTTTAAATCAGATTGACACCCCAAGGCTAAGAGATTATTTAAGGAGGTTTTGGCAGGAACCTTGGAAATCCATGCTGTAGGATATGATTGCTGAAACAAAATGCCAAGAGCTGGGGACTGAGTCAAAAGTCCAGCCTGATGAGACCAACATGCTGACTCCCAAGCCATCCACTGGGACATCCCGAAAGTGGAGATCTCAGGAATATGATCCAAGGTACAAAGCGTATGAAATGTCCATCCTAGAGCACCACTTATGTAGACAGGCAGTGCTGAACCTGCAGTTGGGCTGAGGATGGACAGTATTGGTGCTATGGACTAGCATCATGTTGATGGTCGTTGCTATGGAGACCAGATGTATATTAAGTCAGAGAAGCAGGAAGGCAGAAAGTCAGAGAAGCAAAATTAATGATAAGAGAAATGGGGGGGGGGTAGGGTTTTGTCAGCAGGCTAATGGACAAGCCTCAGGGCAAGGCCCCAACTCACCTGTGGAGCAATAGCATAGTGAAAACTAAAGTTCCAGGTTGTTTCAGCCAAAGAAAGAATGAGAGACAGCTTAAGTCCTAGATGCCAAAAGTGAGAATAGTGGGAAAGGAAGAGAGAAAGAGAGACAGAGAGGGAGTGTGGGATTGAGAAAAAGAGACAAATGCTCATCATCCAGGGTCCAAGGGCCTGGACTTTTTGACAGTTTAGAGAGATGGGGGTAGGAAGAAAGTAATTAGTCACCCATTGTCCCTGCCAAGAATTCTCTCCTGTGAGTGTGTGTGTGTGTGTGTGTGTGTGTGTGTGTAGAGAGAGAGAGAGAGAGAGAGATCAGCCAGCCCTATTGAGAACCCTGTGCTGGGTTTCAGCACCATCCATGAGGAAATATGAGGTGAGAGAAAGAAAGGGAGAACTTGACCTGTACAGAAAAAGCAGATTTATTAGCAAATCAGCGTGAGGAGAAAACCCACCCCTGCAGTCTGGGGGATGAAGGAAGTGGGAACCTCCTCAAAGCCTGGAATCTAGAGGAGATGGACATCCATTATGACTCAAGCCTTTTTTTATTTTTCTCCCTTCAGGGAGGGGGAGGGAGTCAGAGTTGAACTTGAGTTTTATTGAGAAGGAGAGGCACATGGTAGGTTTCAGTGCAGTTCAATTATGCAGGACTCTGATTCAGGGAGTATTCTGTGACTGAGACTGAGTGACATCAGAGGACCCAGTGGAGGAGGCAGTCCAGGAAGGCAGGCTCCAATTATGGGAGGAGGATTCAGGACATAATATGTCTCCATCAATTAGTGGTGGCAACAATTTTCTAAATATGAACCCATTAAATCAGGAAGCAAAAACAAGAATTGACATGGGATTACATCAAATTAAAAGGCATCTGTACAACTAAAGGGACAACCAACAGAATAATGGACTGCCAACAGGACAGGAGAAAATCTTTGTCAGCTATTCATTTGACTGTCCACAGTGGTCTGGGCACTTCCATATCACTCATCAAGAAAATACCCCACAGACATGGTATTATGATTTGAATGAGAATGTGCCCCAGAGGGCCCAAGCATTCAGATATTTTGTCCCAAGTTGGTGGTGCCGTTTTGGGAGATCTTAGAAGGTGTGAACATCACTGGGGGCAGACTGAGAGAGTTCTTAAAGTCTTGCCAATCTTCAGTCATTCTGTGCTTCCTGTACCTGCTTGAAGATGTGGGACTCCTTTCTCTTTCTACTCCAACATCTCCTGCCACCATGCCTCTGTGCCACAATGGATGCTAATTCCCCTGGAACCAGAAGCTCAAATAAACTTTTTTCTTTTATAAATTCCCTTGGTTGTGGTGATTCTATCATAGCAATAGAAAATTGACTACTACAATAATTGGTACCAGAAGTGGGATGTTGGCTGTGAAGAACCTGACCATGTGAGTTGTTGGAGAAATGTGGAAGAATTTTGAAGTTTGGGCTCGAAAAGCTGTTGACTGCTGTACAAAAGAGCTTAATGTTTCATTCTTGTAGGAGCCTGGAAGAAATAATACTAAGAAAAATGTAGTTCCAGGGGAAAATAATGACTTAAGCAGCAATTGGGATATTTTAGCAAAGAGTCTGCCTGAAGTCTGTCCATAGCCCAAATGCTTGCCTGAGGCTAAGTTGAAATCCATTGGATTGATTTCTTTGATGGAGGGTATTTCAAGACCAGATAATGTAGAAATGGCTGCATGACTATTATGAGTGAATAATATATACAGATCTACAGTGAGAAGAGCAAATGGGGCAGAAAGAAATGCAGAATATCAAGTTTGGATCAAAAAAGGACATTCAGAAGAGTAATGTTGGAGCCAAACCATGTGCTGAAGAAGAGGGTCCATTTGATAAGAGGACTAGAGATTTACAAGTATGCAATGGAAAGAGTACCTTTAGAGTCAGACCACATCCAGCTAAGCTTCTAACTTTTGAAAGAAAAATGCTACATGGGTTTTCTACTCCAAGAAATGCTCAGCACAGAAAAACTATGAATGTGGTTGAAGCAGACCAGTGACCAATGCAAACTTGCAGCATAACTTGGCAGTGTTATTCACATGGTATTGGCTTTAGAGGCATGAAAGGTGCTAGAGTGAAGCAGCCATTAAATCGTCTTCTGTGGTTTCAGAGAGCCACTGAGGTCAGACAAAATGAAGCCTGGTGTCCCTTCATAAAGAAGGCCCTGATCTGCCATTTTGAGAAGCTGTGAAAGTGAAGCATGTTTGGCAGTAAAGACACCAAGAAGACACTTGAGATGCCAGAGCTGTGAGATGTTTGCCAAGGAGAGTTGCATACAGGAAGTTGTACAAACTCAAAGAAAAGATGTATGTTGTATAAAAAGCTGGAAGAGCTGGACTTTTGGAAGTAAACTCCCAGAAGACATTCATGGAGCTAATGGATTTATCGTTTTCCTTAATGATGTTCAGGCTTATCTTGGTCCAGTATCTTCTCATTATGCCTGTATTCCTCCTTTTTGGAATGTGAATGTGTATTCAGTTCCACTGTATGTTAGGAGTATGTAATTTGTCTTTTGATTTTTCAGGGTCTTAAGAGATTGCCCTGATTCTCAGAAGAGACTTTGGACTGTAGACTTTTGAATAGTATTGAGACTGGTAAAGACTATGGGGACTTTTAAGGTTGGACTAAATGCACTTTACATTTTTTATGGTCATGAGCCTATGGGGGCCAGGGAGTGGAATGTGGCTTGAATGAGAATGCCCCCCCCCCAGGTTCCTAGTATTTGGACATTTTGTCCCAAGTTGATGGCACTGTTTTGGGAGACCTTAGAAGGTGTGACCTTGCTGGAAAAAGCCTATATCACTGGGGGTGGGCTTAGAGAGTTCTTAAAACCTTGCCAATCTCCAGTTTTTCTCTTCTTCCTGTACCTGCTTGAAGATGTGAGACTTTGATTTCTGGGCCTGCTCTGGCACCTCCTGCAACCATGCCTCCCTGCTATGATGGACTCTAATTATTCCCTAGGAACTATAAGCTCAAGTAAACTTTTCCTTTTATAAGTTCCCTTGGTCTTGGTGTTTCTATCACAGCAAAAGAAAAGTGACTAATAGACATGGCCACAGGCAAATCCAATTGAGGCAATTCTCCAATTGAGGCTCCCTCAACCCAGGTGTGTCAAGATGACACTAAAGCTACCCAGCACAATAGTCCACATAAAACTAAAAGTAGGACTACACGATCCAGCTATATTATTCTTGGATATTATTAACCTTTATTCTAAGTTAGCACACAACAGAGAAACACGTACATTAATGTGCATTTGTGTCACTATTTACAATATCAAGTTATAGAATCAGCCTAAATATCCATCAGGAGAAAATGAATAGAGCACATATGGCATTATACATATATATATATATATATATATATATATGAATGTATATTAAGTGGATACTTGTGCTGTTCCCTTTTGAATGTGCAACTGTGATATGTGTTAAGTGTTGTCATATTTAGGTTATTAGATACTGAAGGACTAAGTTATTCTCAAGGACATTACCACCTACTCTAAGATATAATGCTTTGCTATTGACTAAAACGACATTCTACTTCCATCAAAAAAAAAACAAAAAAAAAAAAAAGTTATGGAAAATTAGTCCCTGGATGATAGATCTAGATGTGCCTTTACTTAGAGTATGTTTTTTCCATCTTTTTTAAAGCCATTTAAAATTTTGCACAATTACACAAATTAATGAGTTTTCACTGTGACTTTTTTTTACTTAAAATATCCATAGCAGGTTCCTACCTTAGTTTAAATACTTGATCCTCAAAGTCTAACGATGCTGTTTTGGAAAAAGTTCGGAACTTGTACAAGGTAGGGACAGCGAAGGAAGCAGCTCACTGGGCCAACAGGGAACAACTTCAAAGTTATTGCCCTTCACCTATTTGTCTGAATTCCCTGCTTCCTTGTGTTTCCTGATTGGAGCAATAGACTACCCCAAAGCTGCCACTCTACCATGGGCCAACAAACACATCATATATTACCAGCAATGATAAACTGTTGCCTTCCTTCAAGCCCTTAAGCCAAACATCCCTTCTCCTTTTGAAAAGGGAGAGAGAAACATAGTGTGATTATACAATAATTCATCAGTCAGTTTTCAATCATATTTTACATTTGCCATTTATGCTCCCTTTTGCCCTCCCCTCGTCTTTCAATAATTCTTTTCTTTTTCTCTTTCCTCTTGTTATTTTTTTCAAGTCTTCCAAGTTATATGTATTTGGTTACTTTTCTTAGTATTTATATGTTTTACTCAGTATAATAATCTTTGAGATACATTTATTTCCCTGAAAATGGCATGTGGAATTTTTCTGGTCTTCTTCTTCTCTCTTCTTCTTCTGCTCTTCTTCTTTTTCTCTTCTTTTCGTCTTTCTTCTTCTTTTCTCTCTCTCTCTCCTCTTCTCTCTCACACACCACACACTACACCACACAAACACAACATTTCTTTATCCATATATTCAGTGACAAGTATTTGGACATGAGGATCTCATATGTTCGGCAATTCTGAAAATTACCAAAATAAATGTGGATTTGCAGTTTTCTGTTACGGTAGTGCCTTATTGCTTCAACCATTATTTCAGGGAGTTGTGTTGTAGCTTGATAACATTTTGTTCAGCTTTCTGAAAGAATTCCATGCTTGTTTTCATAGTAGCAGTTTATATTTGCATTCCCAAACATGTATAAGCATGCTTTTTCCACATCTCTTTTCTAGTAGATGTTTGCTTTTGTTTCTTTTTTCATTTCATCATACATAAATATGAACTTGCATGTGCAATCTTTGTGCATGTCTATCACATACTTGATGGTCATCCTCCTAATAGTTTTCCCTTTTGCTCTTCCCCATCCTGCCCTCTTCTTTTCAAATGGTCCTTTTGTATTTTAAAATGTAATCTATGTGTAAATATAGATTCTTCCTTTAATGAGAAAAATTTGTAACTGGCTTGGCTGAACTCGTTTATCTCATTACATGAAAGACTTTAGTTTCTTTCCAGGTATCTTACATGGTATAAATTTTAATGTCTATGGGCAGATTTAAAACCTCCCATTATATTCATATATCATAATCTATATATTAATATATATATATATAAATATAATTGTTAATGCCATATGTGCTCTATTCATTTCCTTGATGGATATTTTAGGTGATTTTAACTTGATATTTAAATAGTGACACACAATGACATCATTAATTGTAC
Source organism: Rhizomys pruinosus (assembly GCA_009823505.1). Taxonomy (NCBI): domain Eukaryota; kingdom Metazoa; phylum Chordata; class Mammalia; order Rodentia; family Spalacidae; genus Rhizomys; species Rhizomys pruinosus. The sequence goes on from VZQC01003078.1 coordinate 57,212, forward strand.
GTGTTCTCTTCGTTGTGTGCTACACTTAGAATAAAGGTTAATAATATCAAGAATAATATAGCTGGATCGTGTAGTCCTACTTTTAGTTTTATGTGGACTATTGTGCTGGGTAGCTTTAAGGTCATTTGCACACACCTGGGTTGAGGGAGCACAATTGGAGAATTTGCTCCAACTGTGGGATTTGCCTGTGGGCCATGTCCACTATACTCACTTTTCTTTTGCTGTTATAAAACACAAGACCAACGGGCACTTATTATAAAAGGAAAGAGTTTAACTTGAGCTTATAGGTTCCTTAGGGAAATAATTAGGTCCATCATAGCAGAAGGCATGGTGCAGGAGTCGGTGCCCAGAGCAGGCCCAGAATACTCAAAGTCTTCACATCTTCAAGCAGGTACAGGAAGCAAGGAGAAAAATGGAGATTGCGCATTAGGTTCTTAAGAACTCTACTAAGCCCACCCCCAGTGATATAGGCTTTTTCCTCAGCAAGGTCACACCTTCTAAGCGTCTCCCAAAACAGTTTGCAATCAACTCTGGGCACAAAATGTCCAAATACTAGGTAACTAGGGGGGGGGCAATTCTCATTCAAGCCCATTACACTCCCTGGCCACCCATAGGCTCATGGACCATGCAAAAAAATGTAAAGTGCATTAGCCAACCTTAAAAGTCCATAGACTTAACCAGTCTACAATATTATTCAAGAAGTCTACAGTCCAAGTAGTTTTCTGAGAATCAGGGCAATCTACTTAAGACCCTGAAAAAATCAAAAGGCAAATACAATACATACTCCTAACATACAGTGGAACTATGATATTACCATTCAACTGTCCCAAAAAGGAAGAGAATACAGGCATAATGAGAAGATACTGGACCAAGATAAGCCTGAACATCATTAAGGAAAACGATAAATCCATTAGCTCCATGCAATGTCTTTGGGAGTTTGACTTCCAAAAGTCAGCTCTTCCAGCTTTTTATACAACATACATCTTTTCTCTTGGCTTGTACCATTCCCTGTATGCATTTCCTTGACAGATGTCTCAATAGCGTCTGGCACTCTCAGTGTCTTTTTGAGGTGTCTTTACTGCCAAAACGATTCTCCACTTGAATCAGCTTTCACAACCTTGGCCTGTCAGTTGCCTTCATTATAGGTCAAAAGCCGCATATTCATTGTCTGAACTTGGCATGTTCTGAAACCACAGAAGACGATTTAATGGCTGCTTCAGCTCTAGCACCTTTCATGCCTCTAAAGCCAATACTCATGTGAAATAACACTGCCAAGTTATGCTGCAAGTTTGCATTGGTCACTGGTCTGCTTCAACCACATTCATAGTTTTTCTCTGCCTGAATTTCTTGGACTGTAGAAAACCCAGTCGCTGCATTTTTTCCTTTCAAAAGTTAGAAGCTTACTGATGTGGTCTGACTCTAAAGGTAATCTTTCCATGACATACGTTTAATCTAGTCCTCTGTATCCAATGGACCCTCTCTTCAGCACTATGCGCTTTGGCTCCAACCATTTACTCTTCTTGAATGTCCGTTTTGATCCATAACTTGATATTCTGCATTTTCTTATCCGCCCACTTGCTCTATCTCAACTGTAGTATTGTATATATTATTCACTCTATAGTCCATGCAGCCATTTACATATCTGTCTTGAACATACCCTCCATTGCAAAGACAATCAATCCAATGGACTTTACTAACTTCGCCACAGGCACAGCATTGGGCTATGGACAGACATTCAGGCAGACTCTTGCTAACATATCCCAAATTGCTGATTTAAGTCATTATTTTCCCCTGGAACTACATTTTTCTTAGATATGATTTCTTCCAGGCTCCTACATAGAATGAATATTTATATAGATCTCTTTGTACAGACAGTCACACAAGCTTTCGAGCCCAAACTTAAAATTGCTTCCACATTTCCACACAACCTCATCAACAGGGTTCAGGGTGATTACTTCACAGCACAACATCCCCACTTCTGGTACCAATCTATTGTAGTAGTCAATTTTCTATTGCGTATGTATGTAAATCAACACAACCCAAGGGAATTTTATATAAATAGACAAACAAGTATTTGAGCTCCTGGTTCAGGGGAATAGCAACATGGTGCAGAGGCATAGGTGGGCAGGAGTGTTGGAGTAGAAAGAGAAAGGAGTCCACATCTTCTAAGCAGGTACATGGAAGCAGCAGAAGACTGAAGATTGGCAAGACTTTAAGCAAAATCTCTCAGTCTGCCCCCTTGATGTTCAAACTTCCTAAGAATCTCCAACGGCACCACCACCTGGGGACACAAAATTGAATTGGCTTGGGCCCTCTGGGGCACATTCTCATCAAATCAATACATACCAGTCTTGTGGGTATTTCTTGACTGTGATATGGAGTGCCCAGAGACCCTGTGGACAGTCAAATGAATAGCTGACAAAGATTTTCCCTGTCATGTTGCAAGTCCATTATCTCTGTTGGTAGTCCTTTTAGTTGTACAGATGCATTTAAGTTTGATGTATATCCCATGTCAATTCTTGTTTTGTGTTCTGAGTTTAATGGGTTCATATTTAGAAAATTGTTGCCACCACTAATTGATGGAGACATATTATGTCCTGAATCCTCCTCCCATAATTGGAGCCTGCCTTCCTGGACTGCCTCCTCCACTGGGTCCTCTGATGTCACTCAGTCTCAGTCACAGAATACTCCCTGAATCAGAGTCCTGCATAATTGAACTGCACTGAAACCTACCATGTGCCTCTCCTTCTCAATAAAACTCAAGTTCAAACTCTGACTCCTCCCCCTCTCCTGAGGGGAAAAATGAACAACAAAGGCTTGAGTCATAATGGATGTCCATCTCCTCTAGATTCCAGGCTTTGAGGAGGTTCCCACTTCCTTCATCCCCCAGACTGCAGGGGTGGGTTTTCTCCTAACGCTGATTTGTCTATAAATCTCCGCTTTTTTTGGTAAGTTCCAAGTTATACACCTTCTTTCTCTCACCTCATATTTCCTCATGGATGGTGCTGAAACCCAGCACAGGGTTCTCAATAGGGCTGGCTGATCACTTCGTCTCTCTCTCCTCTCTTCTCACACCCATCACCACACACACCAACACACCACTCACAGGAGTAGATTCTTGCCAGGGACAAGGTGGACATAATTACTTTTTCCTACCTACCCATCTCTCTAAAACTGTAAAAAGTCCAGCGCCACTTGGACCCTGGAATGATGAGATTGTCTCTTTTCTCAATAACCCCCTCTCTTGTACTCTCTTTACTCTCTTCCTTCCACATTTCCTTTTGGCTATCTATGGGTACTTTACAGCTTGTCTCTCCATTCTTAATCTTTGCTGAAACAACCTGGAACTTAGCTTTCACTATGGCATTGCTTCCACAGGTGACGTTGGGGCCTTGCCTGAGGACTTGTCCATAGCCTGCTGACAAAAACAATACCCCCACCATTACTCTATATCATTAATGTTTTTCTACGTCTGACTTTTCTCTGCTTCATCTATATATACTATACGGTATCCATAGCAACGACACATCAACATGATGCTAGTCCACTAGCACCCTAATGTCCATCCTCAGCCCAAATGCAGCGTCAGCACTGCCGTGTCTACTATAAGTGGTTGCTCTAGGCATGGAATTTCATACAGCTTTGTACACTTGGATTTCATATTCCTGAGAGTCTCCACTTCGGGCATTCTGTCCCAGTGGATGGGGCTTGGGAGTCAGCATGTTGGTCTCATCAGGCTGGACTTTGACTCAGTCCCAGGCTCTTGGCATTTTGTTCAGCAATCATATCCTAATGCTGGATTTCCATAGGCCCATGCCAAAACCCTCCTTAAATAATCTCTTAGCCTTGGGGTGTCAATCTGATTTAAAACGAAAGAAACTCTATTGCCTGTTGACCTGCATCTGGCCACTACACAAATTAGATAATGATAATGAGTGGCCAGAATTTGGCATATTTGTTCTAAAATTTCTACGATTCTTGTAAAAACATACACAAGAAGGGTATGGTTTTGGGGTTCCTTATGTCCAATGATGTTCTTCTGTCTACTCTGTCCCGGTTGTATCATGAGGTATTGAGCTCACTCGAGAGGGCTGGCTCGGAAATGGGATTGCTCTTGCTTCTGCAGAATCTAGTATGTTATTCTCCACAGGGTTGTTCCAAATTCTCTCCTTACTCAGCGATTCCCAAATCTTTGTGACAGGGAAGAGATCAATATATGAATGCTAAAAGTATGGAAAATTTCCAATGGTCAATCTGTCTGTAAATTAAGGTTGTTAAAAAGTCATGTTCACATCTGAAATAGATATTTTCATTATAAAAGCAAAATTTACATAAATATTGCTCTTATGTAGAAATTTTGGTTAAAAGCATGCATATTAAAGCCTATATTTTAATCTGGGAAACTACATGCACGCACCAATCAATGCTAAATAATCTGAATTTATATATAACATTGCTTATAATAAAAATTGTTAAACTGGCAAACACATCTTTATGATAGAGATATACCTACTTAAAACATCACAGCAAAATATTTATATGATGTATTATTGCAGGGATTGTTTTGGTAGCCAGTGTACTTTTCATAATGCTTCATTGGATAATTTGAAATTATAAAGCCAAGTCCTTTTGACTACCAATTATCCCAATTGTTTGCTGAAACATATTTTGGAGTGTGTATGAGCTGTAAGGTACAGTTTATTAGATCTTTCAAAGTTAAGGCATTCCATTATTTTCTTCTCCTAGCTGCTAAAAAATATATTTATTATGCGGCTTTGCTTTTGTGCCTGCCCCTGACTTTTACTCATAACCAATAATTTCTTTGGTATAGTCTATAAATTCAATGATCTGAAACAATCTACCCTTTGCTTATTGCATACCGGATTTAAGGTTTGCTAATGGAGGCTGCTCCCCTACTCTGACTGCAACTAATTTGAGTGTATAGCCCACCTGAGAGGCTGTTGCTAAATTTACTAGGCTTGATTATAATACCCTAGAAGGACAATTTCTCCCCCCCATGTTCAGATTTCCTAAACCAGGCTTTCAAGATCTTTAAGGACTAAGAAGAGGAGGCAGAGAAGAGGAATAGTAGAAACCACCTCGGCTAGATGTAAGCTACTATAACTTTTATCATGCAGGCTCAGATAGCACTAACCTGAGATCCCAGTTCCCACCTCTCCCTGATTCCACTGCAGTAGGAATGGGCGCTGGACAAAGTGTGGCTTATTCTTCCACCTCCAAGCCTTGGCCCTGTTGTATTTAATGGGACATTGGAAGTGAGACCACCCTGAAGAGAGAAGTCTCCCCCCCCCCTCACACTTTATTCTGTCCTTTTCCCTCTTGTAAGAGATTTCTCTTACACCTACAGGAACACAGAGGCTAGGTGCTTAAGCCCTGGTCCAGAAAGGTGAGTCCCCAGATTATTGGGACTCTAGGATTAGAGTATAGGTTACTAGAGTAACCCCTAGGATTATTGGGACTGTGCCCTCTGCACTATTTTCTTTATGGTTGACATGGGGCTTAGTCCATTTACATTTGCCACCTGGCATTTTAAATTCAACTTGGCTGGCTTTCTAAATTACATGTCCTAAATGGTTTTCACTGAAAACAAAATCAGGTATATTNGTTGGATTTTTTTCTTAATCCTGCTACTTTTCATTTTATATGCTCATGAGCCTATGGGGGCCAGGGAGTGGAATGTAAAGTTTGAATAGGAATGTTCCTTATAGACCCTTAAGTATTTGGAAATTTTGTCCCCAGTTGATGGCACTGTTTTGTTTGGAGCACTTCTAGAAGGTGCCGCCTTGTGTGAACCAGCTCTACTCACTCGGGGGTGGCTACCCGTATGCTATTGCCTTCCTTCAAACCCCATTTCCAAATCTCCAGTTTTTTCTCTCCCCTTCTGGCCCTACCTGTCTCGGAAGATGTGTCAGACTTGATTTCTTGGGCTGCCTCTTGGCACCTCCCGCACCACATGGCCTCCTGCTACTTGATGACTCCAATTATTCCCTAGGAACCTCAAGCTTAAGTAATTACTTTTTTCCTGTTATAAGTTCCTTTTTTCTTGGTGTTTTATCACAGCAAAAAAAAAAGTGACTACTGACATGGCCAACAGGCAAAATCCCAAATGATGGCAATCTACCAATTGACGGCTCCCCCCTCAACCCCAGGTTGTGTTCACGATACCTAAAGCTACCCAGCACAATAGTCCACATAAAACTAAAAGTAGGACTACACGATCCAGCTATACTTATTCTTTGGCTATTATAACCTTTATTCTAAGTAGCAACATAACACGATGAAACTAGTATCACTTAATGTGCATTTTGTGCACTACTTTACACACCATATCAACCGTATAGAATCAGCCTAAATATCCATCATGAGACAAATGGAATAGAGCATCATAGGGCATTATACATATAGAATACCTATATATATAGATATATTATTTTATAATATTATATATATATGAAGTTATATACTGGAGTTTTTTATTTGCCATAGACATTAAAACATTAGACCATGTATAGGATAATAGAAAGAACTAAAGATCATTATGTTAAGTGAGATAAACCAGATTCAGCAAAGCAAGTACACATTTTTCTCTTAAAGGAAGACATTCATTATTTACACAAAAGCTACATGATCTTAAAAATACAAACGGGCCCATTTGAAAGAAGAGGCAGGATGGGGAAGAGCAAAAGGAAAACTATTAGGAGTGATTACCATCTAAGTATGTGATAGACATGCACAAAAATGTCACATCAAGTTCATAATTTTGTATGATAAATAGAAAAAAGAAAACAAAAAGCAACACATCTAAAAAAAGATGGGAGATCTCGAAAACGCCCATCCTGCTTCCTTTATACATTGTTTGTGGGAATGCAAATTAACACTGCTACTATGAAAACAGCATGGAATTTCTTCAAAAGCTAAACAAAAATGTTATCAAGCTACACCACTCCCTGAAATATGGTTGAAGCAAATGAAGGCACTACCTAACAGAGATAACTGCAAATCCACATTTATTTTGGTAATTTTCAGAATTGCCAACATATGGACTCTGTCCAAATACTTGTCAATAGATATATGGATAAAGAATGTGTGTGTGTGTTTGTGTGTGTGGTGTGTGAGAGAGAGAGAGAGCGAGAGAGAGAGAAGAAGAGACGAAGAGAAGAAGAAGAGAAGAAGATCGAGAAGAAGAAGAAGAAGAAGAAGAAAAATCCCTGCCATTTTCAGGGAAATAAATGTATCTCAAAATTATCTTTATACTGAGTTGAAAACATATTATGACACTCCTAAGAAAGTATCCAAACCACACTGTAACTTTGGAACTTGAAAAACAATACATAGAGAAATTTGCTAAATTAAAGACATCAAGATATTGTTCACTGAAAGACAGAGGGGAGGGCAAAAGGTAGCAGAAATGGCAATAGTAAATATGATTAAAACCTGACATGAATATGTATGTAAATCACACTATTTTCTTCTCCCTTTTCAAAGGAGAAAGGAATTGTTTTGGCTGAAGGGCTGAAAAGGCACAGTTTATCATTGCTGGTAATATATGATGGTTGTTGGCCCATGGTAATTGGCAGCTTTGGTAATTGCTCCAATCAGGAAACAGCAAGGAAGCAGGGAATTCAGACAGAAGTAGGTGAAGGCAATAACTTTGAAGTGTGTCCCTGTTCCCAGTGAGCTGCTTCCTTCAGCTAGTCCCTACCTTGTACAAGTTCCGAACTTTCCAAAACAGATGTAGCTTTTATAGATGTATCTATAAACTAATGAAACCCCTGTCTATGGTTATATTTTAAGTTAAAAAAATGTCACAGTAAAACTCATTAATTTGTGTAATTGGCAAAATTTTAAAATGCTTTAAAAAAAGATGGTAAAAAACCATACTCTTAAGTAAAGGCACATCTATATCTATCATCCAGGGACTAAATTTTCCATAACTTTTTTTTTTTTTTTTTTTTTGTGGAGAAGGGATGTCAGTTTAGTCCCAGCCAACTTTGGGCTGGTACATAGTGATAGCTGATCTTCCAAAATTCAACAAGGGCCAGAGTTAAACTTTAAAGGTTTGAACCTGGTATTTGTCTATGAGAAAGGGGAGCTACAAACTGAACAAAATTTTGTCCAGGAAAAAAGAAAAAAGGAAAAGAATACGGGCTCATAGGTGAAAAGGGAGAATATGTTAATTATAATAAAATGGGGACAATTTACTGACCTTCAAGGCATAACTCCAGAACTCACTTTTGAATACAGATTTTTCTACTAGAGAAGCTTCTTTGCATAATCTTTAAAAAGTTTAATTTTCAAATTAAACTTCATATCTAAATTTTTCTTTTTTTTAATTAACACTGCAGTATTGTTCTGTAGCTTTGGAAATAAATAATGAGTATATTTTTGATGAGTAAGTGGATAAATGTTAGCCCTGAATTCATCCCCTTCCAAATTAATTTATTACCATGTATGATAATGCAACCTACTTTCCAAACTAAAATCTGAAAATATTCAGGAGACCAGCATAGTTCATCTTTCATTGTGATGGATATCTCATTTATTAGACACAGCATTCACAGCACTGTAGTGCCAAGAATTACTAAGCAACAGAACATATGTAGGCGGATGTGATGTTTGCATATTCACACAATATGACATTTATACCAAGATCAGAAGCACGTTATTGCTGAAAGGAAGGAACAGTAACAGAATGAGAGAGGTAGTAATATTCTTTTATTTTATAAGGTACCATTCACAAAAGTATTTCCATGATCTTAACAAATAACCCTCTGCTATAGCAAACAAGCAAATCCAGAATGACATTCACACCTGCCCACGGTTAGTTCTTCCTAAATGCCAGGAAGGAAAACATACTGCTTGAAGCATTTTTATGCCTTCTATAGCATAACACCTAGTATGGCGTGAACACAGGAATTGCCTATCAGCCTGAGCTGAATACTAACTGCTTTATAGCAAGAAAATTAGGAAAATTTCTAGAGTGTTCTACTGAGGACATTTCTCTAAGGATCCTGGAACTTGGCAACTTTTTCTGATAGCTACTTATGCTCCTATGCTGACTCTCTGCTGAATACAGGAAAAATATGAGGACAAGGTTAAAGATCTGAGTAAAGATGTCAACTTCCTCACCATAAAACTGAAATATGATATCCCCAAAGCCAAACAGCATGTTAAGCAGCCCTCGTCAAACAGGTGTGCAGTTCAGGAGGGGACGCCAACACAGCTTCCCTTTGTAGTTAATCTATGGCAAGCCATTTTCAGTTCTTTGTCTTTAATAAAATTCACAGATAGATTAAATGAAGAAATTTTTTCACAAGAAAATATCCAAGAATACCTTCCAGATCAAGATGGGCCATTTTGCAGGCATGTCAATATGCTGTAGTAAAACCATATTCTATGTAGATAAAAATTCTGAGCTTAGCAGTGAGTAAACATATCTTTGAAACATCAAACATTCCTTCCTACTCTTGTATAAATACCAACATCCGATGCCTTCAATGGTTTGGTGGACATCTTTAAGTTTATAGAAAGATGGATGCCCTCTGACTGTTTTTCACAATGTATATAGTCACCAAGCTTATCTTTAAATGAGTGATGGAAAATTCTCAAAGAGCTAGACTCTTTTCTTTCTCCCCCAATAAACAGATTCTGCAAGAGCTTTCATAATTTCCTTAAAGATAAACATGCTAGCTCTATTAGGAGCCTCTCCCCGTCATAACCTGTGGAGTAACTGCACTGAGTCATTACATGGGAACAGCTGGGAAAGCAGCTCCTGGTCCTGTGCAGAAACACCCAAGGCTCATTATACTACCCAAGACATGCTAATATCTTTAACTAAAAATGTATCCTGGGACTTAAACTGGAGTTTACAAAGGAACAAGAAATCACAAAGTGTAATACTTGATGATATTTTTAGAAGAGGCATGTGTTTTCGTAACATAATAACTATTGACTGTAACCTGAGAGATATTGCCGTCAGTATAGCAAAATGATGCTTGCTGTCATCCTTCTGTTTCACATAGAAACTTAACATTCACTGGCATTTCCTAGATGTCAATGCTGCAGATTCTTCCCATGTGCTCTTTTTCTCATATAAATATTCTCAATTAGAAGTCATACACCTGTCAGATCCACTGTATTTCCTAAACTTAAATGGGTCTGAGAGTAAACCTTATTAAAATATCAATAAACCCAATATCCAAAATTTTTTAGATATTAAAATACTGAATTAAAGAAATTTCTACAGAAATCTCCAGTAAACAAAAAGAACCTCAAAATACATCATGTGTCCAAAATAAATGTATAGTTGAACTATATTCAGAAACAACAGTATTTTCTTTAATCCTTACAGCTATATATATTTAATAATAGTTATAAATTGTCATGAGTTCTCATGCATAAAAGTTTAGACCAAAACTTGAGGGAGGGTTAAAGGGACAGAGAGAGAGAGGTGGGGAAGAAAGGGTCAGAAGAAAAGAGGAAGAAAAGGAGGGAGGGAGAGAATAGAGGGGTGGAAACAGGGAGGAAAAACTACCTAGAAAGATCACTTTGGGGCTGTATCCTAAAACACTGAAAGAGATTATAAGACGAAATCCAGCTGTCTGTGGCTGTAAAAATAATTTCCAGTGAGCTTTTGTACATTTCATGCAATAGTTCTTTATTTTTTGCTTTATTTGTATTTGATGTATATGCATGTATTGCATCCATGTATGCAAGTACACCCATGTCATGCAATGCCTGTGGAAGACAGAAGAGGGTGTCATATCCCAGGAACCAGAGTCACAGATGGTTGCTAGTTACCACATGGGTGCTGGGAATTGATCTTGGATCTTCTGCAAGAGTAATCAGTGTTCTTAAGTGCTAAGCCATCTCTCCATCCCCTAGACAACAGTTTTTAATCAAGTTTAGACTTCCTCCCTTATCCAAGCCCTATCCCCAGACCTCATGCATTCTGCCATATATGTTGAGTCCTATCCAGTCAAGCATTTGTACCCAGAGGTCCTTCAGTGTCAATTCATTCATTCAATTCTAGTCAGCCTATCTAGACATTGTAAGGAAGGCCTACTACACCTAATGGGTTTTTACTGAGTTTCTATTGCCAATTGCCCCACCTAAATTTTGGAATACTATAGTTAAATATTAGATAATATTACTTGATATTGTCAATTAGGTTATTATCATAGTCACATGGTTTTAGGCCTTAGCTCTAATAACCTCTTTTAGTACTTCCTGATACAAGCAAGGATGGCCTCCTTTTTCTTTGTATCTTCGATTTTAGGGAAGAATATAGTGAATAGCATGTCTTAACAACAAGCCTTTTCTGAATCCCATCTTGAAGGCCATTCTTTCCTCAGAACAATGTTTTTAAAAGTTTCAGAACTGTCAACATTAGATAACACAAAACTTGATAGAAATGCAGATTACATAGCCCCTTTACAGACATCCAGACTCAGAAACCAGGAGATAAGGCATAGTATGCTTTGTTTAAACATGGTTTGGGGCAATCTGGAAGAACACTGATGTTTGAGAAGCATGGCCAAATTAAAAGAGAATGTGGTAATTTAAATCCACATGTCAGTTCTCACAGATAACATCTGCATTTTTGAGACAGGATCTCCCTGTAGCTCCAGTTGTTCTGGAACTCACTCTGAAGACCAGGCTGGCCTTGAACTCACAAAGATCCACCTGCCTCTGCCTCCCAAGTGCTAGGATTAAAGGCGTGCACCACCACGCCCGGCTAATAGATACCTTCTTTACTAAAGCAAACAGAGTTGGCTGATGTGAAAGTTCAGAGACAATAGTTGCTAAGAGGAAGAGGAAGCCATTTGACTCACAGAGCTCACAGAGTTTGTCTTATTTCATTAGCCTGTTATAGCAAAATTAATACAATTTATTTCTCTCACAGATCCAGAGGCTAGAAACTCCAATATCAATGATTTGACTGATTGTATCTGAGAAGGAATCACTGTCAGGTTTTTATATAGAGCTATAGCCTCACAGCTAGCAAGATTTCAGTGGTCATTCTTTAAAGAGAACTAATCTCATGAGAGCTCAGCCTTCATGACCAGATCACTTCCTAAGGCTGTGTTTCCAACAGTTATCATACTGGGGTGTGTTTTCAGTACAACAACCTCAGGACACAAACATTAAGTCTATAGCATGATCTTTGTCAAATGAGACTTGTTAAACAAATAGTCACCTCATTTTCAGCTTGTAAGCAGGATCTACAGAAATTAGTCTTAGCCCTTGTTTTACGCTAGTCACCCAAGGTGAATTTCTTTTTACCTCTAACTAACTGAAATTATAGGGCTGGAGGAACTTCAGATGATGGTATCATGTCTTTGCTAAGTAGCAAGTGCTTTGAGCTTCTGTTGGTAGCTCTGAAAGTTTAGAGTGCTCAGAATTACTTGTAGAGAGTTAAACCACAGACTCATTTTCAGAGTTTCTTATTCATTGCACGTAAGGTACAGCAGAGAATATTAATTTCTAAAAATTGGAGCTAATGTTGGCCTGAGAATAAAATCTGTGGCCACTGATATAATTTCTATTTGCCTGAAGAAAATAAAAGGAGGTATATCAACATGAGGGTGGACATACCTTAAAATGAGAGCTGTTCAAGGCGAGGACAATACTAACTCACTGGATATATTTACCATTGATTAATACAGAGTTTGGTGAACTGACTTAAATTCCCATATCACTCCAAACAGGAGACACACACTTTTCCTATTTTGTAAATAAGCAAATAAAACATGGAGAGACTAATTTCCCAAGATGGCATGGCTGACAGGACAGAGAGGGCATCTAAAGATAGGAAACTATACTTTAGAATCAAGGTACTTGGCCAACTTTATACCTGTCCTATCAAGGTAGCCTTGTTTTTGGTCATTCTCACCCTCCTTAAACAAGGCATTAGCTGTGAAGTGTGCTATGTATGGGAGGACAGGCATGAGATAGGTAGCCTAATGTTTATGTATCTGCTTATATTTTTACATATAATATGTGAAATAGATGATGACAGGGTCAGAGACTTCCCATGCAATTAGAAAAGCATTGGGAATTGCTAAGAATTTATCTGCCAAACAAATGTCTTCACTTTGTGGTTTTAGAAGTTTTATGTCCCAAAGGGTGTTTCTGGGGTGGAGAATAATTCTTTTTTCAAGAATTTTTGAATACATATTTCAGAAATATTGCAAAAATATTAAAAGAAGTTATTTTTCTTTGCAGAAGAGCTATCTAGAGCCAGATAAATATATAACTATTATGATTGTCAGCCAACAGCATCCAAACTCCATGGGAAATAAAATCGCCATCCAAAGAACACAGGCTTCTGTTTGTTGAATTAAAAGAACAGTTCTATTAGCCCTGTGGCAGAGAGAATTAATAAACATTTGGTTCTGATCTAACATTCAACCAGTGGAAAACCACATTCAAAGTCTGTAACATTTCTAACAATATATTTTTAAACTTTTGCTTGGCAAATTGAATGTGAACATTCCAGTCATCAGGGCAAAATATTTCAGTTAGGTTTTTTTTTTTTTTTAAGTACTATTAATTAGTAAGTTAAGGATTTTGCTGACAATTCCTTAAATTTTCTGGAGCAGACTGGATGCTTTTCAGTGCACATGGGAGAGAAAAACTCCATGTGGGGAAAAGGTCTCTTATTAGGGGAATAAGATATTCTTCAGGGATTGAAAAGTGAGAGCTGGGTTGGCTCAGATCAACCTGAGATGCCTGAGGCTCTGAGAGCCCTCAACTTCAAATATCTGTTTGTCTAAAAAGAGTAAAAATTACCTTACCACTTACCATCCCAAAGGAATGAAACTATGCTTTGATTAGTTGTAACTTAAAGAATTGCTTACTGTCATTTACATGAGCATAAATCTTGTGTTCTATAATCAGGCAGAAGGCAGTTATTGTAAAATCATTTTGGTTAAAGTTTCCTGGACTGCTGAGATGGAGCAGTAAGTGCACTTACAGCCAAGCCCGGCAATCTGAGTTCAATTCCCAGCCCATATGGTGAAAGGAGAGAACCAAATCTTGCAAGTTGTCCTCTGCCCTCTGTCTATGAACACATGCTCATGCACTCAAACACACTGGTGTGTGCATAAACTAAAACAAATAAATACAAAAACTTTATCTGCTGTACTCCATAATTAAAGCAAGTTTTTAAATGCTTCAGAGAAATTTTAAAAATCATTGTGAGGGAAAAATCTGTGGTGTTCCAACTACTTCTCACCTTTGGCATGCATGCCTTCAAGTCTTTTCAAAATTATTTTGGAAACAAGTACATTGCTGAAGCCAAAATGTAACTTCTTCGTATTTTTATATAAAGTTACAGGAAAAGGCTTTTATATTTCAAGCTATCTTATCTATTGTGATAGACCTTGAAAAATCATTTATCTGGTTTATATTTCTTTTTTTCATATTCTAGGCATATAAATAAACAAACACCATCAATCTCTAAAACACAGACTCATATTTCATTTTCTAAACTAAATACCTCTTGTGATGAATTATAGTCATTAGCAAGATGATTGTCTGCACAGAAACTTCAAGCCACTGGGAGATGACTGAGTAGCTGTCAGAGAGGGTGGGAGAGGGCATAGGTGTTTCTGTTCCAATCATTTCCTGGCTTTCAAATGCAGACATTTTGGAACTATACATCTCTGCTTAACATTTTACCAAGATAAAATTAAAAATACTTTCCATATTGTGGTTGTTGTTGTATTTCCTAATGATAAGAATGATGATCATTTTCTCTATGCCAAGTGTTTTCCTAGTACCTGAGCATGTTAGGTCCCACCATTTACTTACCCAGTCAGTGACAGACTCCATCATGAAATGTCAGCAGCAAGAAGGATGCATTGATACATATTAATATGATATTATTTTATGGAAATCTGATGCAAACTTCAGTTTTAATCAGTTTGTGACTAGAGATTTAGAGAGGAAGCAAGATAAAATGTCTGTATTAATCAGGTTGGTTTAGAGGAACAGAAGCAATAGAATGCATTCCTTTTATGAAAGGGGATTTTATTAGACTTGCTTACACAATGGGGTTAGGCAGTCCACAAGTAGAGTCTGAATGCTGGAGATACTGAGGACCATGGGGCTGCTGCTCATTCTTTGACACTGGAGGCTTCACCAAGGCCTGGAGGAATCCGGCAAGCCCATGGTCTCTAGTCCACATTAAAAGGCTGAGGAAGCTGGTTCTGCTGTCTGTGAAAGATGGAGCAGAGCTGCAGGAGCAACAGCAGAATAGACATACTCACCAGGAAGAAGTGAGGGCCAGGCATTGCTTTTCCCTTGGACGTTTTATATCTGGGTCAGAGCAAGAAGATACTGCCCACTCTGAGCTGGATCTTCTCCTTCAATAATTCTTCCTGTAAAAGGCCTTACAGACTCACCAGAGGCATGCCTCTTAATTGATTCTAAATCCAATCAATATGACAGTAAAAATTAATTATCAAACTAAGAAGATCCAAGGTTAAAAGTTATTGCAAACAAACCTCTATTTTGGCTCCACTTAGACAACTCAGAATGTCTGGATATATAAGCAGAGCTAGACAGTGTGTAAAAACATTCAGTTCTGGTTTTCTCATCCAAATAGTGTTAAGAGAAATGATCTGTCTCTTAGAATTAACACATCTTCTCTAAATTGTTTTCGATGTATTCTCTAAGAATCTCTAACTAAACTCTTAACTCCTTCCCCAACTTGACCCCTAATCTACTTTTCTAACTTTCTTATAACTCAGTAAGTTTCAACCTTAGAGTGCATAAGAACCACTACTGGAAGGGGAAAAAGTTGTTAGAAGTAGACTGCTGGGTTCAGTAGGTCTGCTATGGGTGGGATCTGTAAATTTGTATTTCTAACAAACTGTCTATAGAAGCTGCAGGTCTGGAATCAGCATTTGAAGAGTATGTCTAAATGCTCACCAGGAGTAAACACTCCCAACTTCCCAAGAAAGTAATTCTGTTGACCTCCATATCCTGCACCTAGGCCAGGCACTCTGATTTGTTTTCTTTGACTCAACTCTGTCCAATACAATTGTATTCCACTTACAGGGTTTGGCAGAATATCCCAAGCCTTCCACACTTTTGGTTTTGGAACACGGTCATTATCAGAACATCTTTCCCATGTCATTCACTTTGTCTCTTCCTTCATAAACACATTTCTCTTGAACCAACTTGTCTTATACCAAACTGAAGAAAATGACAATATTGTTGAATACTATGAGAATTTGATTCATTTAATGTATTAGTGTGCAAAGTCTGCTGTTACTATGATATAAGCATATTACATTTTTTTAAAGCACTGCATCAAGATTCTGAAGTAGATGCCAGGCATGGTGGCGCACGCCTTTAATCCTAGCACTTGGGAGGCAGAGGCAGGTAGATCTTTGTGTGTTCAAGGCCAGCCTGGTCTACAGAGTGAGTTCCAGGACAGCTGGGGCTACAGGGAGACCCTGTCTCAAAAGGACCAAAAATAAAAAGATTCTGAAGTAGAGAAAAAAGAAATCAGAGCTTTTTCTTTTTCAAGCAATATATCTCAAATTTTATCTTGATAGATGTTTTACTTTTTATGCATTTTGATATTTCAGACCCTACATTCAAAACTTATAAAGCCAGATAAAGCTAGAATTTTCTGATATCTTCACATACTTATCAAATATGCATGGTGTATATTTATGGAGTTAAGCATGTACACAGTCTAGGTTTTGCATGGAGTAAGTGGACAGAGATACGAAAAAGTCATGAAGGATGGCAAGACGCAATAAGGCCAAAGTGGACAGCTGTCAGATCTGACTAGAAATTTATCAGTGTATAAGCTGATGCTCCAGATAAGTATCTTTTATCTGTAGAACAAGGACAGGTGAAAATACATAACTGGATAAACAAAACCAGATAGAATGCATCTCTAGACATTACCTAGAAGGACCAGTCAGTATTCCCTTACCATCCATACCAGTGTGGGTAGAGTATTCTTCATGTGAGATAAGAGGTAGAGTCAGAGGAGATGAGTGTTAGACCTTTTATATAATTCCATGAATATTAAGCAAATTTTCACAGATGTGATATAAAGCTGAGGTGAGATGATGCCTGTGAACAGTTTACAATGCTTTGTGCAAATGCTGTGAGGACTTAAGAGCTCAGTTGTTCGGCTGGAGACGTGGGTCAGCACAGTTAAAAACACTGCCTGTTTTTGCTGAGGAAGTGGGTTCAATTCCCAGCACCTACATGGCAGCTAACAAATATCCCTAACTCCAGCTCCAGGGGCATCTGAAATCCTCTTCTGACTTCTATAGGGATTGCACAACATGAGTGCATACATGCAGGTGGTACATTCATACACATCAAATAAAAAATAATAAAATTTTTATGAAGTTAAAAAATTCTCAGTTGTCTTTTCATGAGACAGAAACTCTTGTGTAAAAAAATCTATGATTTTTTTCAGTGAGTGGTATCAAACTACAATGTCCTTTAGTCACAGAATACAGCTGTGAACTGTAAACATTCATCTCTAGAGGGGACACAGAGGAAATGAACTACATTTTCTTGGCTCAGTATCCTGGGTATTATTTCTACAATTGCCTTTAACTGATCTTTGACCTCTAACTTCTACAAACTTACAAAGATCAAGTAATTGGGGGGTTAGCCTTATTGCTGCCTTGACATCTATGGCCCCCTTGTCCCTTACAGGCTCTCTACTTCAGTGAATCCAGCCTGATTCACATACCTATGATCAGGTTTCTTCCATTTGTATTTTCTAGATTTTATAAACTATACTATGCAACAACTTCTTTTATTCCTCACATCAGAATAAGAGAATATTGGGATTTTTCTTGAAAGTAATTAATATTCTTTTGATGCACAGGCAATAGATGCAGTCACATATGGAGACAAAAGCTACTCAACAGTAGAATTGTTGAGAATGGTAATACACACATATACCACAACTTGGTAGGCCATGTCAGGAAAATTTTAAGTTCAAAACCAGCTGTTGCTGCATAGTGATACTTCCTTTCAAGTAAACATTCATACAAGAATTGTATAAGCAGATGTTTTGAATCTATTATGAATATGCTTTTTCTCTGGTGTGGGAAGGTTTGAAATAGGCTGGCTGGAAATAGCCATGATCCTCTTCTTTCAGCCTCCTGAGTGTTGGGATTATAGGCATATGCTACCACATCTGGCTCATTATGTATTTAAAGCTGTAAGTAATACATTCAAATTTGAAAAAATATTGGGCCATTCTGGTGAGGTGAATGTTAAATTATCAAAATTATAACAGCTGGCTTTGCAATGGTAGATTAATAAGAATTCCAGTGCAAGTTCCAGAAGCAAGAGCAGTGTTGGGTTGGATGGAAACTTAAAAACTGGAGGGATGACTTAAGACGAAATTAGAGGAAGTAGCCAATACCAAGGAGTCTGAATGGAAAGTAGCATCAAGATGATTACAGAAGCAGATGCCTTTCTTGATGTGCTTCATCTGCTACTGATGAGCTGTGTAAACTCATCTGTCGGGTCTCAACATGATCTAGTCAACAATTCACCACATGGTCTTCTTGCCTAGGGTAATGGCAAGAGAAACATGTCTTTATGGTTTAAATGGGCACAATATGATAGCATAACTTCTAGGGGAAGTTTTGAGAGATAATTAAAGATAAATGTAAAAGTGTCTAAGTAGTTTAATAACTGTCAGTTATTGTTGTGTCCTGTACAAAACAAATATACACGATTTAAAACTGTTAAACAGCTCACACACCAAGTGTGAGCCCATATATGTATTTGCCCATTATGACTTTAAAATTCATTTTAGTGCTTAGTGTAGCATATACTTCTTGGAGAAGGTGCTTTTGATGTCCTTTAAGTGCAAGAAGCTTCCCTCACTTGTTCCAATGTTGCTTGGTCTATACAGGTCTTATCAGAACTCAGTCTCATGGAGGGAAATCCAAGCTGGATTTACATGTGCATCTCTCCCTGGAGGCTGCAGATTTTCTGGACATACAATTTGTTTTCTCCCTACAAGGCTTTGTGTCTGTTGACTGCTTAGATTTTAATAAATATGATTACATAAAAAGATGAATTAATATATGGCCACAGGACAAATGTCAATAGCTACTTCACTGTATAGAGGCATATGGAACACGTTAAACCTAAGTATTTTTCTTCTGGTTTACCAGACTATTATACTATTCTAAAGGAGAATCTTAACCTTTTCTTTGCTGCCTAGAAGTTACAGAAGCCATAGTTCACAAATTATTCAGCAAATGTCATGTCTATTCAAAAGTAATCCTGATCTAGTTAGTAGAAATTACAGATGGACTTTGTGGGACAAAAGTTTTAATAACTTGAAGTGAGAAAATTAATGTCAAAACAATCTCACAGGTCTACCTGTCAGAAATAAATTTCACTAACATAACAAATGATATTTTAAGTTTCGTAAAATTTTTCCTTTTCTTTATCAGCAAATTAGAGTGTGAATATAGTAGCTGCAACAATTAATTAATTTTAGTATCTCACAGTTAGAAGCTTAAGGCTGAAACTTTGTGACCCCAATTCCTGAATTTTTGCATATTGAAATCCTTAGAGCCTTTTCTCTATGTTCTTCAAACACTATCTACAGTTTCAAATTCTAGAGGTGCCTTGGGATCACCAAATTCCCTTCAAAGTGGAACTTGAGGTTAAATCACAAAGAAAAGTTTTCAAACCACACATTTGCAATTATCTTCCTCTCTCCTTATTATTGTTCACAGGGGAAAGCTGTGTAGAAAGATGGATTGGTCAATAAAGTACAGCACACATGGCTTACCCCAGTTTCTAGGGAAGATCCCTTCTACTTATGGCCAACCAACCTAGGCTGTCAGTGAGCTCTAGATTCATTAAGAGACCCTGTCTCAAAAACTAATGTGGAAAGTGACTAACACACTCAGTGCCAGCCCTTTTGCCTCCACAAACATGAATACAAATGTACATATGCTTGTATGCATATGTACACAAACCCACGTGAGCATGAACATAAGGCACACTCACGTGTGTAGATGTTCTTTATATCTGTCTGATATGATTAAGGGACTTTGGAACAGCGCTGAGGCTGGTAGCAGCCACAGCACCATTGCCTAGCAGGAGAATGTTGAGAACAAGGGGAAGCCAGCAGCTGGTGAGCAGAATGTGTCTGTACATGGTTTAGGACAGGAGATGTCTGATACATGGCATAAAAACAGCAGCTGAACTTCTCTCTATCTTGTCTATGTCAATGAACAAATTTTAGATTAGCAAAACCAAGATGCTCAAGCCCACCACCACTGAATTAGTGACTGGATTGAAGAGAACTATTTAGAATGCGTACAGAATGGAACAGAACTCTCTGTTCACTGACAAAGTATAATTAACGTTGAATATGAAATCAGTGTGCTCATGCCTTCACTCATTCATCCTGCAAACATGTATTGAGTATCAGCTACTTACCAAGCACTGTACATGTCATTGAAGATTATAGAAAAATAAGATCTCATTCCTGCCCCCTGGAAAACTGTGGCATGTAGAAAATAGTAATATGAGAACATACATGTATAATACAGTGTCATAGAAATGATACTACAGAAATACAAGGGAAAACCAAGCACAATAAAAGGAATGGCATTAAGAATTGGCTGGTGATAGGATTTGCAGGAAGGGAAGCTTTCAGTCTTTACAGGCAAGTAGCACTCAGATCGTGACAAGCCCAATTCAAAGAAGCTTCCACTTGCTGGACACCTATGTTGTTGCAGATTCTGATTTGAATTATGAATCTACTTACAAAATCCTTTTTTCTACTCTAAAATCTGAAGTACAAAGTAATGGATTTACACACATTGTATAGATTAAGTATTAATATATAGATATTATAGATATATATTGTAATACACCAAATTATCTGAAAAAATTTTATTAAATGTATTTCTTCATAGCAACTTAAAACATCAATATCAATCTGTTATATGTGTCATGTAATTTACTTACATTTTTTGTGTCTGTGTATTTGCAGACTGGGTGTGTGCTTACGTGTTCGTGTAAGTGGCATGCACACACATAGAAGCCAGGAGACAACCTGGATTGTGTTCATTCTGATATTACTCATCTTGTTATTTTGAGACAGGGTTTCTTCCTGGCCTGGTGTAGGCCAAGTAGGCTAGACTGGCTGTCCAGTGAACTACAGGTACTTCCTTGTTTGCCTTCCTAGTGCTGGAACAAGTGCTTGCCACCATGCCCTGCTTTTTAAATGTGGATTCTGGGGATTAAATTCAGGCCCTCATGCTAAGAAGCAAGTACCTAACCAACTGTGCTATCACTTCAGCTCCTATTTTATGTTTATTTATTATATCAAGTTAATACTTTCTAATTAATTTTATGATCTTGTTTCTGCTTTCCAACATTTCTAAAAACAAGTTGAACTCTCTGTTCATTGTAGAAAATAGTTAAACCAAATGATGAATGAATTTAAGGGAGAAAATCAGGGTCCAAATCAAAAGATGAGGTGTTTCTGGAAAGATGGAAGAGTGAAAACTGAAACTAACTCTGCACACTGTCGATGAAAACCAGTCAGAAATATTTTTCTTAGAACTTGTCTTGGATTCTTCCTTAAAGTTATATTCCTTAGATAAAGAGTGGGATAATAGAAAGGAAGGGTTAAAAAGGGGAGTGGTGGAATGGTGGGGGCAGGGCAGGGCAGAGGAAGGACTTTGGAGACACCAAAGGCCTTTAGCAAAAGCTATATAGAAACCTACCACCATAGAAACTGGTTAGAGTATATGCATGTGTATACATTATAAAAAGTGTTTGAATGGAGTTACTTTATAATAGGAGCATTGCCCCTACTAGACACCATAGGCTAGCAAAATAAAAGCCCCATGGCAGGAATGAACTCCTCTTGAATCTGTTGACCAGAGGCCCCATAAACCCTCAAATTATGCTGGACATTTGCATTGCTCCTGATTACCCACCAGTAATTGACAGTAAGAGCCTATTGTTGAAGATACTACAAACATAAACTGAAGAATAAACAAGAATAAATTAAGTTGATACTGACTTGAAAGCCTCATTTCTACTCACTAGCTTTCACAATGCTAGAGTACTCTGTGAATCAATCATGCACTTACACAGCTATGTATTCTTTGAGCTCAGCAACTGCCCTGGCAAGATATGCCCATCAGTGCAATAGAGGTATGAATATTATGTGAGGAAACAATCACTTTCTAAGGTCTGCTTCAAAGGATGGAGTTCATAACTGACACTGATATTTAGACTAAGAACCTGGGGCTAGGCAGGTCACTCAGTATGGGGGAAAGCCCAATACTAGTTTTCTGCTAAATAAAAATAGTATTAAACTGCCTCATTATTGTTATATCCATATATCTCTCAACTCTCAACAGAGAACTTTCTGTATTCACTGGATGGTGATTAACACAGAGAACCACAACTGGCTAACTTTCAGAGAATACATGACTGCAGAGTGCTCATATATGAATGGGACACCTCCCAAGGCTCTGGGATCTTTGCAGAAGAGGACTAGGAATGACTGTGAGATCCAGGAGTAGTGGGTGATTTTTTCACACAGTTAGGCACTTAATCCTATGAACTCACAGAAATGGTGACAAGATGCAAAAGTTCCATGTAAGCTTAAATCAGACAAAATCCCATCATAGACTTGAGAAAGCGATAAGAAAATCAACCCTACCTGAGGAGCTGCTGATGGCTGTTGAAGCAGGAAAGTCCATCTCTTTCAAGGGTGTGACTCTTGGTAGGTTAACCAGGCTCCAATTGGTGGACCCACACTGAAGGACATTTGGGGACACAAAATAGACTCTATAGGACTTTATACACACACACACACAGAGAGAGAGAGAGAGAGAGAGAGAGAGAGAGAGAGAACATTAAAAGGGAGATGTATATGGGGGATCTAAATATAAGCAAAATATATTGTATGGAATTCACAAAAATCCAATAAAAATGTCAAAAATAGAGAGCAGTCATAATGCTTCCTCACAAGCATTTTCGAGAATATCCCTTTCTTTCAACCATTTTTAGTTGTCATCTGCTTTCAAAATGGCCACTCTACAGAAAATCTGTTATATACATGACCAAAAATCATATGTATTATAAAAATATTTAAGGAAGGACAGAAAATCAAGCAGAAACATTACCATAGAATATTAGATAGAAAGGATATTCTAGGAAAGATATTTTCTGTCACAGGCAAAGGTCTAACTTCCCTGTCATATTAAGAAGCTCCTGAAATACATTACAAAATAAATGAAATAAACAGAGAAGCTCTCTCCAGCCTTTCTCCTCTGTGCACAGCTTGGTCTTGTCATACAGCCTAGAAACAGCAATGCCAAGCAGTACAACAAAAACATCCAGAGTTTTATTTGAAATTGTCATTCTACACCAAAGGCAGCAGAACTCATTGGAGAGAACTGATTCTGAGACTATCTAACAGGGAAAACATGATGAGCCTGGAGAGTATCTTCCTTTCTCAGAAGATAAGGAAGTGGATATGGATAAATATCCATATATGGATGGAAATGGATAAATAATGCAAAAGCCAGTATAAAAGTGATCTTTATGCCAGTCTATTTAAACATAATTGTAATAGATAATAACCTTTTACTATAATAAGAATTCTTGAATTCATACTCATAAATATCATGGTGAATTTTCACTGTATTGATCTGGCTAATCTGTAATGCATTTCCCAGAATCCCCATCCCTGCATAATTCTGAGTTAGCATTGAGCAGAAGTGATATTCAGTATATATTTGAAATATAGGAACCAATGGGAACTGGTATCCACTTGCACTCAGAAGGCTATTGGCACCACAAGATGTTGATGCAGCCTATATGATTTGTTAACTCATCTTGCCAGGAGCGCAGCAACCAGATCTTCAGGTCACCCATGCAGAAATGCAGAAGCATTTCCTGCAGGATACCCCAAAATCTAACTTGAGAATTGGAGGGGATGAAAGACCAGCTGGGCCCTCTTCTCTCATCACAGGTTCTGGCTGATTCTTTTTCTTTCACTTCACATTCTTTGCCTCTTCCTAATTGTCCTGCATAATTTAGAATCTAGTATATCCCCCATCTATATAAACATATCTTATGATTCCCATAGTCTGGAGAACCTCGTCTAATTATCTCCAGAAATAGAAAGAAATACTCTGAAGCTGATTAAAACAGATGTAAGAATGTGTGGATAATAGGGAAAAAAATGGAGTTGAAGATCATATTAATAATGAAATAATGTTAATTTTTTATTTTGTGTGATGACTAAGTAGAAAACCATGTTTGTTTTCTGAAAACATTCACTTACAGGTACTATGTTCATATCCTATTCTCAAATGTTTCAATACATAATGATGTTTGTGTTTGTATATATTTGCACATAGATTGATCCATTTATAGATACACAAACTATATGAAAATGACAATGTGCCTGATAAGTATGCTGAAATGCTAACAACTTGTAACTATAAATGAAAATTATGTAGGAACATGGTTTTATAATGATTCTGAAATTTAAAATCCTTCACGTATAAAAACAGCAAATATGCAAATTACACATGTATGTATGTCTCTGTATTTGGAACCAGATGACAAGAATTTATACTACATAATAAAAGAACAAAAAATGAAATTAGCTTTTATTTCTTAATATTCTCTGCCTACTCACATGAAAAGAAATACATATTCAATCTGAGTTCTCGAATTCACAGTATGAAAAATAGTGTTGCTAATAAACGTGTAGGTAAGGAAATGTATAGGGAAGCCAAGTAAACTGGAGTCCATTTATATTCAATCTGTGTCTCTCTGCACTCTGTGCATAGGGTGAGCTGTATGGATTGTATCAAGGGTTAGCTTGTCTTTTGCCCATGTGTCAACTGTGGAGATTGGAAGGAACCAGCTATTCATGAGGAGTAGTGTGGTCAGTCTGTTTCCATCCTGAGATTCCTATGACAATTTGCTTATGTCTGGCTGCCTTTTCATCAAAGAGCCCAACCCCTTCAAGTTCATCCTGTCCATAAAACCATCTCTGTCATCAGCTCCTACAATGTGGAGGGTGAATCCTTTTCCATCCCAGGAATATCATATTATGATTTCAGTGTTTTCTATCATGTCTTTATTTTGTAAATTGTTTATTTATTCAGTTGTCTACAAATTAACCAATTCATCCTTCTATTTACAGCTGTACTTCCAAGAATGCAATAACATCCTCAAGAGTTCCCATTTAAACAATAGTTGAGTATTATTGGATGGAAATTATCATCATCTATCACAGTTATAAGTATATGCATCATTGGCCCAGAACTTTCATGTATTTAAACATAGTAATAGATATATACCAGAAAATTGAAAAAGACAAATATTTATTGTAGTTTGTTTGCAAGATAAACTATTAAAAATACTTTAAATTTCTGTCAATAGAAGATAGAGCCCCAACAGAATTTACTGTAGTCATTAGAACACTAAGAAATGCCTTTACATATGACATAGACTGACCTTCAAAATGTAATGCTAAAGAAATAAAACATCGCCGGGCATGGTGGCTCATGCCTTTAATCCTAGCACTTGGGAGGCAGAGGCAGGTGGATCTTTGTGAGTTCAAGGCCAGCCTAGTCTACATAGTGAGGTCCTGGACAGCAATAGCTACAGGGAGACCCTGTCTCAAAAAGACCAAAAGGAAAAAAAAAAGAAATAAAACATAAAATAATGTACTAGTATGCTTCAATCTGTAAAGTTTATGTACATTTGTATATATTATATGCATGATACCCACAGAAATAGGCATGCATTCACCATTTATATTTACACCTGTTTATATGTGGTACAAAAATACATTGTCTTACAAAGGATTGTTCTATCTAGGGAATAAAGTGAATGGCAAAATTGAGGTAGAAGGTACCATAGATGAAAACTGAGAAATCTTTACCTTTGAATGCTGTGATACATACATGAGTAATCTATTGGCAAACTAACTAAAACTGAATTTTATGTTCAGAGTACTAAGTGGACTTCTTTTAAGATAGTATGGCGAGGTTAACCGCTGGTTGTGGGTTTGTAAAAATGAATCTAGTCATAGAACTGACAATTCTAAGCATTTTCCGACATGTACATTATAGAATTTTAAGTATAACAACTTAGAGCATCATTAATTACATGTGGAAGTCACAGGTAAGGAAGAAAATGAAGCACATAATTTTCTAACAGATGAGAAAATGAAATAGGAGATATTTGAAGTCTGGGAGATGATAGTCAAAGCACAATCCAGGAAAAAGTGTCCATTCGAGGAAGATACTGGTAATTAGAGTCAAATGCATTGGTAAAATAGAACAGGTATGAGCAGGGAGCAGTAATGAGAACAGAATAGTTTCTCTAAAGTCAAGAATCCTGCATGAACAAGGTAGTGTGGCAGAATACCAGAGCCTAGCACAGTGGCATTCTGGCTGAGCAACCTAACAAATACTTGTGACAATGAAGCTTGCAACTTGAATAAGATCCTGCCATATAGGCATTCAAATCATCCAGACATGTTCTCTAACAACAATGAGATCATGTAGCTGACTTCCTAACTGCCTTCTGCTGTGACAATCTCACAAGAAAGCAAATAATGGCAAGTATTGGTGGGTTGAGCACTGAGAAGGTAGACAGGCAAGGAAAGCTGCACTGGGGCTAGGTCCAGAGATAGGCTACATCTACAACCCCTGCAAAGGGGCTTAGAGAGTATGCAGTCTTTGAAATGGGTCTGTAGATGAGGACAGATAGACCGGTCTGGGAGTTACAATTTGAACACCTCAACTGGAAAACATCACAAGACTCTTTCTTACTCCAGTTTAACATGAACAATGTACAAAAATATGAATCAAATAAAGCCTCGGTTTAAGGGGCTACACATATACCTCAGTGGTACTTGCAGCACAATCATGAGGAATAGAGTTCAGATCTTAGCACCCACCTAACAAGCTAGGCATCTTGTCAACTCTTGTAACTCTAGATCCAAAGGCTCTAATGCTTCTTCTGGCCTTTGTGCACATATTCATACAATCATACATGCACATAAACATACACTCACATACACAAACAGACAAACAAACAAACAAATAAATAAATAATAAATAAATAATAAAATAAAAACACAGTCTGAAGGTTGTAAGTAAAAAGACAAGAATTTTCATCTGCATATTCCTTTTTTTCACATACAAATGTAGTTTCTTGATTTCCAGATAGTTTCTTTAACAAAAATATTTCTGCATTTACCTGAGATTTTGAAACCTAGCAATAAAATCAAAGCCAAAGCAAGAAGCTCTCCTAGGAATTATTCTCAAAGCTGAGGCACTAAAAATAGCCTGTTGCCTTATCTCTGCCTTTTCCCTCTTGTTTGGAAATCTATCCAGAAAATCTACTGCCTAAAAGGCTGTAACAGTTCAAAACCTTCCAGTGCTTCAGCAAAAACTGCATTTTGATCTGTGAGTGCCACCTTCTTTTTTTACAAAATTTTATAGGCTTATTTTCCTCCTGACAGTTTCATTGCATTTGTTGGGTTGTAAACCATGTTAAGCTCAGCAATAAAATGACTGCAATCTGTACAAGTAATAGCAAGCATGTCTCATAAACAAGATAAGTTGTGCCTTGCCAATATTGCTGCACTTCATAAATATGAACTCAAGTCTATTTTGTGTTTTTGAGATCAGTAGCATAGTTTTATTTTAATTAAACACAACATATAAAATATTCATTTATGAAACAAACACCATTGTTTTTAAAAGATTATATTAAATTAAATTATACTGTTCTTGCCATAGTCATGCACAAAAGAACCATTTTGAATTTTAAGTGGATTGATACAGCTCAAGTGTCCATCAATAAAAACTATATTAGGAACACAGTAATGCTACCACGAATAAATGAGCTATTTATATTTCCTGATAATGTAAGTGCTTATATGAGCTCATTCCAATTTCTAAACACTAGGCATTTCAGCTGTGTAGTAATTAAGAAACTATAATATCTGCAGAGGAAAGGTGGATGCTGCCAGAGTCATTTCATGCAGCAGATTGTAAGCATTTTGCTTTATCAATGACATAATTCCTTGTCATATTTTATCATATCAGATCTGGATGACGACTTGAATAAGCCAAATTAAGAGCCCTTGAAAGTGATTCCTATGCAAAACTTGCTGTGTAACAGAAAGAACGCAGAGCTAGAAATGAAGAGATCTCAATTTTGTTCTTGGCCTTGTCCTAATAGCTGTGAGTCAGGTGCCTCTTTGTGATCAGAGGATGGAACATGAAAGTAGCTTCACATCATTGTCTTCCCAAAAAAGGGGGAATGAACATAGCTTTGTTATATGACCTGAGTTATATGAACCAAGGAACTCTGCAAGAAAATGGACAAAATCATGGGTATAAAAATAAAAATGAAGGTAAATGCTATGAATGAAAGTGAATCACAGTGAATAACTAGGAAGGCTTTGCTGTCTCTTTAGGTAACTTAGCAGAAGGCAACCAGATTTATGGTTTCAGTTTGCAGCCTTGTTTCTCCACACTTGTGGCATTCCATATATTCTTGCTAGGGACAACACAGTGAGCTCTCTGAATCTACAGTTTTGTTAACTTCATACTAATCCTGTCATTGTTTCCAAAGGATCAGAAACAAATTACTCCTTATTTACTTGAAAAAGGTTATATAAATTCTACAGTTAACTGGGTGTGGTGGTGCATGCCTTCAATCCCAGCACTTGCAAGGCAGAGGCAGGTAGATCTCTGTAGGTTCAAGGCCATCCTGGTCTACATAGTGAGCTTCAGGCCAGCTGTGACTAAAGGGAGACCCTGTCTCAAAAATACCAAAATAAATAAATAAAAATAAATAAATAAATAAATAAATAAATAAATTCTACATTTGGGTTTTTTTCCCCTCTATTCCATGGGGACATCCATCAGAATCACAGCTAACTTCTCAGTCCAAACTATGAAAGCTAGAAGAACGTGGGCCAAAGTATTCCCTGTCCTAAAGGACTTTAGATGCCACTTCAGACTAGACCACTATACCCAGCAAAAATGTTAGTTATAGTTGAAGGAGAAAGAAAAAATCTTTCACAACATGAAGAAGATGAAAGAATATATGTCTAAGAAACCAACACTTCAGAAAATCCTTGAAGCAATTCGAAGAACAGAGGAAAGGAGCAACTAACCTTAAACAACTAAATAGAGAAATCAACAAAAGCATAACAGAGTAAGTACAAACCAAGACCAAGAATCCAAACAAAAAAATAAGGTGAAAGGAAGCAACACACATCTCTCAATAATAACCTTAAATATTAATGGTTTGAACCCCCCAATCAAAAGACATAGACTGGGAGAATGGATTAGGAAACAGAATCCATCTATATGCTGTCTACAAGAAACCCTCACCCTCAAAGACAAATACCAGCTTGGAGTGAGAGGATGGAAAAAATATATTTCAAGTGAATAGTACCAAGAAACAAGACAGAGTGGCTGTTCTAATATCAGACAAAATAGATCTCAAAGTAAAACTAATCAGAAAAGACAAAGAGGGCCATTACATCCTTGTCAAAGGAACAATTACTATGAAGACTTCACAATCCTAAATGTTTATGTACCAAACTCAGGTGCACATAACTTTATAAACACTACTTTGCAGGACCTCAAGACACAGATTAATCCTAACACACTAATATTTGGAGACTTCAACACCCCACTGAGCCATGTGGATAGATCAACTGGACAAAAAATAATCAGAGAGACATCAGAACTGAACAATACAATACACTAAATGGACCTCACAGACATCTACAGAATATTCCATCCAAATACAAGAGAATATACTTTATACTCAGCACCTCATGGAACATTCTCCAAAATTGACCACATACTGAGGCACAAAAGAAATTTCAACAATACAAAAGGATTGGAATTATTCCATGCATTCTATCAGACCACAGTGCAATAAAGCTCAATATGAACACCAGAATAAGCCCAACTAACTACAAGAACACCTAAACAACAAAATTCTGAATAATTAATGGGTCGAGGAAGAAATAAAGAGTTAAATAAAAGTATTCATGTAACAACAAAAAAGACAATACAACACAAAAGAACTTCTGGGATACTTTAAAAGCAGTCTTGAGAGGGAAATTTATAGCCCTAAGTGCTCACATCAAAAAATAACCAGAAAGAGAACAAATAAATGCTCTAACACTACAGCTAAAAACACTTGAGATACAAAAACAAACCCGACAGACAGGAAGAAATAACAAAAATCAGGGCAGAAATCAACGAAATAGAAACAAAGAAAATAATACATAGAATCAACAAATCCAAAAGCTGGTTCTTTGAAAAGATAAACAAAATAGACAGACCTCTAGCCCAGTTAACCATAAAGAAAAGAAAGAGCAACTCCAAATCAATAGTAGTCATGATGAAAGGGGAAACATCACAACTGTATTAGTCACTTAGTAGTCATGATGAAAGGGGAAACATCACAACTGTATTAGTCACTTTTCTGTTGCTGTGATAAAACACCATGACCAAGGAACTTATAAAAGAAGAGTTTATTTGAGCTTACAATTGACGGTTCTAGGGAATTAGAGTCCATAGTGGTGGGAGGCATGGCGGCTGGAGCTGGAGCAGCAAACCGAGGGTCACATCTCACAAAGAGCACAGGAAGCAGAGAGAGGGCGACTGGAGACCATGAGGCTTGTTAAAACTCACTAAGCCTGCCCCCAGTGACATACTTAGTCTAGCACAGCCACACCTTCTAAGACCTCCAAAAACAGTACCACCAACTGGAGACAAAATGTCTGGCCTATGAGGGACACTCATTCAAACCACCACATTCCACTCCCTGGCCCTCATAGGCTCCTAACCATATAAAATGCAAAATGCATTTAGTCCAACCTTAAAAGTCCCCATAGTCTTTACCAGTTTCAATGCCATTCGAAAGTCTACAGTCCAAACACTCTTCTGAGACTCAGGCCAATTTCCTAACTGTAAGCTCCTGTAAAATCAAAAGGCAAATCACAAACTCCCAATGTACAGTGGAACTGAATATACATTCCCATCCCAAAAGGGAGGAATAGAGGCATAGTGAGGAAATACTGGACCAAAACAAGACCAAAAACCAGCAAGGCAAACTCCAAGTCCAGTAGCTCTGTGTGCGACTTCTGGGACTTGACTTCCAAAGAGCTTAGATGACTCAGCTCTTCCAGCTTTGCTTGCAACATACACCTCCGGTCGATAAGGCTGGTACCTCTCCTTATGCAGCTCTCCTCTGGTAAATATTTCACAGGTCTGGCACTCGAATGTCTTCTTGGGGTCTCGCTGCCAACCAGGCTTCAATACATACTTCACGCAATGGCCTATCAGGGTACTTTATGCAGGGACGCCCCTTGAGCACTCTGACTGACCTTAGCAAGCTCTCTGAAACCGTGGAGGAAGAACTGATGACCCTTCACTCTTGCAAACTTCATGCCTCTAAAGCAGCACCACGTGGATGAAATTTCCGAATCTGGCTGCAAATTCAGGATGGACTCTCTCCTACTTTAACCACATTTGCAATTTTTTTCTCTGCTGGACGTTGGAAGTAGAAAACGCTTTAGGTATTTTCCTTTCAAAAGCTGGAGGATTAGCTGGGTGGTGGTCTTCCCCCGAAGGTACTGATTTTTTACTTAAAGAGCTAAATCTAAAACACTTTAGTTCATGAAAGGGAGCCTCTCCTTCACATGCCCTGGCCACACTTTAAATCTTCCTAGGGTACTTTTTCAGATCCAATTGCACATTTTGCATTTCCTCTGCCCCATTTGCCTTTTTCACTGTAGATCTGTATAATATTCACCATTAAAAAAGCCATGCCACCATTTCTACATTAGGCGTCCTTGAATATCCTCCACCAAAAGACATCATCCACTTTTCAACGTAGCCTCAGGCAAACAATCTGGCTGCAGGCAAACTGCTTCCAGACTATCAAAATATCCCAGTTGCTGCCTAAGTCTTTATTTTCCTCTGGAACTACATTTTTTTGCAGCCATGCTTTCTTCCAGGCTTCTACTAAAATGGCCCCTTAAGCTCTGCTTACAGCAGTCAACAGCTTTTCTAGCCCAAAGTTCCAAAGTCTTCCACATTTCTCCAAACATCCACATGATCAGGTTCTTCACAGCTAACAGCCCACTCTCTGGTACCAAATTACTGTATTAGTCACTTTTCTGTTGCTGTGATAAAACACCATGACCAAGGAACTTATAAAAGGAAGAGTTTATTTGAGCTTATGATTGACAGTTCCAGGGAATTAGAGTCCATAGTGGCAGGAGGCATGGCAGCTGGAGCTGGAGCAACATGCCAAGGGTCACATCTCAAAAAGAGCACAGGAAGCAGAGAGAGGGAGACTGGATACCACAAGGCTTGTTAAACTCACTAAGCCTGCCCCCAGTGACATACTTCCTCTAGCACGGCCACACCTTCTAAGACCTCCAAAAATAGTGCCACCAACTGGAGACAAAATGTCTGGCCTATGGGGGACACTCATTCCAACTATCACAACAACAGACAAAGAAAAGATTCACATACTCATACTGGAATATTTCAAAAACCTATACTCCACTAAATTTGAAAACCTAAGAGAAATGGATGAATATTTGAAATCCTGGGAATGAACAAAGCTTAATGAAGAAGAGATTGACAGTTTAAACACACCCATAATTTTAGAGGATATTGAGGATGTAATAAAAAGCCTCACACTAAAAAGAAACCTGGTCCCAGATGGATTCACATCAGAATTCTATAAAACATTTAAAGAGGTTCTACAACCATTACTACTCAATCTGTTCAGAAGGATACAGAGGGAATTCTCCCAAATTCCTTCTATGAAGCCAGGATCACTCTAATACCAAAACCAGGCAAAGATACAACCAAAAAAGAAAGCTATAGGTCCATCTCATTAATGAACATACATGCAAAAATTCTGAACAAAATACTTGCAAGGTGCATACAGACCCACATCAAAAAGATCATCCACCATGACCAAGTTGGATTTAGACCAAAGATGCAGGGATGGTTCAATATACATAAATTAATAAATATCACAAAATACATAAATGGACTAAAAGACAAAAACCACATGATCATCTCAATTGATGCAGAAAAAGCCTTTGACAAGATCCAGCATCCCTTCATGTTTAAAGTCCTAGAGGGAATTGAACTGAAGGGAATATTCCTCAATGTGATCAAAGTCATATATAGCAAATCCACTGCCAACATCATCCTAAGTGGAGAAAAATTGGAATCATTTCCCTTAAAGGTGGTAACTCAGCAAGGCTGCCCCATATCGCCACTCCTCTTCAACATAGTGCTTAAAACACTTGCTATAAGCTCTTGTCTTATTGCCCTCGAAACACTTGTGTTTTGAGGGCAATAAGACAAGAGAAGGAAATTAAAGGAGTACTAATTAGAAAAGAAGTTAAGCTATCCCTTTTTGCAGACGATATGATAGTTTACCTAAGAGATGCTAAAAACTCCACCAGAAAACTTCTAGAAATGATTAAAAGTTTCAGTCAAGTGGTGGGATACAAAATTAACCTAGAAAAATCAGTAGTCTTTCCTTACACCAACAATAAACAAGTGGAGAAGGAATATAAGACCTCCCCACTCACAATAGCCTCAAAAATAACAAAATACCTGGGAACAAAGCTAACCAATGATACAAAAGATCTGTACAACAACAATTTTAAACTTCTGAAGGAGATTGAAAATGACATCAAAACATGGAAAGATATCCTATGGTCATGGATTGGAAAAATTAATATAGTAAAAATGTCCATTTTACCCAAATTGATATACAGATACAATGCAATCCCAATCAAAATCCCCATGGGCTTTTTCACAGACTTGGAAAAATAATCCTTAAATTCCTATGGAAAAAAAAAAAAGACCCCAAATAGCTAAAACAACCCTGAGTGAAAAAATGCAATACAGGGGCGATTGCTCTACCAGATTTCAAACTATATTTCAGGGCCATAATCATGAAGACAGCCTGGTACTGGCAAAAAAACAACCCCAGACCTGTTGACCAATGGAACAAAATTGAAGATCCAAACTTGAGTTCATACAATTTTAGCCATCTCATATTTGACAAAGGGGCAAAAAAATCTCAATGGAGGAAGGATAGCATCTTCAGCAAATGGTATTGGCAAAACTGGATCACCATTTGTAGAAGAACAAAATTAAACCTCTACCTCTCACACTGTACAAAAATCAACTACAAGTGGATCAAAGATCTCAATGTGAAATCCAAAAATCCTGAAGGTTACAGAAGAAAAAGTTAGCAACAACCTACAAGATATAGGCATAGGAGAAGACTTTCTAAATCAGATAGCAGCTATGCAGGAAATAAGGTCAATAGTCAACAAATGGGACCTCATCAAACTCAACAGCTTCTCTACAGGGAAAGAAACAATCAAGGAAATAAAGAGAAAACCCCACAGATTGGGAGGAAATCTTCATCAGTGATTCATCTGACAGAGCATTAATGTCAAGAATATGTAGCCTACTCAAAAAAACAAAGAAGAAAACAAATGACCTTCTCAAAAGATGGAGTAAAGACATGAACAGAGACTTTACCAGTGAGGAAGGAAAGGTGGCTGAGAAACTTCTTAAAAAGTGTTCAACATCATTAATAATTAAGGGAATGCAAATTAAGATTAAGACCTCTCTCAGAGTCTTGTTAATGTCTCCAGACTTCCCTCAGTGCAAGTTCATCCACTGGGGTTTAGTCAATCTAACTAGAGTCCTTGTGTTTAAGAAAATCTGCTCTTCTTTACCCAGAAGTAATCAGCTGCCAATAGTACTTGGGCTAAGATCAGAGCCCACTTCCCATTTCCACAGTTCTATGCTGAGTTTTTGTCTTGAGTTTACATGGATCTTGTGCATGTTGACACCATTACTGTAGGTTCTTAAGAGCAAGGTCCCAGGAGCCTGTAGGACTTTACTTCCACATGGCTATGCCCCTCTTCCATGTCTTTTACAATCTTTCTGCTCCCTCTTCCACAATGGTCCTAGAGCAGTGGGTAGGTAGAGTTTAATATAGGACCCACAGCTCAAGGACCCACAGTCTACAGACTCTTAATCTGTATGCTTTGGCCATTTATGACGTTTTCTGTTTCTGATCCTCTTTTGTATAAGGGATCTTCATTGATGAGAGTTGGGAGATGCATTAGTATTCTCTCTATTCCTTTTTCTACTATGTTCCATGATCCTTTTGTAGAGGTTGCATTATACACATATGACTTAAGTTTGGGCAATTCACAGACAATCTCTGTGTGTGATCAGTTGAGGAAGGCTATAATAGCCTCTATCTGTTGCAAAAGAAGCTTCTTTGGTTAGTGGTGACTAGGATATTCTCTGTAAATATTAGTATTCATATTTTGCACATAGTAAGGCATAGCCTTTATCTAGGAATATGTCAGCCTTGGGGTTTTCCTTAACATGTATGACCTCTGCCACCATGCGTATTTGGCTATGTTTACAGTACAGCACATGAGGTTCCTCCCATTGAGTGGGCTTTAAGACCAATTAATAATTGATTTCCCCCAAGATAAAAGTTCCACTACTGTCCCAATCTCGTTTACTGTGCTGGTCATTGTTGTAGTTATTAGCCTTTAAAGCTGGGGTTGGACTCTCCATTGATATTCTCCCTTAGCAGCTTGCATAATACTCCCCCAAACTGAGAGCTAGCCCTCTGGGAGGGTAGCTTCTAGGTCAGTTCCAGCTCCATTGATCCAAATATTGTGTCAAAAGTACATCTTGTCTTCCACAAGTTCTGGGAGGCGATAAAGGGGCTGTGGCAATAGCCTGTGTAATTTTGGACTCTTGGACTACCTTGGCCAGCAATTCAAAGGGAGTTTTTCTGGTCTGGCACTGTTTCTTGTTAGGTAGCCTTCAGCTATAGACATGGACTCATGTAGAGATATTTTATGTGTAATTTTTCTGTAGGCTTTAGAACTAATAGAAGTCTCTCTGGCTTTTCATGCTATCTAGGCATTATTTTGCTTTTGCTTTTGCTTTAGTGTGTGTGTGTGTGTGTGTGTGTGTGTGTGTGTGTGTGTGTGGTTTTTGAGATGGGGCCTTTCTGTAGCTTCAGCTGGCCTAGAACTTCCCTAGGTAGACCAGGCTGGCTTGATCTAAGTGCCTCTGGCTCAGAAGCTCTAGGATTAAAGGCATGTGCTACTTCTGGCCATTTTTACCTCATTTTAAGTTGATTGAAAGGTAATTGAACTGGGCCCAGTGGCACAACCTTTCATCCAGCAGCTGGGAAGCAGAATCGGGTGGATTTTTGTGAGATCCAGGCCCACTTACATGTAGAGTTCCAGGCTAGCTGGGGGCTACAGGGAGACTATGTCTCAGTCTCAAGAAGATCCAAAAATAAATAAATAAATAAATAAATAAATAAATAAATAAATAAATAAATAGGAAAAGTTCTCCCAAAACTCCAATGTAATTATCAGAAACCTTTCAAAGGATAGTCTACAAAAAAACTAACTATAATAATTTGTTTGGGTTTTATATCTAAGACCAAAGCTTTGCAAAGGGACGCAATTATTCGTCCTTGGTGGAAGTCTACAGTAATGTAACCACTGTGGAAATCAGCATAAGAGGTTTCTCAAAATTCTAAAAATAGAATTACCATATGACCCAGCTTTATCCCTCCAGAGCATATACCCAAAAGACTCTATGCAAATTTTCTCAATTAAAATTTTAAGTGAGGGGCTAGATAGATGGCTTAGAGGTTAAGAGCACTGGCTCCTCCTGCAGAGAGGTGGGCTTGTTCCTCAGCATCCACATAGTGGCTAGCAACCTTCTGAAACTCCAGTTCCAGAGGATACGAGATCATCTCCTGGCCTCTGTGGGCATTGCGATCACATGGTGCACTTACAGAAATGCAGGCAAACCTCTCATAATAAATAAATAAATAAATAAATAAATAAATAAATAAATAAATAAATAAATAATAAATGCAAGAGTAAACCAAGAAAAATAAAATATGAATGTAATTCAATTGTAAGTTCTAGTTATGAATTCATTAGTAAAAGACAATGATTCATAATGATGTTTAAAATGTAACTAATTTGTGATTTAGTAATATGCGATCTACTTAAAATATTTTGCTATTTAAAGAAATCAATTTATACATAAAATTTACATATACACATATATTTGAAAAATTCATACTCAAGGTAAAAGCAAATGTTTTACCACATGAATCTATATTTAAATTAAAAATAAATATAAAAAGTTTAATATTAATAAGGTTTATATTTACCATAAAAGCTGTTTTGCACCAAATACCATAGAACAAAGTAGGAAAACAGTCACAATAATAATAAAAAAGGGAAAGTACAATGAGAAAGAAAAATATTCAAGACATTCAAGACGGTGAAAGAAATTTAAAAGGAGAACAAAGTAACAGAAAAGAAGGAAAGGAAGGTAAGCAGAAGGAAAACAATAGAAAAATTAAAAGCAGTCACAGAACCCAATAACAGCAGTTAATATAGGTTAGTTACTGTGGAAACAAGATACATTTAAGGAAAGAGATAAGAGCAAAAATAATAGATTTGAATGACTAAAAATTTACCAAATTGAGGTCACCTTCTTGCTAGCATCATGTGATAATGACAATCGCATTCTTTGGTTAAGTATAAAGAATACCCCAATGTGTTCTGAGAAGGGAAATAATATATTTCATATTTTCTTAACCACTGTACAATAGACAAATTAATAGTTCTGTTAATATTGTGGTATGTTTATTATTAATATTTCTTGTTTTGGTTTATTTTCAAGAATATTCTACACAAATAAATTCCTCAAGGTCTTTATATTTCTTACTATTTCAGGATTCAGTACACAAGAAAATTTTATGACTTTTATGTCATTTGAAACATCACACAGCATTCTCATATTTATACAATGAAAAGTTCATTTGGTGGAACTTGTTCTTAAATTTCCCAAGCGGTGTTTACATGCATTATGTTCAATCCTGGAGTTCTCTAGCTTCCAATCCCCCATACTTGTAACACCCATGTATGTATGTGTGTATGTATGTATGTATGTATGTATGTATGTATGTATATATGCTGAGTTTTTGAGACAGGGTCTCCTTGTAGCCTCAGTTGGCTTGTACCTCTCTATGTAGTCCAGGCTGACCTGAACCTCACAGAGATCTGCCTACCTCTGCTTCTAGAGTGCTATGCTAGGATTAAAGGCCAACATGCTAGCCTTTCTCTTAATATTTTTAATATTACATTTATTTATTTGTGTATGTATTTATGAGAGAGAGAGAGAGAGAGAGAGAGAGAGAGAGAGAGAGAGAGAGAAACTTCACAGTCTGCATGAGGAAGCCAGAGGACTTCTGGAAATTGGTCCTCTACTTCCACTGTGTAGATAACAGTCAGAGACTGAACTCAGATTATGAGGTTTTACAGCAAGTGTCTGAACCTGCTGAGCCATCCCATGGTCCATCCACATTCTTCCTCATACCTCATAATAAAAGCAAGGTGGCCACAAGATTTAAACTGTCATAAGATTTACCAATTGCATTATTTAACAATGGATTCTTTCATGTTTCTGAAGGGATGTGGAACAAATGCATGCTTTCATGGATTCTCTCAAGCGTGAATTTTTTTCATGAACACAATGGGTGTGGTGATGAATTAAGGCTTTTATGATATTTTCATGTGTAAAGTTTCTCTCCAACGTAAATCTTATGATAGCAATAGCTTCTGGGTTGGATGAAGGCTTTTCCACAAGGCTTACATGCATAAGAATTCTCTCTAGTGTGAATTATTTCATGCATATGAAAATAATAAGATTGAATGGATGTATGAATGAACGCTTGCCAACACTGCTTACATACATACAATTTCTATTCACTGCGAATTCTTTCATGTTTCTGAAATTATGAGGAATGTCCAAATGCTTTCCCACATGGCTAATATGCATGAGGTTTCTCTCCAGTGCAAATCCTTTCATGATTGTGAAGGGATGTGGAACACATAAATGCTTTCTCACATTACTTTCAAACATAGAGTTTCTCTCTCAGGTGACAATGCAATTAAAAAAGACAATTCTTGTACATATTTTATTTTATTTGAATATATTATATATTGTTCTTTCAATTACAAAATTATTTTCTGGCCTTCATTTATAAAATATGTGTTTTATAATATTTGTAACATACCAAGGGAGAATGATGATGTATATAAACTTAAAATCATTTTCTTTTCTTTTTTACTTTTCTGCATACAAGGCCCTCATCCTGGTTCAAAAAGATGAGCCTTCAAACTTCTGGATGTTTTAGTGAGCGTCGATTTACTGTCTCTTCCTTGAGTTATTACCAGCTCTCAAATTCTCAAGCAATCTGACAATTTGGAGAAAAGAATAAAAGTATTAGATGTCATTTCTTGATGCCATTAAGATTCTTATGGTTCCAGGAAGAAGTAAGGCATGTTAAAATAGGGTGAGGAAAGTGAAAGCTTCACAGTCCTCAGTCAACAAGAGGAAAGCCAAAGCTTGAATATGAATGAAAAATGATTATTGCAATTGGTTTGTACAAAAAGAGATGAGATAGATAAGGAATCAGCGAAGACTGTGAAGTTCACTCTATTTTCATTTTTCTCTTTTCAGTTTGGGAAGAGGTCCCACTGCAGGCTGGCTTGTGTGATACAGAGTCGTGGTTGGATGCCAGGTAGTTCAGTGATATTAGTATATTTTGAGGCTCTACTCTGCTATAATGTATTGTATGTGGTACAGAAAGAAATTATGGCTTGAGAATCTCACTGAGGTTTCTTTTTTTCATTATTATTAAGCTTTTTCCATAGGTCATACATCATTTCTCGATCGAATCTAGAGTCCCCTCCCTTTCCATGCCCCCATCCCACCCAAGTGTCTACACTCCTTACACTGAGGTTTCTTACCAGTGATCAAGTCACTTTGAGCCACAGCCAGAAGGGGGCGGTACATATCCACTTGAAAGCAGTCAGTCTCCTGGTATCAAAGGGGTTCAACTCAGCTTTGAATCCTGAAGACAGTACCAGAATTGAAAACCCATAGACTTGGTGGGATTGCTTCAAGCAGGATCTAACAGTGCAATTTGTGCCTACAAAAATACACAGGGAAGAAAATTCTGTTTTAATTTCTGAGAGATCTAAAAACAAAAGCACAGGCACAAATGACTAATAATTTGCTTCCTCTTGGTGTATTAAGTTTGCTTTCTATAGGCAGATTCTGCATCAGAGTGAGACTAATTTGGAATGACGTGAATGACTGGACCATTCCTAGCTAATGTTTGGCCTTTATAAAGCTGAGGGCGGGGAGGAGTGAGGTACTGAACCTTTCTCACCGCTCTGTATTCTATTGTGTTATTTTTGTAGATATAAAATTGTGGCATGTAGTTGGATATAGTTTGTGTAACTGACATGAGATTAAATCTATTTGGATAATCCAGCAAGTACAACTGCAAGGGTATAATGTCTTTTGATTACAAAGCTTGACATCAGTTCTTTCCAAGATGTAACATACTGACATGATCATATAATTATCCACCGCACTAAGCATGTATGTTGGCAAGGGAAGGACTGGCAAAGAAATGGAGTAACAAAGAAAAGTAGTTAAAAGGAAGGTGCCAATAAAGAGATGTGCTCCCTCAAGTGTCTGTGCAATAGCATGAAGCTGGGCCATAAAAACAAGCTTCAAGCATTCACAATTGATATTAAAATGACTTAGAGCCCACTTACCAATAAAAAACTTTATTATTATTGCATATTTCCATAATCGCGTGAGCTAGATCAAATAATAACATTGGAAATATACTGTGGATAAAGACCAAAGAGAGATTCATGCCTCCATTGGAGAACAGCAAATAATAAAATATGTTGGACTTAAATTGTTTTTCCTTCACTAAATTAATGAGTCCCTGCCAGTGAATAAAAACAGATTTTCCATTTCTAAAGTGTGCAATCATGCTTGAATGGTTAAAATAATAAAGCCATAATGTCATTTGGGATTTCCTCCTGTCAATTTAAATCATGCTGATTATAAAGTTTATCAGTGCCCGGCACACCAGGTTCTCTAATAAATAAAATTAATATCTGGAAATTGGATCATTTTTTAAAAGTTACAAAGCACTTTTACATCCCACATCTCCCTAAATCATCTTAACAACCTGGTGGCAAGATAGAACACAAATAAATTCTTAAAGTGCAGGATGTAAGGGTCACGTTAACAACTCGGTGTATGGCAGAATGTCATGTATGATTGAAATATAAACAGGATACACAAGTTGGCAACCCTGGTGTTTGCTGCTTGTGACATTCAAGCTAATGCACATGCTAGCTCTCCCACTTAATGGTAAAACTGAGCTGGCTTAGGATAAGAGTTAAGATATAACAATGTATGAATTCTATACAGAAGTTTTAAGGAATTCAAGGACTTCTCTCAGAATATGGCTAGTGGATACTCCATACCCTCAGTCTTTTCTCACTCAAGAGACTATGTGAACAAACTACAAGCAAGAATGTAGGGGTGTGCTCATAATCTCTATTATGTGATTTAACACACTTGAGAGAAGATACTCGAAAACTCAAACAGAATGAGATGGTACAAAATAAATATGTTTTAGCAAAAAATGTATGTGGTGTAGTCTTTAGTCTTTTAAAATGTCTGATAATGTAGAAACATGATTTTTAATAAAAGTTATCCTTCTGTTTCCATTGTTTTATGTGGTTTCTTGTTTTTTTTTCTTCTCAATCTGTGTTTGAAGTGAGAATGAGAGGAAAGGTAGAATATTCCAGGGTCTTTGGTCTCCTCACTGAGCCTTTACTAACATTCATGAGACTTTTGAAAATCATACTCTTAGCAAAAAGAAAAAAAAAAAAAAGGATGGTGCTGGGGAGATGGCTCAGTATTTAAGAGCATTTGCTCTTTCAGAGGAGTAGGATTTGGTGACCCACACCCACATGGCAGCTACCAACTGTCAGTAACTCCAGTTCCAAGGAATCTAGCGCCCTCTTCTGTACTCCTCAGGCTACTCAGGGGTACACTTACATACATGCAGGCAAAACATACTCATACACATAAAATAAAAGCAAATAAATCAAAAACTCAGTCATGGTTGAAGAAAGGATTTATTTCTTCCATCTCCATTAAGTCTTATCTAGACAACCATATATTGTTAATATTTCTTTTTTTCCTCCTGATAATAATCTGATGGCAGTAGCAAGGTGGGGCATTAAAACCAGGCCAAAGAAGTGATGTCTTGTGCTCGTTTCGGCAGCACATATACTAAAATTGGAATGATACAGAGAAGATTAGCATGGCCCCTGTGCAAGGATGGCACGAAAATTCGTGAAGTGTTCCATATTTTTGAGATCAATGAAATAGAAACAAAGAAAACCATACAAAAAAAATCAATGAATCCAAAAGTTGGTTCTTCAAGAGAATAAACAAGATAGCCAGACCTCTAGCCCAGTTAACCAAAAGAAAGAGGGAACAACTCCAAATCAATAGAATCTGTGAAGAAAGTGGAAATATCACAACAGACAATGAAAATATCCAGACAATCATAGGGGAATACTTCAAAAACTTATACTCTACTAAGTTTGAAAACCTAGAAGAAATGGATGAATATCTGAAATCCTGGGAATCACCAAAGCTCAACAAAGAAGAGATCGGCATCTTAAATAGACCAATAATACAGGAAGAAATTGAAGATGTAGTAAGTAGCCTCCCAACCAAAAAATGCCCAGGCCCAGATGGTTTCACAGCAGAATTCTATAAAATATTTCAAAAAGACTTACAACCATTACTACTCAAATTGTTTAGAAGGATACAAATGGAGGGAGTTCTCCCAGATTCATTCTATTAAGCCAGCATCACGTTATTACCAAAACCAGGTAAAGATACAACCAAAAAGGAGAACTATAGACCCATCTCCCTAATGAACACAGATGCCAAAATTCTAAACAGGATACTGGCAAATTACATACAGACACACATCAAGAAAATCATCCACCATGACCAAGTTGGATTCATACCAGAGATGCAGGGATGGTTCAACATACGAAAATCAATAAATATCATCAAACATATAAATGGACTGAAGGACAAAAACCACACCATCATCTCAATTGACGTGGAGAAAGCCTTTGACAAAATCCAGCATCCCTTCATGTTTAAAGTCCTAGAGGGAATTGGACTGGAGGGTTCATTCCTCAATGTAATCAAAGCCATATACAGGAAACCCACAGCCAACATCATCCTAAATGGGGAAAAGACAGAAGCATTCCCCTTAAAGGTAGGAACTCGGCAAGGCTGTCCCATGTCATCACTCCTTTTCAATATAGTGCTTGAAACCCTTGCTAGGGCAATAAGACAAGAAAAGGAAATTAAAGGAGTTCTAATTGGTAAAGAGGAAGTAAAGCTATCCCTTTTGGCTGATGATATGATTGTCTACCAAAGGGATGCTAAGAACTCCACCAGAAAACTTCTAGAAACAATTAAGAGCTTTGGTAAAGTGGCAGGATACAAAATAAATCCAGAAAAATCAGTAGCCTTTCTTTACACCAACAAGCAACTGAAGAAGGACTACAAGGAGACCTTCCCACTCACAATAGCCTCAAAAACAATAAAGTACCTAGGAACAAACCTAACCAAAGACACCAAGGATCTCTACAACAAAAATTTTAAACCTCTGAAAAAGGAAATTGAGGAAGACATCAGAAGATGGGCAAACCTCCCATGCTCAGGGATTGGGAAAATAAATATAGTAAAAATGTCCATCCTACCCAAACTAGTGTACATATTTAATGCAATCCCAATCAAAATATCCAAGAGTTTCTTCACAGCTTGGAAAAAAAATCCTCAATTTCATTTGGAAAAACAAAAGACCCCAAATAGACAAAGCAACCCTGACTGAAAAGAGTAACACAGGGGGGATCTCTATAGCAGACATCAAACTATACTACAGGGCTATAGTCATAAAAACAGCCTGGTACTGGCACAAAAACAGCCCAGTTGACCCATGGAATAAAACTGAAGATCCAAACCTGAGCTCATACAACTTCAGCCACCTCATATTTGACAAGGGGGCCAAGAAGACACAATGTAGGAAAGGCAGCATCTTCAGTAACTGGTGTTGGCAAAACTGGATCACCACTTGTAGAAAAATGAAATTAAACCCCTACCTCTCACCCTGTACAAAAGTCAACTCCAGATGGA
Organism: Rhizomys pruinosus; assembly: GCA_009823505.1. Taxonomy (NCBI): domain Eukaryota; kingdom Metazoa; phylum Chordata; class Mammalia; order Rodentia; family Spalacidae; genus Rhizomys; species Rhizomys pruinosus. The sequence goes on from VZQC01003078.1 coordinate 101,548, forward strand.
TCAAAGACTTCAACGTGAAACTCCAAACTCTGGAGGTGATAGAAGAGAAACTTGGCAGCAGACTACAAGACATAGGTGTAGGAAAAGACTTTGTAAATCAGACAGCAGCTGAACAAGAAATAAGATCGACAATTGACAAATGGGACCTCATTAAACTCAAAGTTTCTGTACATCAAAAGAAACAATAAAGGGAGTGAAGAGAAAACCCACAGAATGGGAGGAAACCTTCACTGCAGATACATCTGACAAAGCATTAATTTCCAGAGTATACAAGCTACTCAAAAAACAAAGAAGAAAGAAAACAGATGAACCACTCAAAAGATGAAGCAAAGGTCTGAATAGAGACTTCACAGAGGAGGAATTAGAGATGGCCGAGAAACATCTTAAGAAGTGTTCAACATCACTAATAATTAAGGAAATGCAAATTAAAACCACTTTAAGATATCATCTTACTCCAATAAGACTGGCTAGGATCAGGAATACGAATGATACCAAGTGCTGGAGAGGTTGTGGGGAAAGGGGAAAACTCATCGATTGCTGGTGGAAATGTAAACCTGTACAGCCACTATGGAAAGCAGTGTGGAGAATGCTTAGAAGACTCAAAATGAGCCTGCCATTTGACCCAGTCTTACCACTACTGGGTATATACCCACAAGACACATCTTACTGCAGAGATATATGCACAGCTATGTTTATTGCAGCTCTGTTCACAATAGCAAAAAGCTGGAACCAGCCCAGGTGCCCCTCAACTGAGGAATGGATAGAGAAAATGTGGTACATGTATACAATGGAGTTCTAAGCAGTGCTAAATGAGGGACGCACCATTAACTTTGCAGAAATGATGAGCTAGAAGACAGTATGTGTAAGTGAAGTAATACAGTCCCCAGAAAAACAAATGAAAAATGGTTTCCCTCATAGTGGATGTAGTGCTAATAACCCAGTTATAAATAGTTCTCGTGGAGAGGGATGCATAGTAAAAGAACACAACAACAGAAAGACTGCACAGAAAACTGACTGAAAGGTGAATTTGAAGGGTGGGAAGGGGCGGAAGAGGGACACGGGTTTATATTCGATTAATCATAGTTTAATTGAAGTGAGTTCAACAAGTAAGCCGTTTTGCCCAGACACTGTCGACAGTAACATTGGTGTTTTAGGACTAGCTTAAAAGTAAAATATGTGTATATTAAAACAAACATTGGTTTACAGGCTCTGATAAAACGGTAATGCAGCTGATTAAATGGAGAGATAAATTGCTGTTGTCCATGTTTGTTCTACATAAAATTTATATAACAATAATTTGAGATTGCACATAAATGTTCTCTAAATTTTTTCTGTTGTAATGTTATCACCTATTGTAGAAGTCTCGTTGACTTATAAGATGATTGAATGTAAAATTAAAGTTTACGGACTTCCCACAAGTTAATCACATACAGTCCCCAAACAGCATGGGTGATTTGATGAAATCTGTGCCTTCTTGATTCCACCTTATAGGTATGTAGAATACAACTGCCTTCTGGAGACTCATGGTCAAAAAAACAAAAAACCTAAAAAAATGGGGGATACAGACAGCATAAGAAAAACCTTTTGTCAAAAACCTTGCAAAGATTTGAATCTTAAAACTAACGACGGGAAAAGATTTGTATGTTCCAACAGGGCAAAATGTCATGAACTTAATGGCTGAAAAAGAAAAAAGCTTTGGCAGAGAGTAAGATTAACAAAATGCCAACAGAAAGTTGGCCAGTCAAACATTGGAAAGCAAGAAAAGCCTCAATTGCTACAACATCAAACCCCTCTGTGGTCCTACTTGTAACAACTAGTTAATGAGTCTTAATGAAACGTACCTTCTAGGTACTGCAAAGGTTAAATATGAGAGACTTTCTACCTACCACCCCCATAAGAACAAGGAGAAAAATAATGAAGAGGATGTCTTCTCCAACTGTAAATTGGATACAACTATTATAGAGGTAAGCTCTTATAAAACCGGTAAAACTACCTTCTTTAAATGACTAATAGACACAGGAACCGTGAAAAGGATTAATATCGATTCAGAACCAATTAGAATACTAAAGTCTCCTTAAGTTACGCACTTAAGCAAAATATATTAATACAGGAGCTCGGACACATCAGCAATGGAGGATTCTATCAAGGAATGTTGGCCAGGGGTCTCCAAGCTCCCCCAAAAGGTAAAAGGCTCTGGGATACCTGCAAGAGAGGCGATGAGGCCCCTGCTGTCGAAGACCTGAGGAAGCATGGGAAAGAATGCAGTGATGAGATCACACTTCAGGTCAGGTGTCTCTGGAATACCAGAGGTGTTACCAAGGGCCACTAAACCAATAAAGCAAATATAGGTCTCCTTGATCAAGCAAGACTCCTCCTTCAGCACCAGCTACAACTCACCTGCCTGGAAAAACTGTGCAGCAGAGTCAGCCAAAGCATAAGGCCTGTATATATCCCAAATCTAATGGGCTATTGGCTCTCTTTGGCTCTCTCGTGGAGAGAATAAACCTGTGGCTGATGTCACAACCTTACATCCTCTAAGGGTTAGGGGATGTTAAGAAGCCACAGAAGACCCTGGTCATATTTAGCAGAAAATTGTATTTCATGGATTAACATACATCCAAACATCTGTGTCTATACCAAAGTACCAAACCTACGATAACAATTAGTAATGTTTAAATACCGATATATATAATTGCTTTTTGTGGTTTGTGCTTCATTAGTAGGATCAAAGTCTATATATTATACTGCTTAAATACCTAAATATCTAAAAAAAAAAAACAGCCAGAATTGAACCAGAGTCCAGACACAGCCCCAGAGAAAGTAGAGTTGTTTTGCTTCTCAGCCACCCGTGCCCCTTGTCTTCTAAGCCCAGGAACAATCTGTGGAAGAGGGGGTTGGGAGAATGTAAGGGCTGAGATTGGGGTGAATGGTGAAACTAACAGCAATATAGCCTGACACTCATTTGATAACTTGACTGGAACATACAAGCCCCCTGCCCCCCCCCCCCGCTGGATGGTGGAACCCTTTGGCTGTGTGGCTTTGGGCAAAACTGCTTTTGCATATTGGTTTTACATGAGGTATGCTGGTACACATAAATTATCACTTAGTGTGAAAAATGAAAAAAAACACAAAAACTGAGAGAAAGATTCGGGACAAGTTATGGCAGAATGCAATGATCTGGGATGGGGTGGGAGGGTGGGTGAAGGAGAAAGAAATATGCCCTGAACTGAATTGGAAAAGGATGTGAAATAAACAAAGATCAATAAAAAAAGAAGTAATGTCTTATCCCATATATCATATCTATACTTATCTTCTAGAGCTCACTGCTTACAACTATGCAAAACTGAAAATCAAATTGATATCTTTCAATGGTTGCTTCATTTCTGAAAAGCATTGTCTGGTTTAAGATAACTTTATTATCTTGTCTAAGTTAATATGTATAAATATGATTTGAACTTTAAAGATATGGATTGTGAGTAAAGGTTAAAGAATTGTACAGCCACGATGGAAAGCAGGGTGGAGAACCGATAATTGCGAAGACTTCGTAAATGACACTTGCCACCACCGACCCACAGGCATACCTACTCCGGGACAATGTTGGCACGGCCGTCCTCGACTCACGCACGCCCTACGGAGTAGATACATGCATGAGCCATTTTTTATTTCAAGCTGCTGCTTCACAATAGCAAAGGAGCTGGAACCAAACCAAATGGCCCCTCACTGACGACAGTGATAGAGCAACTGTGGGTACCAAATCTCAGATGGAGTCTATGCAGCAAGAAAAGAAAGATGCAGCATGGAGGCTTTGCAGGAAAATGCGCTGGAGCTAGAAGACTCATGCTAAGAAGCGAAAGCACAGTCCATAAAAAACAAACAATGAATGGTATCCCTCATCGTGGATGATAGTGCCAATTACCTAGTTGTAAGTATTTCTTGGTGCATGCCCCTTGAGCTTTTGTCTAAGCAGTTGGAGTGATGCATTTGGAAACACAACAACAAAACAACAACAGAAAGGACTGCATCAAAGAACTGACTGCTGTCAAAACAGTCAACTTCCACATGGAAGAATATTGGAAAGAACTGAGAAAGAGATGAAAAGCATGTTGGGCAGAATACATGAGCTCTGATGGGATGGGGGAATGAGTAGCGTGTGGGAACATGGGTCTAGATTTGATAATCTTGTACAAAATATATATTTAAAAAATAAATGAATAGCTGGGCGTGGTGGCGCACGCCTTTAATCCTAGCACTTGGGAGGCAGAGGCAGGCAGATCTTTGTGAGTTCAAGGCCAGCCTGGTCTACAGAGTGAGTTCCAGGAGAGTTGGGGCTACAGGGAGACCCTGTCTCAAAAAGACAAAAATAAATAAATAAATAAATAAATAAATAAATAAAATAAATGAATAGAAATAAAAAAATTTAAAAAAGAAATTGGAGTTATTTCAACCATGACAAATATGATTATTTAGATATTCTATTCATGAGCTCTATTAAAAAAACCCTTTTAAAATATAAACATTTATTTTTTCTCTGAGAATTTCATACAATGTATTTTGAGCATGTTCACCCCTTAGTCCTCTGTTTAACTTACCCCACTTCTGCCTCCCTTTTCCAAACTTTGTACATATTTTAACAATTTAATAACTCTGGAGAGATTGCTCAAGGTCTGACCCTTTTTGGGCATTGTACAACATGGGTGCACTAAAAAACAGGCAGAAGAATGGAATTCAAATCCAAGCAACAAAATGACAGTTAACAACTATCTGTAACTACAATTCCAGGGTATTCACTGCCTTCTTCTGACTCCTGTGGGCATTGTATGACATGGGTACACTTACATATGCATAACCCATTTATTCCAATTTGTCCTCTCATATATGTGTAGGTGTGGGATCATCCCCATGGACATGGTAAATCTGCCAGGAGCCACACACTTAAAGGACCACACCTCTTACCCAGAAACTATCAACTATTCATAGCTTCTCAGATAGAGGTGGGATTCATGAACCCCTTTCCCCTCCAAGTTATAATGTTGACTGGCTTGATCTTGTACAGGTCTTGTGATAAGAGTTCAGAAACACTTGTCCATTTCTGCTAAAACATTGTTCTGTGTTTTCCAGAGAGCTTCATATATCCACCAATCTCAGAATAAACTTGATCCAGTAAGTCCTATCATTTTTAACCTTTCCCCCACCTTTACTGTGTTAAACACCTTTTGAGAAAAGTGGCCACATAAATTATAATGCTCTTCATTTATCATTTCCTACTTTGTTTTTCTTCTCTGAAGTTCCAAATGCAAACTTCTTTTACCTTATCTCTACCTGAAATATTCCATGTACACCATCTATGATAAACCAACTACGTCTCCCTATCATAGATGAGAGAGAAATTATGTCTTAGGGAAAGACAATGAGAATAAGAATGACAGGGATAACCAAAAACAAGAGGAATATGCAAAAGGGAGAGAATGAACAAGGCCACTAAAGAACAGTTGAAGTGGAGGAAAGGGAACACAAAGGAGAGGAAGAAAATGAGTAAAACATAGAAGGGAGAGAGCAAAACAGAGAAGGTCAGTAGCAATTAGAATGAAAGATCAAGACTTGATGATAAAAGTAAACTACAGAAAGAATGGCACAGATCTTTTTTCAGAAGACTCAAAAATATAATCTTTGAAAATAAGAATTTTTTTAAATAGAGAATTTTTATCTGTGAGGGGACAATGTAGTTAATAAGTGTGGCTACTAATCACAAAGCCAAATAAAGCAAAACTTTCAACATCACTTTACCAAAATAAAAACAAGAATATATTGTCAAAAAGATAATAATGTACTTAGTTTACAAAATTTTTATTAAAACAACATTCATGTCCAAAATATATACTCTTTTGCTGGTAAATGTTTGGAGAATAAAAGACAATAAAACTAGAGGAATGCAAAAGTCAGTGTTTAAGTTTAATGAGAATTGTGTTTAAAATTCCTTTCAGATATTTAGTTAGAGCTGGCACATAGATTGCTGAATGTAAATGCACAGTTTCAGGCAAAAGTGGAAAAGCCTGTGTATGTCAACAACTTTATAGTAGTAAATATCATTGAATATATGTGGTTATTTATGGAGAACATATGGATGAAAGAGGAGATCCCTGGAGCACCACCATGCCCGCCCCCCTGCCATTATGGACTCTGATTCCCTCTGTAATGTAAGCTCAAATTAATTCTTCCTCCAATATATTGCCTTGGACACTGTTTTATCACAGCAACAGAAAAAATAACTCATATAAAGTCATAAGCCCCTTCCTGAACTATTGTTAGCTGTTAACAGGTTTAGTCTTGTTCATACCCAGTGCAAACAACTGTAGTTGCTATGAGAGTACCTGCAATGGCTGTGTCATGAAAATAACATTTTATAGCTTTTCTTCTTCCATTGCTTCTGGCTCATATTGTTTCTACTCTGTGAATGCTACTGTTCATTGTCAATCTGACAAAAGTCTGGAATCATCTGGGAAATGAGCCTCTGAGCATGTCTGTGGGAGCACATCCTGATTGTTAATTAAGATGGGAAGACTTATTTATTGTAGGTGGTACCATTCCTTATGCAGGGCATTCTGGACTTGTACATATGGAGAAACCAAGATGAGCCCTAACATGCAATGTGTTGTTTGCTCAGTTCCTGTTTATGAATGCAATATGAGCAGCTCTCAGGATTCAGCCTCTGTGACTTCCCAACTTCCCTGGAACGTTCTCCCCTAAGTTGCATTGGTCAAGGCGTTTTATCACAGCAACAGGAATTGAACCCAAGACATACTTCTCTCCTGTGATGTTTCCTGAGCATTAGAGGAAGTATGCATGCTGTTCAGTGCTCCTCTCATCAGTTATTCTCAGCACCTTAAACAATGATGACTCTGTGCATCCACTTCTATTCATTGCAAATAAAGTCTTCTCTGATTAAAGATGACAAGTAGCATTATTCTATGGGTTTACTTAAAAATAAGTAGAAGACAGCTCTTGACAACATGATCATTTAGCTAAACAACAGTAGTGAGTGCTCTAGGGCTCCCTAGACCTCCCCAGTCGTGGGGTTTTGGCTGGCTTTACTGTACTGTGCATGTATTCCTTCTTTTGATGTGAACCTCAAATACAAGCTGAGGTGGTTGGTTACTCCCATAGCCATCACCCCGTTATTGCATTAATGGTACATCTTACCTGGCAGGTTAGACCTGCAGTTCACATGGTTCCCAGCTGGGGGAAGGCTGTTGATGCCTTTTCTCCCCCAGGAACCCAACAGGGAGAAAACTCCCAGCTTAGTTCTAGCTTAAGTTCTTTGTATCCTGCAATTAGTAGTGTATTGTCTTCAGCAATAGGACCCTACTTTCTGTTGGGAAATAAAGAGGAATGGTCAAAGGGTGCATCATTTGGGAGCCTCTGGGGCCTTCTTGATCAACAATTCATAAGAAAGGTATCCCACATCTGGCACTGGGATGCTTGTTTGCTAAACATGGCTTCTGGGAGCAGCATTATCCATCCATGCAGAATAGCTCTTCTCTGTCTTACAAAGTGATGTTTTTTTTTTCTAAAAATTATTTATTTTTATTTTATGTGTATGAGTGTGTTGCCTGTATATATACACTCAAACACATAAAACAAAATATATATGTGCATACATGCTGTGCAATGTCCACAGATGTCAGAAGAGGGTATCAGATCCCCCTGGAACTGGAGTTACGGATACTTGTTAGCCAACCTCTGGGTGCTAGGAACCAAACATGGGTCTGCTGCAAGAGCAGCTAGTGCTCTTAACCACTGAACCATTGCTCCAGCCTGAGTTGGGTGAGATTGACTCTCAAAGCAGTTTCAATATGCATTTTCCTGATGGCTAATGATGTTGAACACTTTTAAAAGTGTGTATTAGTTCATATGAGCAAGTTCCCACAGGCCTAGAAGAAGCTTTCTTTCTTTCTTTCTTTCTTTCTTTCTTTCTTTCTTTCTTTCTTTCTTTCTTTCTTTCTTTCTTTCTTTCTTTCTTTCTTTTGGGGGGGGTATTTTTGAGACAGGGTTTCCCTTTTAGTCCCAGCTGGCCTGGAGCTCCCTCTGTAGACCAGGCTGGCCTTTAACTCAGAGTGATCTGCCTGCCTCTCCCTCCCAAGTGCTGGGATTAAAGGTGTGCACCACCACACCTGGCCCGAAGCTGTTTTCTTATGATCATGCACTAACCTTGGCTTTTACAGTCTTTTCATACCCTCTTCTATAATAGTTCCAAGCCATGGGTGGACGTGTTTTACTCTAGCTGTTAAACAGGGATACTCTCTCTGCAGTTTATTTTTCTCTACACTTTTGCCAACTGTGGTCTCCTGTGTGCATTGCACTGTATTGCATGATAAAACCTCACTGGTGGGAGTTGAGAAATGCATTAGTATTCTCTCTATCCCGTTCCACTGTGTTCCATGAGCCTTAGGTAGAGTGGTTCCACAGTATATGTATTCCTTAGGGATGGACATATCTCAGACACATATTCTCTGCATGACCAGTTGTGGAACTCTCTAATAGACTCCATCTGATGCCAAAAGAAGCTTCTTTGATGTGTGGTGAATAGGTTACTTTTTTCTAATTATAAAGGTCTATATTTAACCTACAGTAAGGAATTAAATTTGTCTAAGGATATTACAGAGCTAAGTTTTCTCTAAGATCTATGATCTCTCCAGTCATGTTTACTTGGCTATGTTTACAGAGCCACCCATAAATTTCCTCCAACTGAGAGGCATTAAGTCCAATTAGATAGTTGTCAATCACCTCCAAGATAAAAGTGCCACTACTACACTGCTATAGTTTGTTGTGCTGGTCATTGCTGTGGTTATTGGTGTCCATATGCACAAGACTCATACAAACTCATTCAGACAAAAGCCCAGCCTAGGACTGGAGAGATGGGCAGCTGACTCCTACTATTGCTGAATAACTATTTGCAGTTGATTTCTGTTGGATGAGGGAGATTTGATATTTAAGGAAGAGACTCTAAATAGGCTGACTAGACACAAGTGGATGAACTTGTACTAAGGGACATTTGGGTACATAAACTTGACTTGATAGGCTTTAAAATATATGGCAGACTGCATCAAATCTGGTGGAGATACAGTGTACAGATTGGGAAGGGAGTGTAAATATGATTAAAATGTTTCATATCAAGTGCAGAAAATTTTAATAAAAACATGCACTGAAAAGAAGTTTGTATTACCCGTTAATATTTCTTATTCCCAAACTCTATTCAGTTACAAATGACGTTTTTTTTTAAAATTAGGTAGCCATTTTTCTTGATTTTTTTTTTGTTTTCTTTATATTCTAGACAGTAATGCCCTGTTGGATATATACCTGGTAAATGCATCTTCATTCAGTTTCTTTTGTTATACAGAAACTTTTTCAGTTGATGACGTTCCTTTTGTCAATTGCTAGCCTTAATTTCTTGAGTGAGCAGAGTCTTGGTTAGAAAGTCCTTATTATGTGCATATCTTGTAGTGCCTTCTCTACTTTTCCCTTTAGCAGTTTCAGAGTTTCCAGTTTTTTTTGTGTGTGTGTTCTCAATTGTAGCTGATTTTTGTGCAAGAGAGAAAGATCTAGCTTCTTTCTTACACACACACACACACACACACACACACACACACACATTTTCCTGCATCATTTTTTGAATGGGCTGTCTTTCCTCAAGAATGCTTATTCACAATCTTAATACAAGTAACTTTGAAAAAATTTAATATAAACATATTAATGTTTTATCATCAACACATAGTTTATTGGTCACATGCTATAGTGTTCAAAGCATGTTACATCACAATTTGAGAAACTTTAGACAATGTATACTTAGTTTGGATCCATTTTCCCATTAACAGTAGGATACTTTTGACTTTCCTTGAGCATATAAGGTTATATCTTTGATCACCTAGGGGAGGAATATTAATTTGGAATTCTGGTGTCTTTAAATAATGTTTTTGTTGATTCTTTTCATTTAAACATAAAGAACTTACACATTTTTGCAACATATATTACCAATTCCCCCCTCTCTTCATGAAGAATATAATTCATAATTCTTGACCTAGTGATAAGGCGAACTAAAAATGATTACTCTATAATATTTAGTTAACATGAGTATTCAGGGTCTGAAGAGATGGCTCAGTAATTAGGAGCCCTGGCTGTGCTTGAAGAGTGCTCAAGTTCAGTTCTCAGCACTCAAATGGCAGCTAACAGTGATCCATAATTCCAGTTCCAGGAGATCTGATGCCTTCTTCTGATCTCCGTGGGCATTGAAAGACATGGGTGCACTTACATACATGCAGTCAATATATTCATAAACATAAAATAATAATAAAAGATGAAAATCTATCCAATATATGCATTTCTTTGTTTTTATTTTGAAAGAATAATTCCCATTAAAACATCAGGTTTTGTAGGAATAAAAAAATAGTTTCTTCTTTAATTACTTAATGTGTATCAAAGGTAGGGAGAGAAAAATAAACATTGCATCTCACAGGTTTTGATACGTTACTTGAGTCCATGTTCTATATATCCCTTATTTAATGAGCAAAACTTAAAAACCCAGTATTTCAGGTACTAGTTGAACCTATACAATTAAAGATACTTCAGTGATATTGTGGTTAGGAATGCAGATGATATGAGCAAAGTGGAAAGGTTTTGTTCCGCTTTTTAGAAATCATCAAGCAATCATAGCCAAAGTGAAATTCAAGGATCTTTGGTGCTGAGTACATTGCTTGGCACTTAATGGATACTCACTGAATATGGTGAATTGATTAAAAGCCAGGTCACCAAGCTGGGCAAGGTGGAATATGCCTTTAAACCTAGCACTGAGGTGTTCAAGGTCAGCCTGGTCTACATTGTGAGTTCCAAGACAGCTGAGGCCACAGGGAGACTCTGTCCCCCCCCCAAAAAAAAAAGTCAAAAATTTTGAATTTAAAAAATAAAAGCCAGTTCAAAAGGAAATAAGATATACCAGCATTATTTCCTCCTCTATGGATGAAGAGCCTGGTTTTCAAGTTAGTCCAAGTCAACAGCAAAACAATTACTTTAGGAGTTCAATGAATTTAAAGCAGAATTTTAAAATATATATTAGTGTCTCTGCCTCTAAAGGCCAATATTTCATTTTCCAAAATGAGTCTCCATAAGCACTATTTCATCCAAAGAAATAAAGTATTCTTTGACATCAAATTAGACACATGCTTTACTTCTGATGCACAGTGAATAAATAAATGCACATTCACAGTAGTACCCAGAATCTTATCTTTCCTATTACAAATGTTCACCCAACACGAGCATATATTAGGCTGGTCAAAATCAACACTTCTATTAAACAGAATTTTCCTCCAGTCAATATTTTTCTCTTTCAAACATTTACTTTCTGCAATCCTAAAACTCCAGAGATCTAAATATAGGCAACCTCAACTTGAAAAAATTCACAGCTAAAACTAACATATACTCTCTGCCAATCTGTGCACCAGCTGTGGATTAAAATGTGCTGAAAAGCAGAACATTTTGTCTCTGCAACGATCAAGTAGTCTCTTGCAACATATACAACTCTTCACTTAACAGGATAAGAGAGGGGTGGCAAGTGGGAGTGAAGAATTTGGAGTTCTTAGGTGTTCAGAAGGTGTTGAGTCCAATTTGTAGCTATCACCTGGTTCTTTAAACAAAACCCTTTCTGAGTATTGCACAGGGCAGAGTCATAGTGACTGACTCATATTCTTGGAAGGAGAGTATCTTTTTGACTTTTCCAAATTATTTTCAGACTTGCTTCCTGTTTATTTTCTGGCAAACATTTGAAAGTATCTGTCCAAATGAGGTCGCATTTGCAGACTTAAAAATTCCATGCAATTGCAAAGTTCCAGGGTAAATGACAGATTTATTACAGGGACACTCATTAGCCAAAAAATCATTTAATGTAAAAATGTGAATGCCTTTTTACATTAATATATTTACCAACATGAATCATTTTAATATTTATAACATAAAATTGCTCATTTAAAAAAAAAACTTCATAGAACACAAAATTTTCACATATTCATTGATTTGAAATAGCCTCAAAAGCTGTGCAGGGATTATCCGGCACAGGATGTCTTACTTGGAAAGACCAGATGCTGACCTTACCAGCCAAACAGACCAACTGAAACAGTCCCACAAGGAAAACAATCCTAAAATTGTTGACTGCAAATTCTTGCTGAATATTTTGTCAGTATTTTGCAGAATGGCCATATTTTAGCAAAGCCTTTTGTCTTGTGGTAGAACAATTTGTTTTACTTATCTCATTCCCCAAAGTGTAAGTTCTGTTGTCTTCCAACCATATGGCATAACAGAGTAGTGGGTATCTAATCATAGCATGTATTATTTAATTTTAATGAGCTATAAATTAAATTCTTCACCAAAATTTCACAAAGTGCATGTATTTTAATCAGATTGCTAAATCCGGAATTATTATCCACTGAGAGTCAAAATTAAAACTTTAACAAGTGAAAATAATTGAAAATAATTCCCAGGTATGTGTATATATGTATATTATATATACTATGTCATGTAGGCAATTCATCTTCAGGTATTTCCTCAAAGAAAATGAAAAAAAAAAGAGACAGTTTATCTAGCATATCTACCTTTAGGACCTGAGAGCTGGCTCAACACTTGTAAAACAACCCTGAAGAGTGGAATTTGGTCTTCAAAACCCAAGTAAAAAATTGGACAAAGTGGCTGATATCTCTGATCTCAGAACTCTTGTACCTAGGTGGACAAAGGAGAACTGGTTAGCCTGAGTACACAGTAAGGCAAAAATAGCAAGAGAGAACCCGGTGCAAATGGAGGGAGAAAACAAAATCCCAAAGTTTGTTCTCTGACCTCCACACTCGCAGATGTTCACACACAAAATACATTTTTTAAGGTTTTTTGGTTTTGTTTTTGTTGAGACACGGTCTCCCTGCAGTTCCAGCTGTCCCTGCAGTTCCAGCTGTCCTGAAACTTTCTATGTAGACCAGGCTGGCCTTGAACTCACAGAGATCCACCTGCCTCTGCATCCTTCGGAGTGCTGGGATTAAAGGCATGCACCACCATGCCCAGTAAGGTTTGGTTTTTAAAATAGGAAAATAAAAAATTAAAACAGGGTAAGTAATATCTATCTCATATTTAAAAAGGATTTTATGATTTTTAAACTTTTCCTATTATATCATTCTGAACTTCATAGTTGCCTTCTGAGGTATAAAAAACAAATAGTATTATTTCTAATATTTTTATAAGCCAGCAACTGTTTTTATCATCTTAAAGGTAATGTCATCATTTTGTAACTTCTAAAAACTTAAAAAACACACACTCATAAGCATGCACAAGTACTGAATTACAAATAGCCAAATAAAAACTAGACTGTTAGCTGCTGTGTATCTCAGATCCCCCCAAAATTGATATACGCACTAAAAGAAACAACATGTACAATACTTCAATAAGGCAAAGCAAAAGCAGAAGTAATAAATAGTAGGAATTGAAGAGTAGATGTCTTTTTCTTTTCCCAACACCACTACCCCAAGTAACTCATCAGAACTCTGCTCTTGAATTTCACAAGAAGACTACAACACAGGAGGGCAGAGCGGCAGCACAGAGGTTGAGGACCACTTGGTGGATGGCAAATTCTAATCAGCCTGCTTGAATTGACATTTGGAAAATTGTCAACAATGCTGTCACTGGGTTTTATAGCTATTTTTATTTTAACCAACTTTAAATTCTCTCTCCTTGACTAACTTGCAAAAGCAAATAGCATTAAGTATCTCATGTCACAGCTAACATCCATGCTTAGGTGGAGAATGAACATAACACTCATTTTTTTAAAGGCAAAACATTCATCTTAACGTGATGGAATCAGAAACTGTGGTGGGTACCTCATAAATGTAGAAGCTCATTCGGGATAGTTTATCAGAGAGTGGGCCTAATCATGTTCTGAGGTGCTCTCTCAGCAAGCAACTCTATTCTCTATTCTTTCTCTACTCTACTCTACCCTACCCTATTCTGTCCTGCCCTTCCCTACCATTCCTTGCCCTACCCTACCCTACCCTACTCTACCCTACCCTATCCACCCTACCATACCCTACCCTACCGTACTCTACTGTACTCTACTCTACTCTACTCTACACTACTCCACTCTATTCCACTCTACTCTATTCCACTCTACTCTACTCTACTCTCTCATACACTACCCTACTCTACCTTACTCTACCCTAAATCCATTCCATTCCAACCTATTGTATTCTTTCCTACTCTGTTCTAATCTACTCTACTATTCTACTCTAATGATCCCTAACAAAAGACTCCTTTCATATTTATTGAACAGCATATCAAGCACCATATCAGAAAGACATGAACAATCTTTGATAAGTTTTATAAAGGAAGAAGTTGTTTTCCTGACCCTAAGGACTCCATACACCACACAAAGCCACAGACTGATGTCATCAACCTATGCCCCTACAGTACTTGCAACATTTGTGGGGGAGATGCTGGTTGTAATGTCATTGTTGTTTTCAACATCATCACTGTTGAAGACATACACTGTTGGGTTCAGGGCTGCAATTGCATCACAAATAGGGAGCATGGTATAAGATTAAAGTTATTCATTCAGCTTAGCTTTTAAGAGTTAGTTAAAAGGAATCCCAAACCATCCTCGGATTGATTATGCTGTTTTTATGAGGAGTACATAGTTCTAAATGCTCTAAAAGCATGAGTAATTTGGTTTGCAAGGATTTGTAAAAACGTGTTACAGAAATCTTTCACATTTCTCAAGTCATTTCCATTAAGAAGTAAGATCAAGTCCCTTTTTTTTGAAATTCATCATATACTCTCACCTGAAATAACTGATTACAAGATTTCCTTGAAAATTTAAATACTATTTATAACACAAAAACCAAGGGAAAGTATTATTGATTCCTGAAAATAAGAACAAGTCAGCTGTTGAGCCAGTTATATAGTTGTTTATATTATCTACGGTTATGAAAATTCCATTTTCTTTAATATTTTTTTGTCTTTTCGAGATAGGGTCTCCCTGTAGCCCCAGCTGTCCTGGAACTCACTCTGTAGACCAGGCTGGCCTTGAACTCACAAAGATCCGCCTGCCTCCGCCTCCCAAGTGCTAGGATTAAAGTCATGCGCCACCACGCCCGGCTATATTTTAAAAATCTTACAGTACCACATGATATCTTTAATCTCCCTTGGACATATGTAAGCTTCTGAAGCTCACTAAAGAAATAGCAGTGTTATCAGCATACACAGTAACACTTCCTACACATCTGGTCCTTTTCATCTATCAACACCATCATTTGTATTTTTAAAGCCTAGTAATTTACCTTGTAGGTAATAAAATCTACCTCTTTTATGCTGCATTTTGGGGGAAAGTGTAACAATCAGGTTTTGGGGTGGGGGTGGTCAGAGGGGAGGTATGGTCAGCAGAGTAAGAGTACCAGGAAAGACGGACTAAATGTAATGCGAGGGGGATGTGTCACTCTACCTTTTCTAGCTGCAAGAAAATCAGCAGGTCAAACCACAGTCCATTTTCTAAAGCGGCCATTTCAATCTTTGAAATACATTAACAGATTCAGAATTCGATTTCGTACTTTTTCACCAAACACAAGCATCCTTCTACTACCCATGGAGACTTCTGCAACACTGCCTAGAGGGTGCATTTTGAGGTCTATAATACAAGGTACAGTACAGACTGAGAGAGGAAACTCTACTGTGACATTTGCCTCCGTTTCCTGACTAGATTTCTTTGTGTACATCCTAGATCTTTTTTGTCCACCATGAATCACTGCTGGATAAAGAAAAAAATAGCACTTTACTGCCCAGCATGTGAAAAGGAAGGCCCTTAGGCAGAGACACTGCCCTGACTGGCCAGGGTGTGGATTACACAACTCCAAGAGGAGAGGTGGCTGGGGCAGTATAGAAGGGACACCAGAAGTCCACTCTGGGAGACAGGGAACAGAGACGTGAGAAGAGATAACAGCATGGTCTGATCTATTTCTATCTATTATACCTTGAGGACTCATCCCTTTTTCATATTTACTTTTCCGTAATTCATATTGATGAGAGAAAACTTAGAAAATATAAAGATTAAACTATAGATCACCTGAGATTTTTTACCACCTGGATATCATCACTAATAACATTTTCATATGTTTCTACCCAATCTGTTCTTTCCCCTGAATATGTAGTTGTAGATAAAAATACAGAGATGTTTTTACCTCATATGGTGCAGATGGTTGCATAACCCTTTTTATTCCTCAATGAATTGTTATGAATATTTTCCTAGTAACCCAATTCTGCAAAATGATTTAAAGGATGGATTCAAGTACAGAATATGACACATCATCTATGTGTGCTGTTGACTTATAATAACGCATAGGCAATCTCTCTTGAATATTAAAACACAGTCTTGGCTCTTGAGGTGGGCTGCCATTTGGCCACAGCCATTCATCTGACTTTGAGTACTCCAGAGACAGCCTACCCCTGCCTCACACCTATGAGTATGGACTAAATGGAAAAGAACATCTGAAATGCCCCACAACTTTTGATCCACGCCTCAGCTGCCTGACCATCTGTGCCAGGAGCAACATCCCCACTCTGATTTCCTAAGCCCCACCCAATCCTGCTTTCATCCCTGTCTGTTCTTGTGGGTGAGATGGCAGCATATCAAATCTCTGAGAAGTATATAGATAAAGTGCTAGTGAAAACAAATCTACACGTTAGTATCTTGGCTGGTGACAGCTACATGGGCATGTGGATTTTGTACGACACTATCTGTGAACCTTCTCCACACATAGAAAGGAAATCTTCTTTGGACTTTTGTTATATTCATATTCATTCCCCAGGGTTCAGAGCGTACTTACCAGGTATGATACTCCCGGTCTTTAGAAGTCTCCATCTAGTAAAGGAGAATGCAAACAGAAGCATAAATGTAATAATTATAAGTATTGAAGATAGTATCAAGGAATCCAGACAAAAGATTGAAATAACTTCAGTGAAAACAGCACCTGAGATCTATCGCACTTTAGAAGATGCTGAAGAATTAAATTACCCCTTCATGATTATTTAAAACATCTGATACAGTGTACACCAGGTTCTTAAAATCTTCCCATTTCTGGCTCATACATCCCTATTTCTCAGTAATTTCCACTGTATGCTATGTTTCCTCTCATTCCGTCTTTCTATTGCCACCTCAGTGGATTGCTTAAACACTGCACTGAATGAGTTAAAGGATGAAACGTGCTAAAATACATTTTTCTTTCCAGCCTGCAGCAGTTCAATACATAAATTATGTCTTTGATCCTGGCAACTCTTCGGCTACTAAAAAGATGTTCGAAATAGGAAAACAGGAAATGCCATAGAAAAATGTGTCTCTTTGTTGCTTTGGAGAAAAACCTTCTCATCAAAAGTGCCTAGCAGAACATAGTGAAATTTGCAAAAGTTTAATTATCAGCCAAATCATGCAATTGAATTCCAGCTCTGTCTCTTCTTTTCTGTAATGATCTAAGATAAATTGCCTAACCATATTGTCTCCAAATCATATACCTACAAAATTAGAATATAGTATACTTTGCAATATAATTCTATGAATTGAAAATAATCAATGCAAATGTCTATCACAATGCTGAATACATATCACTTGATAAATGACCACTGTGACCAGTGCTAACAAGTTTGTGATGTACACATTGCTATTCCCAGGTTATATATCCACTACTCTCATGTTATGCCATCTTCACGTGGAGAAATTAAGTAATTTTCCCAGCATTAGAGTCAAAATAAATCTTTAATTTCAGAATTCTGTTATTAACAATGTTTTGAACACTAAAAGGAAATTAAATGTGGAAGAGCATCTTAGCAGATTTCACAATCAGTACTTTTCTAACAACACTTGATAGACAGAAGTTCATGTAGTACCAGGTTATAGGGATTAAGCTTTAAAATCAAGAACAGCTGCTGCAGGGGGATTGTGAATATTTACTTACCTACAATTGCCACCATCATTAAAGACTGAGCTCAGTTGGTGACAGGACAGAATAAAGGGTAAAGAAGATGGATCCGGGTTAAACTAGTGGGGGTCAAAAAGACTATATCTGCACCCAATGCTAATGAAACAGTATACCTCACATTGCATTCCTAAGACACTTTACTTTTGTAGTGAAAAAAGAAGTTCTATTTTGTTTTGTTTTTGAGACAAGATTTCCTGTAGCCCAGTCTGGTCATAAATTCACCCTGTATCTGAGAATGACCTTGAAATTTGATTTCTGCCTTCAGTTCCCAACTGCTGGGATTGTGGCTCATCGCATGAGCTCAACATTGAAGTACGGGTTGCATGCATGTTATTCAGGCCCTCTGCCCACTGATGAAAACATAGACTCCAGTAAAGAACTGGAACCACAGCAAAGCTCTCAGTTTTTGGATAGAACCAACACAAGAGGGAGAACAAAGAAGAAAATTTGAGCAAGGATGCACCCGTAGGGAATATAATGGAACATATTTATAGGTTTTATGATAGAAAGGGAGGTATTAAGCCAGGTGGCACACACCTTGCCTTTAATCCTGGCACTCAGGAGGCAGAGGCAGGTGGATCTCTCTGAGTTCAAGGCCCACCTGGTCTACATAGCAAGCTCAAGGACAGCTGAGACCAAAGGGAGACCCTGTCTCAAAAAGACCAAAAAACAATAATAAAGGAAGGCATTGAAGGGCTTTCAACAAGAAAGACCAACCATCACAACTAGACGCACTGTTCATCTGAGCAGGAGAATCCCAGACTCTATCAGTGTGATGTTTTGGTTGGTAAATTTTTCTTTTAGTCAAGTTTGCTTCAGGAAGAGTCAAGGGACTGAGTCTACATCAGAAGACATCATTGATAATATCTAGACAGATTGTAAAATAGAAGAAAAGGGAACACAAGGCTTTAATTGAACCTCCATGTAGTCATCAGAGATATAAAGGCTTGCAAATGGATTTTAGCTGGGCCTGGTGGCTATTGTCCTTAATCTTAGTACTGCGGAGTTGAGGTAGGGGATTGCCACACGTTTCAGCCCATTCTGAGCTACATAATAAGTTCCAGGAATCCTGGACTACAGCATGAGTCTTTGGCTCAAAAGAACAAATAATAAATAAATAAATAAATAAATAAATAAATAAATAAATAAATAAACAAATAAGCTGAAGACTGAATCCTTAACACCAATGTAAAAACTGGCGTGATGACACATGTCTGTAACTCTAGTGTTGGGGGTGCAGTGACAGGCAGATCTCAGGAATTCACTGGGTATCCACCCTAGCCAAACTACTGAGGTCCAGGTACACTGAGAGATTCTGTCTTAAGAGATAAGGTAGAACACAACAGAGGAAGACACAAAACTTTGACATCTGGCCTTCAGAAGGATATACACAGCTGAGCACACTTAATACCCCGCACATATTACACACACACACACACACACACACACACACACACACTTTAAAACTGGGGCCTGGGCTCTATAGTCATAATAGGTCTAGTACCAAGTCAACAGATGGTTGAATGTCTGTTTTCTGCAGCATACAACACTGAAGGACAGTACTTATTAGAATTTGAAGTCTAGAAATAGAGTCCTTAACTATAGGTATCTATCCTGGGTGTTGAGATTGAACTTTGAGAATTATAGTTAAAAAATTATACTAGTGGGAATATATAAAAGTCTTACCCTAGCATATTGTTGAGACCCCTTGAAATTCCACAGGCCTCAGCTTGATTTGAATCAGAGAGCTACATATGTAAATTTTCATTAGAGAATTCTCTAAAGACAGAGCTAGTTATACAGCATGAGGAGATGGGCGTGATAGAGAAGCCTGCAGCCTCACACATCCGTGTATGCTGGAGTGGGGCTTAGGGTGGCAAGAGTCAATTCGGGGTTTTCTCTTCAATGTTTAGTACAAAAGTAGAAGCAAAGACTGATGTATGAAAGTTTCTCACCCTAGGTAATCAACCACCTTTCTAGCAAAGATGCTTTCCAAACACAATATTGTTCCTTCTACACCCTTTTACCTGCTACTCCTTTTCCCACAGAATTATGGTCATCCAAGCATATAGATCAATCAACCCAAATAAAATCGTCCTTGGTTATTCAAAATGCTTTCTGGAGCTTTTTTTTTTTTTTTGGTCTTTTCGAGACAGGGTCTCCCTGTAGTCCCAGCTGTCCTGGAACTTACTCTGTAGGCCAGGCTGGCTTTGAACTAACAAAAATCTGCCTGCCTCTGCCTCCCAAGTGCTAGGATTAAAGGTGTGCACCACCACGCTCGGCTCTGGAGCTTTTCAATGTAGCCAAATCATCCTGCAATCTTTCTATTTGTTTCTAAAACAAATAAACCAACAATCTGGAAACATAAGAATTTTGCCCCAGTTCTTTATTTCATTTTTATATTTCAACATTTTAATTGAATATTTGTGATTTTCATATAATATAATTTGATGGTATTTAGATCCTCTCCCCTCTCTGCACTTCCCCTTATTGCCCTCACCAATTTAATGTACTCTAATATATATATATATATATATATATAGATATAGATATAGATATAGATATAGATATAGATATAGATATATAATTTGTTTCCCCAAATGTCCTTCAGTGTGAGTCCATCCAATGGAATCTGGTTAACCTACCCAGAGTTTCATGCTTGAAAGTGACTGTCTCTGCCCATCCCAGCAGCCATCAGTTGACACAATTTCCCTAAGTGGGGTAAGGGTTTCTCACCCACTTCCCCATGTCTATGCTGAGATATTTCTAGTTTGAGCTTGCATGGGACTTATGCATGATGTCATTATTGCTGTGAATTCATATGAGTGACTGAGCAGTTGTCTGGGAAACTATGTCCTTGTAGTCATCCACCTCCTCTGGCTCTTACAATCTTCCACCCCCCTCCCCTTTTCCATAAGGATCCCTGAGCCTTGGATGGAAAAAGATTGATATATGTGTCCTTTTCAGGGATAAGCAGTCTTTAGCCTCTTGTTTTCTGCATAGTCCCCAGTCGTGTGTTCTATGTTAGTCACCATAAGGAAAATTCTCTGGTAAGAATTGAGAGATGCACTTGCAGCCGGCACCCTGCGCCATTGTGAGTCTGTGTGCAGGGGTCTCAGGCTGGGGTCTGGCTGAGACCACCTAAAGCACAGTAGCCCGGACCTCACTCCAGAGAGGTACCGGGGTGCAGGCTAAGTCAGTAATATTTACCACCAGCACCACCACCCCCAAGCCCGCCAACTGGAATTGAGGAAAGAGCATCCAAGAGGAATTTTTTTTTGAGAACCCTCAGAACAGGAAGGGAAGAGTGGCTTAGACTTCCAATATCCAATAGATAAACAAAATTGAAAGCCTGAAACCTAGACAAGTCAACACTCCATAAACAAGGACGGAAAAAAAAAAGTGTTGGAAGGAGGCAAGCAAAACAAGCCTTCAACATAGTGAAAAGACATTTGTGATTGGCATCTGAATACAGGCAAAAACAAAAAAAGTAAACCCCCATGCCTGGGACACAGCGAAGGGATAACATGGGAAAGGTGCAGGATAACTCTACATCAAGGTCTCCCATCCCTGTGGGGGATAGCTACAATGGGATCCCCCTGGAGGTGACCCAAGAAACAGATATTAGAGGAATAATCGCAGACCTATGCAGAGAAGTTAAAGAAAACACAGAAGAAGCCACCAACCTGAGAGAGAATGAAAAACTCAAAAAGGACCTAGAGGGAAACAATGACAAACTTTAGAAAGAACTAAAGGAACAGAATGACAAACTCCAGAAAGAACTAGAGGGAGAAAACAACAAACTCCAAAAGGAAGTAGAAACACTGAAAAAGGAAGCCAACCAACAAAGTAAGGAGCACCAAGAAGAGATGGAGAAGCTCAAAAAGGAAATGGAAATACTAAAGAAAACACAGGATGAAATGAAAAAGGAAATAGAACACTCATCCAATCAAGAAGAAAGGAAAGGAAAAAGCCTCAGAAGTAGAATCAGATCTCAACAGAATAATAGATGAAAATGTTTCCCCAACTGAAAATACACAAACCCATACAAACACAAAAAGCACAAGCACATTGAACACCAAATAGAAAAGATCAGAAAAGAAACTCCCACACCATATCATAGGTAAATGCTAGCTGCCCAAAACAAGAACAAAATTCCTGAAGGCGACAAAAGAAACCAAGACACATACAAAGGGAAAACCCATCAGAATTACAACTGGACTTCTCCGTGCAACCATGAAAGCAAGAAGAGCATGGAGCAAAGCATTCCCATGTTAAAGGATAAGGGATGCCAACCCAGAATACTTTAACCCGCAAAAATGTCAATTATAAGTGAAGGAGAAGAGAAAAATGCTTCTGCAATGACATAAACAAGATGATAGAAGACAGGTCATGGAAAACCACTCTTCATACATAAAATACTTGAACAATTCAAAGGGTAGAAGAGAGGACAACAATCCTCAAAACCTAGGTAAAGAAAAAATAATAAAAACATAACCTTAGGAGTAGAAGCAGAGGCTAAAAAGTCCAAATGGATAATAAGCTGAAAGGGAGCAACATCAAGCTTTCACTTATAACTTAAAGTATTAATGGGCTAAACTCAAACTCCCCAATCAAAAGGCATAGCTGGGGAGAAATGGATTAGGAAATAAAATCCATCTATATGCTGTCTACAAGAAACCCATCTCAATTTCAAGGATAAGCACCAACGAAGGTGAGGGAATGGAAGAAAAATGTCCAAGCAAATGGTACCAAAAAGAAGCATGTGTTTACGGATTAATATCAGACAAATAGACTTTTCAAAAAAGCAAAGAAAGTCAAAAGAGACAAAGAAGGCCATTACATCTTTATTAAAGGAACAATTAACTATGAAGATCTTACACTCATGAATATATTCGCACCAATGCCAGTGGCACCAAACTTTATAAAGACAAGTCTTCAGAATCTCAGGCACAGAATTAAACCCAGCACACTAATAGTGCAGCACTTCAATACCCCATTAAATCCTCTAGACAGATCAACAGACAAAGGATAAACAGAGAACTCTGAAAACTAAATGAATACGATACACAAATGTACCTCACAGACATCTATCAAATATTTCACCCAACACCAGAGAATGCACTTTCGAATCAGCACCTCACGGAACAGTCTCCAAAAGTAGACCATATACTGGGTCACAGAAAAAACTCAACAAATACAAAAAGATTGAAATAATCTCATGCATTCTACCAGACCACAGTGCAATAAAACTCAATAATAACACCAACATAAAGCCCTACAGCCTAAAAGAACACATGGAGACTAACACACGCTCTTTAATAATGAATGGGTCAGGAAAAAATAAAGAAAGTAAATAAAAACATTCCTGGAACTGATGACATGATAATACAACACAGCAAAAACCTATGGGACACTTTAAAAGAAAAAAGCAGTTCTAGAGGGAAGTTTATAGCTCTAAGTGCCCTACATTAAAAAAACAGAATAACACAAGTGAATGACATAACACTGCAACGATAAAAGTACTTGTAAGAACACAAGCAAATGAAACCCTAAAACAGCAGACAAGAAGAAATAACAAAACAGCAAGACAGAGATCATGAAATAGAAACAAGAAAACTATACAACCAAATCAATGAATCCAAAAGTTGTTTCTTTGAGTGAATATGCAAGGATAGGCAGACCTCTAGCCCAGTTAAACCAAAAAGAAAAAGGAATAACTCCACGAAAGAGTAGAATCTGTGATGAGAAAGGGGAATACTCAAAACAGACAATGAAAAGATCCAGACAATCATATAGGAATACGTCAAGAACCTATACCCTACCAAGTTTGGAAAAACACTAGAAGAGAATGGCTGAATATCGAAATCCGGGATCACCAAAAGCTAACCAAGGAGATATCGACAGCTCTAAATAGACCAATAATACAGGAAGACATTGAAGATGTATAGTAGCCTCCCAACCAAAAAAATGTTAGGCCCAGATGGTTTTTCCACGGCCAGAATTCTTATAAATATTTCACAAAGACTTACAAAACATTACTCTCAAGTTGTTTAGAGGAATGCAAAGGAGGATTCTTCCCAGATTCCTTCTATGAAGCAGCATCACCTAGCTAATACTCAAAATTAGGTAAAGATACAACCAAAAAGGAAAACTATAGATCATCTCTCCCTATGAACACAGATGCAAAATTGCTAAACAGGATACTGGCAAATCGCATACAGACCCACAATCTAAGAAGATGATCCATTATGACCAAGTTGGGATCATACCAGAGATGCAAGGGGATAGTTCAACTATGAAAATCAATAAATATCATCAAGCATATAAATGGACTTGGACAAGACAAAAACCACACCATCATCTCAACTGATGCAGAGAAAGCCTTGACAAAATCCAGCATCCCTTCATGTTTAAAGTCTAGAGGGAATTGGACTGGAAGGATCATTACTCAAAGTAATCAAAGCACAACGGAACCCACAGCCAGTCATCCAAATGGGAAAGGAACAGAAGCATGTCCCCTTAAAGGTAGGAACTCTGGCAAGACTGGTCCCTGTCACCACTTCCTTTTCAATTAGTGTTTTGAAACACTGCTAGTGGCAATTAAGACAAGGCGAAAAAGGAAATAAACGGAGTTCTAATTGGAAAAGCAGGAAGTCAAGCTATCCCTTTTGGCTGATGATTATGTTGTTTACTAAGGGCTACTAAGACTTCCACCAGAAACTCTTAGAAGATAAATACTGCAGTAAAGTGGCTAGGATAACAAATAACACTAGAAAAATCAGAGCCTTTTCTTTACACCCAACAAACAAGCAAATGAAGAAGGAAATGCAAGGTGAGACCTTCCCACTCACCAATAGCCCCAAAAACAACAAATACCTAGGAACACCTAACCACCAGACCACCAAGATCTCTACAACAAAATTAATTTAAACCCCTGAAAAATGGAATGAGGAAGATATCGATAAGATGGACAAACTCCCATGCTCATGGATTGGGAAAATAAAATAAATATAGTAAAAATGTCCATTCTAACCAAACTCGTGAACAGATTTAATGCAATCCCAATCAAAATCTCAAGAGCTTTTCACAGGCTTGGGAAGAAAAAAATCCTGACTTTAATTTGGAAAAACAAAGACCCCGAATAGCCAAAAACAACCCTGCTGGCGAAAAGGCAATACAAGACAGGGGAATCGCTCATACCAGACATCAACTATACTACAGGGCTATATTCAATAAAAACAGCTTGGTACTGGCAAAAAAAACAGACCTGTTGACCAATGGAACAAAACTGAAGATCCAAACCTGGAACACATACAATTTCAGCCACCTCTATTTGCCAAGAGGGCCCAGTACACATGGAGGAAAGACAGCATCTTCAGTAAGTGGTGTTGGCAAAACTGGATCACACCTGTAAGAATGAAATTAAACCCCTACCTCACCCTGTACAAAAGTTAATTCCAGATGGATCAAAACACCTCAACGTAAACCCAAACTCTGGAGGGTGATAGAAAAAAATTGACAGCAATTGCAAGACAGGCGGAGAAAGACTTCCTAAATCAGACAGAAGCTGCACAAGAAATGGGACCTCATTAAACTCAAAAGCTTCTGTACATCAAAAGAAACATGCAGGAAGTGAAGAGAAAACCCACAAGAGTGGGAGGAAACCTGTCACTGCAGATACATCTGACAAAGCATTAATTCCAGAGTATACAAGCTACTCAAAAAACAAAAAAAGAAAAAAACAATAACCACTCAAAAGATGGAGCAAAGAAACTAAATAGAGACTTCAAGAGGAAATGTAGAGATGCGAGGACACATCGAAAAACTATTCAACTCACTAATAATTAGGGAAATACGAATTTAAAACCACTCTAAAAGATATCATCTCACTCCGATAAGACTGGCCGTGATTAAGAAAACAAATGATATCAAGTGCTGGAGAGGTTGTGGGAAAGGGGAACACTCTCCCATTGCTGGTGGGAATGTAAAATGTACAACCACTGAGGGAAAGCAGTGTGAAGAACCCCTTGGGAGACTCAAAATGACCTTGCCTTTTGACCTACTCCCACTCCTGGGTATATACCACACAGACTCATCTTACTGCAGAATACATGCACAGCTATATTTATTGCAGCTCTGTTCACAATAGCAAAAAGCTGGAACCAACCCAAATGCTCCTACGGAAATGGGTGGATAGAGAAAATGTGGTACATGTACACAATGGAGTCTATGCAGCGGTAAAGAAAGAAAGAAATCATGAACTTTCAGGAAATGGATGGAGCTAGAGATATTACATTAAGGGAAATAACACAGTCCTAGAAAACAAAATGATGGTATCCCTCATCTGTGGATGCTAGCACCAATACCCAGTTGTAAATATTTCTTGTGGAGAGGGATGCATATTAAAAGCACAACAATAGAAAGACTGCATCAGAAAAGTGACTGAAATGGTGAGTCGGGAGGGGTGGGAGGGGTGGAGAGGGACATGGGTCTATATTCGATTAATGTATATTTAATTGACTTGAGTTCAACAAGTATCCAATTTTTCTCAGACTCTGTCTACAGGTTACATGGTGTTTTAGGACTTAGTAAAAGTAAATATGTGTATATTAAACAACATTGGTTTAAAAGTTCTGATAAAAATGGTAATGCACCTTAGTTATTTGGAAATATAAATTGTCCAATTTATTTTACTTAAAATCTGTAATAACAATAACTTTGGGATTGGCACATACAAATGTTCTCTATAATTTTTCTGTTGTACGTATCATCTAGCATTCCTTTACCTGTAGGATGATTTTAACTTAAGAAATTAAGTTTGGCTTCCCAAGTTAACAACATACATAGTCACCCAAAATAGCTTGGTAAGTTTCATGAAATTGCGCCTTGATTCCTGCTATAGGTGACAGTTACTGGAAAAAGGAAAAGAAAAGAAGGAGGGGGAAAAGGAGAGAAACTCCGGTTAGTTGAGGTGCGCATGGGTCCTGCCGAGAAACATACAACAACCATACACATCAAGTTGTGCGCGGCGGATAGCAGAATTATGATTTATAAGATTGAAGTGCAAAGTGAAATAACTTTTTCAAAAACTTTGCAATTCAATCTAAAACTAACTATGGAAAAAGATTGTATGTTCCACAGGTCAAAACATCACCAACTTAACAGCTGAGAATGAAAAGACACAGCTTTGCATTGTGTAGGATGTACCAGGAAGTGCCAGCAGAAAGGTTGGCCCGTTCGATTATTGAAAGGAAGAAAAGCATCAGACTGCTACAGGCATCAAACCCCTCTGTGGATCCTACTTGTAACAACTATTTATAATAAGTCCTAATGAAATTTACCTTCTAGGTGCTGCAAAGTTTTAATAGGAGCGATTTTCTTACCTCTCCTTCATAGAACGAGGAGGAATATGATGATGATGAGGTTGTTCCCTGACTGTAAATTGGAGCCAACTGTCATAGAAGTAATCTCTTATAAAACCAGTAAAACCGCCTTCTTTAATTGACTAATTGACATAGGAACTATGAAAAGGATTATTCTCTATTCAGAACCAAATATAATACTAAAGTCTCCTTAAGCTGTGCACTTAAACAAAATATATTAATACAGGAGAGCTCTGATATCAGCAATGGATTATTCTACCAAGGAGATGTTGGCCAGTGGATCCAAGCTCTCCCAAAAGTAAAGGCTTCTTGCCTGTAAACTGGGATACCTGCAAGAAGAGAGGCGATAAGGCCCTGCTGTTGAAGACCTGATGTAAGCATGGGAAAGATGCATTGAGACCGCACTTGCAAGTGTACAGTTGGTCTCTGGAATACCAGAGAGTGTTACAAAGGCCACTAAACCAATAAAGCAAATATAGGTCTCCTTGAGTCAAGCAAGACTCCTCTGTCAGCACCAGCTACACCTCACCTGCCTGGAAATACTGTGCAGCAGTGGCAGACATATGCCCATATATCCCAAATCTAATTGGCTATTAGCTCTCTCCTTGGAGGAATAACCCATGGCTGATGCCACAAACTTACATCCTCTAGCAGTTAGGAGATGTTATAAGCCACAGTAAGACCTTGTCACATTTTACAGGAAAAAATGTAATTCATAGATTAATATACCATCCAAATATCTGTGTCTATACCAAAGTGACCTACCATAACATTTAGTACTGTTTAAATACCTATATATCTAAATGCCTGTGCTTCATTAGTTGGACTGAAAGGTTATTCCTGGACAAACTGTCAGCCCATGAAAGGAAACAGCCAGAATTGACCAGAGTCCAAAATGACAGCTCCAGAGAAAGTAGGCTGTTTTGCTTCTCATCCACCTGTGCCCCTTTTCTAAGCTTAGGGAACAATCTGCAGAAGGGGGCGTGTGGTAGAATGTAAGGGCTGTGATTGGGGTGAATGGTGAAACTAAAGCAATATAGACTGGACACTTATTTGATCAACTTGATTGAACATATAAGCCCCCCAACTGGATGGTGGGACCCTTGGGCTGTGAGGGTTTGGGCACAACTGCTTGCAAATTGGTTTTACATGAAGGATGCTTGTACTCAAAAATTATTACTTATTGTTAAAAAAATGAAAAATAAATAAATAAAATATTTTAAATATTAAAAAAAGAGTTGAGAGATGCATTAATCTATGGGTATAACAGTAAGTCATTATGAGTCATTCTAACAAGACAACTAGTATTAGGTTTATCCCTATGTCCTCATACTTGTCTATCCTCAGGTCTAAGCCTGATAGTGATGTTAACTTCATCCTATAAAGTGGACTTTAAATCCAGTTAGAGAGTGGTTGCTTACTACTATAATATGTATCCCACTATTAGTTTGCACCAGTTCTTAAATTAGTAATTTCTTCAAGAATTCCTGTTTTCTTCTAATGGAGAGTGACATCAAGAAGCCAGGATCAGAGTTGGTAGTTCTATTAACTTTTGAGAACTGAAAACTGGAAAAGGTGTGTAGAAACACGTATATACACTGCAGTTTGCATATCTACATATTTATGTATCTATATCATTTTTAAGTTTATGACATTCATTTGATTCATAGAATACTGTATCTTTAGCATATTTATCTGTTCAATACTCCTTAACTAGCTAGACCCTGTCTTGTTCCTTGCATTGATATCCCCTTTACCCTATCAAGTCTCTGACACCAGGTGCCCCTTACAGTCTACGTAAGTCTCTATAAAATTTAAATACCTATAGAATAGCCAATTATTCAAAAGTAAATAGAAGTTGTCTTTAGCTTTAACTATCTGCTTTCTTCATTTTTTTCCAAGTTTAAGTGTAGATATAAGTTGTTTTCTATGTAGCTTCTAATAAAGAGAAATATTCACTATGATACATGTTCAGTTAACATTAGTGAAATTCAAAGTCTGACAAACAACTGCTTGTGAGCCAAATTCTGCATGTGGCCTGGTAATATAGAGCCTGGGATATTCATTCTCTCTCTCTCTCTCTCTCTCTCTCTCTCTCTCTCTCTCTCTCTCTCTCTCCCTCTCTCTTTCTCTCTTTTTCTCTCTCCCTCTCCTCCTCTCTCTCTCTTTTTATCTCTCCCTCTCACTTTCTCTCTCTGTATATATACATATATATGTATATATATATATATATACATGTGTGTACATATACATATATGTATATAGTATATATAGAAGGGTATTTTACATTTTTTAGTGCTGTGAAAAAATATGACAGGGACCATATGTGATTCAGAAAATCCTAAGTATTTACTATCTGGCTGTTTCCACGAAAAGTTTGCCAACCCTGGTCTGAGGTATCTGACTGCTCTGCCAACTTGGCTAACTCATATACCAGGAGGCAGTGACATAAAATGAGTTTCTGTGCTGCTTAAGTTACTTAGATTCTAAATAAGTTGCAAGTAACCATTGCACTTGTCATCACATCAAAACAGAGATAATGAATGACTTGCAGATTCATCAGTATAGTAGGATGGTGTTAAGGACAAGCCTAAACCACCCTACTCCTTATATCACAGTTAAGCAGGCCAAGCTCCATTTTTCTCTGATTTGCATGACCATTAGCAGAAGGTTGGCCTCTAATGCTGTTTATTTCAATCAACATCTCCTTAGTTAAAGTCCTAATGTTGGACTGTATGAGTTTATACAACTACAGAATTACATGAGTATAACTGTAACTCATATTAAACATTAAGTCCATTTTAAATCAAAATATGATTAGTTGGAGGAATTACATAATCGAGAAGTAGAGTACTTCATGAAGGGAGGGCCATTATTTCTGAGTTACATGTCAGAAATTAACAGAAGTGTCACAACACCATTTTCAGACTAATATAGCATCCACTTATTAATGAATTTTTGCACATTTGGTTACTACCTTGTTCTGGAAATCCATTGACCTGGTTTCTTAAATGCAATATTATAGTTTCAAGACAAAGTTAAGGAAATCTTATTTACATTAATCCAAGAGAAAAGGGAATGTACGGTACTATTTCAAAGCTGTTGGGCAAAGCATGTCTTCAACAACACAGAGGGAAGGAAAACAACTCTCAGCATTGCTTACCATCTTAAAAGCATCAATTCTGATTTCCATATACTGATTACTGGGACTTAAAATCTCTGTTTGAGGAAAGGTTTTAAATAGTTGCAGTCTGTTCTGCTTTTCCTTTCTTACCAAAGCAGTGGCCCTAGACATTTGGAAATGAAATACCTGGATAGACAAAGGAAAGGTGAAGAGATAAGTAAAGGAAAACTCAAAAACAAGAAATTTTTACAGATTCATAATGAATATTCTACCATTAGTTTATATTCTCACTTACTAGAGCTGAAATGTGGGCTCCAACACAATGCACTTACTAATTGTCTTGAATACTTCAGGTTTTATAGATCTCTGGGGTCTGCTGGATGCGGCTCTAAGCCATGTTTGGTTCTTTCGAACTTACACGGTGGTCATTTTCAATGCCGAACACTCCATGATGAGCTTAAATTGTTGGATTTGGTAAATTTTAAAATCAGAAGGACAAAGATTCAAGAGTGTTATGGACTAGTGTCTGTGTCTTCCACACACCAAGACTAGAATCTCACCTGTTCTGGATCACTGCCTTAGGGACTCATCTTTAACAATGTACAGAAAGCTCTATTTGCAGTTTCTATTTTCTTTCACTCAAGAGAAATAGTCAAAGCTGCTGACAACTTGAAATAGATCCTAGAAAGAAAAAAAGAAAATTAGCAAAAAAATTAAAAAAAATACCTCACTCTCTTGCCTTGTCTGCGTAATAACATTGCACATGATTGTCACTCTGAAGACGTATTAGCTCATTTGGGTAATTAGTGTGAGCAGCATGTTTCCATACTTATTCCATTCAATTATAGGGTTCTCACTTTGTCATTACTGGAGTGTCTTAATGTGACTTGTAATTAGTGTAATTACAATCCAATGTTAATTATATCTGCCACTTAGACATAATTTTATATAGTAATGGTCTCTAATCTCAATAACCTTATTATGTTGTTTATTCAAACAGGAATTAAGTCTTCTTTCATGCGTCAAATATGGAGATTACAAAAAAGTACTGCTTGTGTCATTTTGATAGTTATGACAAGGGAATCTCTGAAACAGCAAAATCATATTTGAGACAATGCCTGCATGTGCAAACAATTATGGCAATGCCTCCCTTTTCCAGAAATATGCTATGCATCTCCAAATAACTATGTTCAGAGGCAGTTTGAATCTTGACTTGTTTGTGAATTTTTGGAAGAACTAATGTGTGTACATCTAGAAAAAGCCTATTATTGTGGTTCATTTGATTAGAATACCAAATGCACTCATTGCTGACCATTTAATGGACCATTACTTTGAGTAACTAACCATTGTATACAATGTAATAATACAACCTCCCATTTGAATAGTACATTATCTTTTAAGTGCTTTCGAATATATTATTTTAGTTAATTCTGGAAACAACTTCACAGAAATAGTGACGACAGGTATCAGATCATTGGAATGGCCTGAAAATAATTAAACATTGACCATGCTCATCAGCAAAGAAAAGTTGACAATCAAAAGGCAATTTAATAGAGTCATTAATAGCATTGACTCCTCACTTAGATGTCTAATGTTTGGGTCCCAGTAATTCAACTTAAAAGATCAGCACCCTTGAATAAGTTGTCTTGCCCCTCTACCCGTCAGGGTTCTTAATCTGTATAACAGAAATTCCAAATGTCTGTCCCATAGGACAGTCACTCAACAATAGAAAAAAATCCCAGAACAGTTCTTCACACAAATTAAATAAACACTTATGGCTTTTATTATTACCCTTAGCAACATCCTCAATTCTTTGGGACCTTATGTTTTTGTTTGTTTTTTTTCCAGTAACCAATCACATTTATAGACTGGTTTATTTATGTTAATTTCTAACCACAGGTTGGCTCTGTGCACTGCATATTTCTATGTACATAGACTGCATTCATTTAGATATGGTTAATTATGACCAAAGAATATTCAATAACGCTAAAAAGAAGAACCCTTCAGCCTACTCAGCTGCTATTAAAATGCAAACAATGAAATTCCTTGGCAAATGACTCAGTGTTCATTGCTTGATACAGGCACCAACACTTGACACTTTGTGAGACACTCAGAGTGGTGTATCTTGTTATTATACTAGTTCACAAAGCCTCAAAAAACCACCCTGGCCAAATATAATAATATGCACAAAGTTCTTTTTTCACTTAGGCCTACAAAAACTTGCTATTTATTTAACAGGTCTCAGTATCTCTGTTTTCAACAGAAATATTAAGTAAGAATTTCACAGCATGCAAATCTTTCCTGTTAAATATTCTCATTTTCTTTAAGTTCAGTTTTATTTCCAAATGTTCCAGAAACGAACTCCCTTCTCAATTTTGAAATGGCTTGTCCTTCTCAGATACAGCTGAAAAAAAATGGATAGTCCTTTAATTTATCCAATAATGAACAGAAAGAGGCTTTTGCAGATATCTTCTCCACACTAATAATAAGAACATCAATACCAACACTGAGCCAGTATATTACTGACAATTTCTTCTAGATAATTTTTAAAATTCTCTGGTTGGGGAAATTTTAGATCTTGGGATGTGGTCAAAGCTGGTCCTGCTTGTTGTTACAATATTATTAACAAGACACAATTGGGAAATCTGCCAGGGAACTTGCTATGGAATATTCACTAGCAACTCCTTTGACTTTTTAAAATTTATTTACATGCAGGGGCTGGAGAGATGGCCTAGCAGTTAAGAGCGCCGACCGCTCTTGCAGAGGAGCCAGGTTTGATCCCCACCACCCACATGGCGGCCGAGAACCATCTGAAACTCCAATTCCAGGAGAACTCCAGTTCCAGGGGAGTCCGACACCCTCTTCTGACCTCCGCGGCATTGCACGACACGGGTGTACAGACTTGCATGCAGACAGTACATTCATACACATACAGAAATAAATAAAATAAAATAAATTAAAAAAAATTATTTACATGCAAAGTTGGAAGAATTTGGTTGAACAGATTAAAAATCTCAAGCAATATGGATTAGTCATTCTCATTTCATGAAGGAGCTGCAGCAACCAGGGTATAGGCATGGGCTTCAGTTAAATGTGTGGATAAATCCTCACTCCCAAACTAATCCTTCACAAGGCTGTAACAAGATTTAATGTTGGATGCCTGAAGACTAGAGGGCCTTCAAGATTGAGTATTAAGTATTAAGAACTCATTAGTCCCACTTACTACCAACCACAATCCAAATTAGCCAGAATGACCACAGACATCTGCTTCTAGGATACCAGTCTCTTTAGTTGTTTTTGGAAATACTCCTCTAGACCATTATTGGTAGGTGGACAAAGATATGAATGTAGGGTCCCCATGGAGAAAATATGCTACCAGGAGGAGCAGGGTGCCCTAGCAGGAAGTGCCATTGAAGTTGATGGTATACCTCTATTCTGAGTCCCACAAGTGGTTAATATGTTTTGGTTGTCAGTTCAATTGACCATTGTACATTTTATTTTCCTTATATGAAATTACCTTCTCACCCAATCATTTTTCTTTTTCTTAATTTTTTTATTAATTTTATTTATTTCTGTATGTGTATGAATGTACTGTCTGCATGCAAGTCTGTTCACCCGTGTCGTGCAATGCCGCAGAGGTCAGAAGAGGGTCTCGGATTCCCCTGGAACTGGAGTTCTCCTGGAATTGGAGCTTCAGACGGTTCTCAGCCGCCATGTGGGTGCTGGGGATCGAACCCAGGTCCTCTGTAAGAGCGGTCGGCGCTCTTAACTGCTAGGCCATCTCTCCAGCCCACACCCAATCACTTTTAAAACAACATATGAGGCAAGAATACAAAAAAAAAAACACATAGTTATTTAATACTTCATGCTCCAGTTGTTAATGATGATGAGTATTTCATAGGCAAGAGGCTGTCTGAGAAGTCAAGGTTATGAATAAGAACAGGAGTTTGGAGTTCTGTAAGTACACTTGTTGATAATAGGTATGGAAGCATTATGAATAGCTTTGGAGTCAGAACGTATTAGGCTCAAACCCAGGCTTCACTTCCC
Source organism: Rhizomys pruinosus (assembly GCA_009823505.1). NCBI lineage: Eukaryota > Metazoa > Chordata > Mammalia > Rodentia > Spalacidae > Rhizomys > Rhizomys pruinosus. The sequence continues at coordinate 136,143 of VZQC01003078.1, forward strand.
AATGGTATCCCCTTGTTCTAGTGGCTTAGTATCACGAAGAAATGGTCTGCTTACCTTGTAATAATATCAATAACATTTTAATGTAGGATTAAATATGATAATGAATGCAATGCAGCCTCTGGACTTCAAATCATTAGCTGTTACTAGTGTTATCCCTGATAAACAAAGCCAACATGCTGCTCCCTATAATGGAAATCAACTAATAGATTTTAAGATATAACACATACTTTAGTTTTCAAAACTTATCAGTTGTCAAGAAAATGGAGTATGAAAGGGTAAAAGGTGTGCAGGAAAATATTGATAAAGTTCCATCCAGGTAAAGGAGAATGACACTTTGGATATGGATTTTCACAACGGAAATGGTGAGACATGAACAACTTGTGACCAAATATTAGAAATCTCATCAAGCAGACCAACAGGGTGGACAGTGATGTGACAAAGAAGCAATGCTGTCTACCCAATCCTTGCCTCCCACATTCAAGGAAAGACATTCCTTTCCCAATACTGTTGGAGTATTGGGCACTAATTACTCATGGTTAACTCCTTACATAGAAGTATATTTGGGTTAAAAGTCATTGCCTTGTCTGATGGAGATCACTCTCCTTAGAGGTAACCCCCATAATAAGTCTAGTTGATAATGAGCTAAAATCCTTTGTATATTAAAATGTGGCAAAAACTTCAGAACAGTTTCAAAGTCACTGCTCGGCCACAGAGTTCTTAGAACACATTTGAGATCTGTGCTTTGGCATGTGATTCACCTTCTCCATGCTGTTTCTTGCTTCCCAACTCTCGCATCCTTAATGTTACAAAAAGCAACCCCAACAACCTCCTCTATCCAAAGTGCTAATTAAGAATCTGCTTCCTATGTATCTGACCTTCCATAATTTGTGGCTGTGCTGGTGCTTACAAACAGATTATAAAATGGGATATTGGACTTTCATACTACTTGGCAGGCTGGTGAGAAAATATCTTTACTCTTAGATTCTGATTGCTATTATGACCTGCTATGGTGAGTTCATTGTTAAAATTTTCACTGTTGGCAAACTGAAAGGAAATACTGGTAGAAATATATGCACCAGTTGGTGCATTAACTCAAGTGATTGGCTTTGTGATGTCTCTTTCCAGAAATTACCAACGAAATGACCAAGGTAACAAGAGTCTAAGAATTAAATATTACCAACTTGAAAACATAAAAATGAGAAGAGATTTGTCAGAATGTAAACAAATATAATCTACTACAGCTGGAGGGCATAAAAAGTGAGGGTTAAACATGGAACTAGGAAAGCAATTTGCAGAGCAAAACTTAAATCTCAGCCATAGAGAATCAGATAGCTCTGCTTAATATTCTAGAGTCTGAGACTGTCAGAATATAAGGGAGATGTCTGCACGGTTGTGCTAACCAATCTTAACAACTAGGTTTCTCTGAACTGACTTCAATACAAAAGTGGCTTTCCTGTTAAAACACCGTAAACTTTTCTTGCTTAATATTCAAGTAAGATAAATATGACCCCTTTTTATTTGGGATTTATTTGGGAACAATTTATTATTTCTTAAATAACTTCCTGGCTAATAATTATAAAAATAAAACAAAATACATCTTAGGAATTGTTCAATTTGTTGAGAGAAGTTAGTATAACTGAAGAACCTTCATGACAAAAATCAATAAAAGTGGATAAAGTGTTGGGAGTGATAGCATATACCTTTAATCCCAAAACTCTTAAGGCAGAGTGAGATGCAGCCTCAAAACCAAAACAAAACAAAAAATAGACAAGAAATGGAGAATGTAAACAGTATTTTGAACACATTATCTATGTACATACATGTGCACATATAGGAACATGGGTATGTACCTCCTTAGACATTTCTAGATATACTTGTTTTAATGAGTAAAGGGTTTCCATGCTCCTGGTGGCTGTCTCAGAAATTCAGAATTCATAAGGAAGGCATTCAGGAAGGAAGATCAAGCACACGTGTCGGTCTACAAGCACAAAAGATCTGAAGAAATTAACATCAACTATTGAAGAAGGGAATATAAAATAGTAGAGTCACTTCAGAAAACAATGCAGCACTTTCTTTTTTTAATTTATTTATTGTTATTTTTGTATGTGTATGAATGTACTGTCTGCCTGTAGGTTTGTGCACCCGTGTCGTGCAATGCCTCAGAGGTCAGAAGAGGGTCTTGGATTCCCCTGGAACTGGAGTTCTCCTGGAATTGGAGTTACAGACGGTTCTTAGCCGCCACGTGGGTGCTGGGGATCGAACCCGGGTCCTCTGCAAGAGCAGTCAGTGCTCTTAACCGCTAGGCAATCTCTCCAGCCCACAATGCAGCACTTTCACCAGAAGTTTAAATATGGAAGTAGCATATGATCCAGAAATTCAACATGTTTCCACAAAGCATCAGAGCATGACAGACAACTACATGAAGAAAATAAAAGGTTGCAGTTTATTTCATGGTCACACATAACCCAAGACCTCCGGAACAGGCAGATATGATGGCTAATGAATGAGTGCTTATTGAAAGAAAGTGACTTCTAGGTAAACTGTCCAAGAAAAGGGGAGCTGAATATATGTTTTCCAAACTCTAGTATTCACGCACAATATTAACCATTATATTTATTCTAATTACTCTGACGACTGCTCTTGCAGAGGACCCGGGTTCGATCCCCAGCACCCACATGGCGGCTAAGAACCGTCTGTAACTCCAATTCCAGGAGAACTCAGTTCCAGGGGAATCCGACACCCTCTTCTGACCTCCCCGGCATTGCACGACACGAGTGCACAAATCTACATGCAGACAGTACATTCATACACATACAAAAATAAATAAAAATTTTAAAAAAGAATACTTTTATACTTTTTTTGTCTTTTAAAAATTTTTTTTTATTAATTTTATTTATTTCTGTATGTGTATGAATGTACTGTCTGCATGCAAGTCTGTGCACCCGTGTCGTGCAATGCCACGGAGGTCAGAAGAGGGTATTGGATTCCCCTGGAACTGGAGTTCTCCTGGAATTGAAGCTTCAGATGGCTCTTGGCTGCCATGTGGGTGCTGGGGATCGAACCCAGGTCCTCTGTAAGAGCGGTCGGCCCTCTTAACCACTAGGCCATCTCTCCAGCCCTTTTTTTGTCTTTTTGAGACAGGGTCTCTCTGTAGCCCCAGCTGTCCTGGAACTCATTATCTAGCCTGAGCTGGCCTTGAACTCATAGAGATCCACCTGCTTCTGCCTCCCAAGTGCTGGGATTAAAGGTGTGCACCACCATGCTTTTAAGATTTTTATATATAAAATCTTAGGGGACTATTCTGCTTGCTTTGTTATCCTTTAGTATTTCTCTGTCTATCTAGGCATTGGCTTTTTGTACAAGGAGAAAATACTTCTCACATAGATACCTTCTGCCAATCCTTAATTATATAAGCTGAGCTTTCACTTTAATACATCTAACTAAACTAGGAGTATAAAAGCTCACCATAAAATCTTGGTACCCTGACTAGACTGACCAACAATAACTCTATCCACAGTAGCCAGACAGTAATCCAAAACCTCCACTGAACAGTGCACTATGAATGTTGTAGAAGATTGTCTGGTCTCCGTGAGATTTGACTTTATTCACACTTGTTAGAAACAAAATCCAGAAAGAACCTACAAATCACTGCATCTTACCATGATTCTTGCTCCTCAGTAAAGCTATGGCCATGTAATTTTCTCTTCCAGGACAAAGTCTATTTGAAAATGCTGTTTTTTCCCATTATAACTATCTATCTATCTATCTATCTATCTATCTATCTATCTATCTATCTATCTATCTATCTATCATCTATCTATTATCTGTCTATCTAAAATCTTAAAATGGAATATTGAGATAAAATCTCAAAGGATAGATGTACAGATTTCTTGCACATAGTTTGAGCATGTTGTAATATCTTAGTACACAGTAGACATTAACTAAAACTGCACTGAGGCTTCTGAGTTATTTTTGTATGAAGGGTTGTAACAGGTTTGCACTTGCCTTAAAATTAAAGTTTATCTGATGATTTATTTTTCTAAACTAAAGTTAACAAAGTCACATTTTATCAGTTATCCTGTCTTCCTGATTTTGAAAGCCACACACTTCAGTTGACTTCAAATAGATATACACGGTTTCATTCCAATTTCTCTCAAGCATAGGTTGCTTTATGATTGACCAGGAGATTCAGACCTCTACTAGTTTGTTCTTTATAAGAGTAGAAACTGAGCAGACCATCTCTTATTTTTCTTACTTCTATTTAAAGAAAAATGTATCTAATTTTTCTTAACTTCATGGAATAGGTTAAACAGTTAAGATAATTTAAAATTATGTAATTCCTAGATAACCACATTAACATGTAAATGGAATAAACTATACTTTAGACATGAAAAGGTACAGCTGGAAAACCATAAGAGGTATTTTCTTTCCAAAGTATGGTTAGTTGATGTATTAGTCACTTTTCTGTTGCTGTGATAAAACACACATGACCAAGGGAACTTATAAAAGGAAGAGTTTATTTGAGCTTATGATTGATGGTTCCAGGGAATTAGAGTCCACTGTGGTGGGAGGCATGGCGGCTGGAGACTGGAGCAGCAAGCCAAAGGTCACATCTTGCAATGAGCACAGGAAGCAGAGAGAGAGAGTCTGGAGTCCACAAGGCTTGGTAAACTCACTAAGCCTGCCCCCAATGACATACTTCCTCCAGCATGGCCATACCTTCTAAGACCTCCAAGAACAGTGCCACCAACTGGAGACAAAATGTCAGAATACTTAAAGCCTTTGGGGGACACTATCATTCAAACCACCACATTCCACTTCCTGGCCCCCATAGGCTCCTTACCATATAAAATGCAAAATGCCTTTAGTCCAGCCTTAAAAGTCCCCATAGTCTTTACCAGTCTCAATTCTATTTAAAAGTCTACAGTCCAAAGTCTCTTCTGAGACCCAGGCTAATCTCTTAACTGTAAGCTCCTGTAAAATCAAAAGACAAATTACATACTCTCAACATACAGTGGAACTGAATACACATTCCCATTCCAAAAGGGAGGAATAGAGGCATAGTGAGGAAATACTGGACCAAAACAAGACCTAAAACCAGCAGGGCAAACACCAAGTCCAGTAGCTCCATGTGTGACTTCTGGGACTTTACTTCCAAAGGG
>VZQC01003078.1:144669-228276 GCA_009823505.1 Rhizomys pruinosus
CACACACAAAGGTATAGAGCTGGGAGAGGTGACCAGTTAATACTGGAGCCCCGAAAGTTTATTTTCCAAGGCCTTTTATACAAGCAAAAAAAGGACTTTTCTGCAAATTTCACATGTGGTAAAAGTAAAGCAAAAATTTGTTTACATTTCAATGATAGTTTCAAAGGTATAGATAAACTTGGTTTTACATGCCAAAGACAGCCTCAAGGATTATTGCCTAGCCTGCAAGGACATTCCCTCCTACTGTATCACATCTGTTGTACAGAATTAACCCATGTATGCCAAGAACTTGCTGAAATATACAGGTCAATCTGAATTCACCATGGTGTTACTCAGGCCAGCTCTCCACAATTGCAGGACATAATGTAACCCACTATGTACAGTGAACCCCCTCTTCCTAATAAATAGCAGTTGTCCTACTGTCAAATATGATAATAGTCCAATTCACATTCTATTGCTTTCAGTTTGAACCAACTGTGGTGGCTTGAATGATAGTGTCCCCCATAGGCTTTAAGTATTCAGACATTTTGGTCTCAGTTGGTGGCACTGTTCTTGGCTCTTAGAAGGTGTGGCCATGCTGAGGAAGTATGTCACTGGGGGTGGCTAGTGAGTTTTAACAAGCCTTGTGGCTCCAGTCTCTTCTCTCTCTCTCTCTGTGTGTGTGTGTGTGTGTGTGTGTGTGTCTGTGTCTGTGTCTGTGTCTGTGTGTGACACGTGTGTAGGTGTGTGTGTTAATTTTTCTCAATTCCCACTCCCCCATTCATGTTTCATTCGACTTTGATGGCTGGCTCCATCATACAACAAATGTTCTACTAACTTGTTTAAAATAAGCCACAGTGAAACTAGAAAGAGCATCACTAGCTTCACTTTATTGTCCAATGTATCACAGAATCACTTGAAAGTAGAAGGAAATCTTATCTTCTCCTTAAGTTATAATGCCACACAGATTTTTTAAATGTTTACAAAAATGAACAAAAATCCTGGAAAATACATTATCAGAAGTAATAAAGGTAAGTATTGAACAAGTGATTAAGTGGTTCTTCTGGTGAAGTTAGTCTACTTCTTCCATGTTTGAGGTGGCATTTCTTCAGTTACAGCACCACTGGTATCATCAGCAATGGGATCATCCTCATCGATACCTAGACCAAGTTTGATCATCCTGTAGATCCTGTTAGCATGTATGTGGGGATCTTCTAGACTGAACCCAGAAGACAAGAGTGCAGTTTCATATAGCAGGACGACCAGATCCTTCAAAGACTTGTCATTCTTGTCAGCTTCTGCTTTTTGCCTTAAGGTCTCAATAATGGAGTGGTCAAGTTTTCTCTCCAAGTGTTTCTTTCCTGCCATATAACCCATTGTAGAGTGGTCGATTAGGGCTTGAGCTTTCATGACTTTTTTCCATTTTGTGATTATAAGAAACTGAATATTTAGGCATAAGGAAATGTTTTATATCTAATAATTTATTTGTCCTTTTACTATTACAATAGTGAAATATAGCTTGTAAGACTTTTTTATGGAGGGTAGATCCCAGAAGTGCATACATGCCTAAAGCCCATGAAAGACATAACGTGGCTTTGTGAAGACTGAAAGGCAGCTTATTTCTCTGACATAAGCAAGGGACAGTTTGTGGGTATCAACTTGAATGATACTGCTAAAACTTCCACTTTCAAGAGAAAGAAATGATGTTGATATGAGTGAAAGAAAAAGAGAACATCTTCCTCATTCTCTGAAAACCCATTCTTCTATGACTTCTTATGGCAGAGATTAATGGGACTAGAGGGGTTGTACATGGGAATTAAAATTTTGTTTCTCTTGGGCTCTAGATCTATCATATTAAAGTACCGATTATCATGTTTGAAAGTTAGGGAAAGAAAACATAGGCAGATACATAATGGAATGACATATATTGTGTGTGTTTATGTAAACTATATCCAAAATATAGTATGACATACAGAAAACAAAAACGTGATGTATTTCAGCATTTAAGAGTAGAACAGGGGCTGGAGAGATGGCCTAGCGGTTAAGATCGCCAGCTACTCTTTCAGAGGACCCAGGTTCGATCCCCAGTACCCACATGGCAGCTAAGAACCGTCTTTAACTCCAGTTCCAGGGGAATCTGACGCCCTCTTCTGACCTCCGTGGCATTGCAAGACACAGGTGCACAAACCGACCTGCAGACAGTACATTCATACACATAAAAAAATAAATAAAATTTAAGAAAAAATGTAGAACAATAAATATAAGTATGTGGATAAGTACCTAGTTAATTTAGATCAATAAACGTTACCATAGTTCATCTTGAAAGAAAACAAAAAAAAACTTTAAATGGCAGTTCAATTTATGGAATTTGATTAAGCTGACTAATCCAGTTTAATTTTTATATGATTTTTTCTAATCCAGTTTAATTTTTATATGATTCTTTTCTTTTTTCATTTTTTACTGATGTTTTGTGTATTTCATACATCATTTTTCAATTCAGTTCAGGCATATTTCNTTGCCCTAGCTAGGGTTTCTAGCACTATATTGAAGAGGAGTGGTGACAGGGGGCAGCCTTGCCGAGTTCCTACCTTTAAGGGGAATGCTTCTGTCATTTCCCCATTTAGGATGATATTGGCTGTGGGTTTTCTGTATATGGCTTTGATTACATTGAGGAATGATCCCTCCAGACCAATTCCCTCCAGGACTTTAAACATGAAAGGGTGCTGGATTTTGTCAAAGGCTTTCTCCGCATCAATTGAGATGATGGTGTGGTTTTTGTCCTTCAGTCCATTGATATGTTTGATGATGTTTATTGATTTTCGTATGTTGAACCATCCCTGCATCTCTGGTATGAATCCAACTTGGTCATGGTGGATGATTTTCTTGATGTGAGTCTGTATGCGATTTGCCAGAATCCTGTTTAGAATTTTGGCATCTGTGTTCATTAGGGAGATGGGTCTATAGTTCTCCTTTTTGGTTGTATCTTTCCCTGGTTTTGGTAGTAGCGTAATGCTGGCTTCATAGAAGGAATTTGGGAGAAGTCCCTCCATTTGTATCCTTCTAAACAATTTAAGTAGTAATGGTTGTAAGTCTTTACGAAATATTTTATAGAATTCTGCCGTGAATCCATCCGGGCCTGGGCATTTTTTGGTTGGGAGGCTACTTATTACATCTTCGATTTCTTCCTGTACTATTGGTCTGTTTAGGCTGTCGATCTCTTCTTGGTTGAGCTTTGGTGATTCCCAGGATTTCAGATATTCATCCATTTCTTCTAGGTTTTCAAACTTAGTAGAATATAAGTTTTTGAAGTAGTCCCGTATGATTGTCTGGATCTTTTCATTGTCTGTTGTGATATTTCCCCTTTCATCACAGATTCTATTGATTTGGAGTTGTTCCCTCTTTCTTTTGGTTAACTGGGCTAGAGGTCTGTCTATCTTGTTTATTCTCTCAAAGAACCAACTTTTGGATTCATTGATTTTTTGTATGGTTTTCTTTGTTTCTATTTCATTGATCTCTGCTCTGATTTTTGTTATTTCTTCTTGTCTGCTGCGTTTAGGGTTCATTTGTTGTTGTCTCTCAAGTATTTTTAGCTGCAGTGTTAGATAGCTCACTTGTGCTCTTTCTGTTTTTTTGATGTAGGCACTTAGAGCTATAAACTTCCCTCTTAGAACTGCTTTTAAAGTGTCCCATAGGTTTTGCTGTGTTGTATTATCATTGTCATTCAGTTCCAGGAATGTTTTTATTTCTTTCTTTATTTCTTCCTTGACCCATTCATTATTCAGGAGAGTGTTGTTTAGTCTCCATGTGTTCTTGTAGGTTGTTTAGCTTATCCTAGTTCTAAGATTTTTTTTGAGAAAGAATAAATCTCTGCCTTAAAAGTATATTAAAACATTCATCAACTTGCTATGTAATTTAGGAATTTAAAGTTTTATTTCTTTTTACCTGCATGCAACTTTATCGTTAAAATGTAAATCTCTAAATGTGTTTTGGAATTAACCTACAGTTTATTTTCATGCTTTGAAAGTTTGGTATATGTGTGGAGTCTCTATATGCATATTTTGGAGTAATATGAAATTAAAGGGAACAAAAAAAGGTTGATTCAATGAACTGTCCAAAACAGTAAACTTCTGCATTGAAAAAGTTAAAAAAGACTGAAAAAAAGATGCAATGCAAGACAAGACTTTACATATATAGAGGAATGGATGAGTTCTGGTGGGGGGGCATGGATGGTACAATGGGTCTAAATTTGATTAAGAAATGTTTTATGAGGGGCTGGAGAGATGGCTTAGCAGTTAAGAGCTCCGACTGCTCTTGCAGAAGACCCAAGTTCTATTCCCAGCACCCACATGGTCACTAAGAACCGTCTTTAACTCCAGTTCCAGGGGAATCTGGTGCCCTTTTCTGACCTCCACTGCATCGCATGACATGGGTGCACCAACCTACATGCAAACAGTACACTCATACACATAAAAAAAAATAATAAATAAATAAATAAATAAATTTTTAAAAGAGTAGATACTACAAAAAAAGAAATGTATGAAATAAAGCTAACTAATTATTTTAAAAGAAGTTTTTAAAAGACCAGGCTGGCTTGGATCTCACACAGATGTGCTTGCCTCTGCTTCATGAGTGCTGGGGTCAAAAACTTGTGCCATCATACCCAGCCCTTCGATTAACCTCTTTCTTACAGAAGGTTAATTTGTCAAAATCATAGAATGAAATTCTACTGAATTTACGAAATTCTTTAATAATGTTTTCAACTCTAAAGATGAAAACATGAAATTAACAAATACTAAACAACATTTTCTCTCATTCAATTTAGCAAATTATTACCATACTTCAAAGACAAATTCAAGTCAGAGAAACTCCCATAAACAATCAGTAAATGTACATATACATAGCAAAGGTAAATGTAGAGCGCAAAGGACATGATTAAAACTAAGTACAGTGCTGTAGCACACACACTGATGAACTAACAGTACTTTGTATGAAGTGTGAACAGAACCTAAGCTTTTTTCAGAAATGGAGGGAGAGCTGGCGATGTGGTTCAGCTGGCAGGGCACTTTCCTAGCACCAGTAGATTCTGAGTTTGATCCTCAGAAACAATTTCTTAATGTTATGTTTTTAATCAAAAGTATCTTTTGAAGCATTTTATTTATAAGCAAAGTCACATTTGAGACTCACTCAAGACAAAATTAAAGTTTTATAAATCCTCAAAATCTGCTATTCTAAATTCTAATGGTGGGTTATATAGAACTAACTTTAAACCATACAAATATATTAAATTTATGTCTTCTAGAAATGGTGATCCAATTTGCCAGACCCATTTGTTGTAAGCTGTTGCTCTTTCCGCCATTGTGGCTTCTTGGTCCCTTTGTCAAAGTAAAGGTTGTCTGAATGATTAATGTGCGTCAAGTGTTGGATCTTTAATTTGTTCCATTGGTCTACAGGTCTGTGTTTTTTTTTTGTTCTTCAGTTCAAGCAGTGTTTTATTTATTACCCTATAATATAGTTTTGAGTCTGGTAAGAGAATTCCCTTTGTATGCTCTTTTTGCTCAGATTGCTTTTGTGGTTTGCTATTCAGGTCTTTTTTTTCCACATGAATTTAAGATTTTTTCTCCAAAACTGTGAAAGAACTCATGGGGATTTTTATTGGATGCATTGAATTGTACATTAATTTGGGTAGAATGGACATTTTTACTAATTAATTTTTCCAGTCAGTAAAACAGGGAGGGAGTCTTTCCATCTTCTGATGTCTTCTTCAATCTCCTTCTTCAGGGTTTAAAATTTCTGTTGCAGAGAAATTTGCTGGTCTTTGGTTGGTTTGTTCCTGGATTTATTGTTTTTGAGGCTATGGTGAGTGGAGAAGGTCATCCTTATTTCTTTCTTCAGTGCTTGTTGTTGATTCATACCACTCCTGGTATATGCCCACAAAAACTCATCCTACCAACAGATACATGCACATACTGTTTATTGCAGCTCTCTTCACAATAGGGAAGAGCTGGAACCAAACCAAGTGCCCCTCAACAGATGAACGGTTAAAGAAGAGAGGCAATAAGGCCCTTCTGTCAAAGACCTGATGTTAACATGGGAAAGATGTATTGAGACCACACATGCAAGTGTACAGATGGCCTCTGGAATACCAGAGAGTGTTACCAAAGGCCACTAAACCAATAAAGCAAATATGGGTCTCCTTGAGTCAAGCAAGACTCCTCCATCAGCACCAGCTACACCTCACCTGCCTGGAAATACTGTGCAGCAGAGGCAGCCATATGCCTGCATATCCCAAATCTAATTGGCTATTGGCTCTCTCCTTGGAGGAATAACCCACGGCTGATGTCACAAGCTTACATCCTCTAATGGTTAGGAGATGTTATAAGCTACAGTAAGACCCTGTCATATTTAACAGAAAAAAATGTAACTCATGGATTAACATACCATCCAAACATCTGTGTCTATACCAAAGTAACCTACCATAACTATTAGTACTGTTTAAATACCTATATATCTAATTGCTTGTGCTTCATTAGTAGGATCAAAAGGTTATTCCTAAACAAACTGTCAGCCCATGAAAGGAAACAGCCAGAATTGAGCAGAGTCCAAGACAACAGCTCCAGAGAAAGTAGACTTTTGCTTCTCATCCACCTGTGCCCCTTTTCTAAGCCTAGGGAACAATCTGCGGAAGAGGGAGCATGGTAGAATGTAAGGGCTGCGATTGGGGTGAATGGTGAAACTACAGCAATATAGTCTGGACACTCATTTGATCAACTTGATTGAACATACAAGCGCCCCCCCTCCTGCTGGATGGTGGGACCCATGGGCTGTCTGGGTTTGGGCACAACTGCCTGCAAATTGGTTTTACATGAAGGATGCTTGTATGCATAAATTATCACTTATTGCTAAAAAATGGAAAAAATACCTGAGAGAAAGAAGCAGGACAGTTATGACAGAATGCATGACCTGGGATGGGGTGGGGAGGGGTGGGGGGAAGGGAAAGGGAAATATGCCTGAACTGAATTGGAAAATGATGTATGAGATACACAAAGTATCAATTAAAAAAAATGAAAATGTAGTACATCTACACAATGGAGTTCTATGCAGCGGTAAAGACTTGTGCCATCATACCCAGATTCATTTATTTTTTGTATGGTTTCCCCGTTTAGTATGATATCATGAACTTTGCCGGTAAATGGATGGAACTAGAAGATATTATGCTAAATGAAGTTGCACAGTCCCAAAAAACAAACAATGAATCATATCCCTCATTTGTGGATGCTAGCACCAAGGACCTAGTTATAAGGCAAACTGAGCAACTTTAATGTTATACTCCTCTTTGGCTGAAAGCAACTGTGCTCCTATAAGATGAGTCCCTTAACAGGCTCTAGAATTAACCTACTACTTATTTTCAGGCTTTGTAATCTCAGTATATGGGTGTAGGGTATGTATGCATATTTTAGAGTAATATAAAATTAAAAGGTAAAAATGTGAATCCTGAAATGTGATTGAGAAATAACATACAGTTTATTTTCAGATGATAAAATTTTAGTATAGGTGTGACACACACACACACACACACATATATATATATATTCTTCTCTCTATATATGCCGGGTTGAAGCAATACAAATTGGAGGGAACAACAACAAAAGAACTGGGACAAAGAAACGACTGAAACAGTAAAGTTCTCCCCAAAATAATAATCCTCTGCTTTGAAAAACTTTAAAAAGACTCAGAAAAAGATTCAAGACATCCATGGCTGAATGCATGAACTCAGGTGGGTTGGGGGTATGGAAAGGGAAATTAGTCTAAATTGGACTGAGAAATGATGTATGAAATGCAAAAAAACTTCAATAAATGTTTTTAATTTATATATATATATTTATTTAATAACCATAATTTTAGATGGTCTTTATCGCAATATACAAGCTGTAGAAAATTATGTTAATGGCTATCGTGCCTTTGAGATTTGGATGACCTTTTTGAATAGGTACCTAAATTAGTTCTCAGGTGCTTTACATATCAGTCAATAAATATTTAAATTTTGATGTGATTGTTATTCATATAACAATACCATATATCAATATCCTCCTAAGGTACTGATGATTTCAGAAGACCCACTGATTTCCAGTAATGTTTTTAATAAAACATAAGAAATATAACTTTGTTACGTCCTCTGGATGGTAGGAGAATTCTGTGTCAGGAAAGATTAGAACTTGCTGTGAAGTCCCAGAATAGGTACTAGGAGGAGCCATTCATGGGCGGTGTCTTCTCAGGAGCACACCATAGTGGGAACCCTGGAGAGCTTCAACCTCTGAAGCCTCTGGATCGACTCGAGGGACAGAACCAAAAACTAGAGAAGCAGCGCTGGGGCCGACTGGGGAGATGGCAGAGGCTGCACACTGCAGAAAACACTCCTTACATCTGCTTAGAAGGAAAGATAGTGCAGTGGGAAAGACCTGACCATCAGACAGAGATACACCCTGCACGGAGCCAGTCATCAAAGATGCCAGGAACTCCAACTGCTCACTTACTATCAGTCTAGCTGGTAAAAGCAAAGTACTTAGTCTATATCTATTATCACACAGAAGGCAAAAAAAAAAAAAAATGGTAGCCTTCACACAACAAATTGAAATCTGGCCTATTTTCCATTTCCAGAGGTTTTTCTGCTAAACTTTAACATGAAAGCCAGGAATAAGTTCATTACCTGTGTAATAGTGAAATTCATAGGAAAAATTTTTCTGCATAAAGTGATTTTATTTACCTTTTGTTAGTTAGCACTTATTTAATGTTTTTGCAGAAGGCTAAGCTACGTGGCGTGCATTATTTATGCTACAGTATGAAGCCTACTTAAAAAGAATGAACCCCATGACAGAGTTCAGCCCCCATATTTACATTACCATTGGTATTCCTTTCAAGTTTATTTATTCATCTTGCTACAGGTGTTCTACACACTGCATATTCAGAGAGCATTAACTATTTGAATTGCTCTTTATAAAATACAAATTAAGTTCAGTCTGGGCAATAATATTATCATTATTATCATTCAAAATCTGAGCTAGAGGCAAGATGGCTTAACACCTTCCTAGAAGAATCAAAGCAAAGCTAATATGTCAAAAGTGAAGTTCAATCCCAAACTGTGTGTTTTAAAATTAATGTTTTTCTAAAGTCTCTCTTTCCTCTCAAATTAGTGCTGCCATATAACAAAGAAACCCAAATGACAAATTGTTTTTCAAAGTAAGTTCTACCAGAATTTTCAAATGAAATACAATTGCCTCTGGAGAAGAGAAATGTTCAACACCAGAGGGCTGGTTCAATGCTTTCACAAGCAATAATTTCCCCATTTTGTTTTGTATAAGAAAAAATTACAACAAAATACTTATCAAAGGTTTCAGTTACTCATTAGGAAGATGTTTATAACTAATATATTTCATTTTGACTTGAATTCAGAATCTCAATTTGAAATTTGAATTCATAGAAAATGTTGTTACTACAACCCATTTTGGCTTATGTAAACCTATATTGAAAAATATTCTAAAGAACATTTTTCTATAACCAACCTAAATGAAATTAGTTTAATGAACAGTACTATGAATAGTTTTATTATTGAAAAGAGGAGGTTAAGGAAAGGACATGAAATTATAAGACAAAGGCATTTTTTTAGATTGTTTTTCAGTATCTTTAAGAAAGATATATAAAGAAAAAAAAAATAGTGAGTCCCAGGCCAGCTGGCACTACAGGGAGACCCTGTCTCAAAAAGATGAGAAAAAATAAATAAACTGAAGTTGATCACTGTATTAACTATACTAAGATGAATATATGGAAAAGCAAATAAATATGTCAGAAATCTTATTTACCAAGCATTGACATGACCTGATTATTACCATGTAATAATCTGATCCATTAATCTTTTCATTTTGACTTGACACTCAGCTTCTAACCTCCATAACTCACTCTTAGCAAAAGATGCAAAGCCAGATTTTCAGAGTGATGTCAAGGTTCTCCTAGGGTGTCTTAGCTTTGTGCAATCAGCGTTTGGCCCTGGACCTAGTCTAGCACCTTCCAAATAGTCCTATTCAGTTATAGTCATCTTTCCCCCTTAATCCCAGGGCAAAAAGAACCTCCATTAAAATTGGGAGCAAATTCTTGAAGCGCTTGAACTGATAGGTACATACTTAGTTTATAACAACTGTCCATCATAGGCATCTAAGAGACTGCCCTTAGCACACTTTAGAGGAGGCCAGGTTAAATTAGATTCTTAATCAAAGATTTAACAAAAGTCAGTCAAAAGAGGTTAACATAACTTTCAGGATGCACTTTTAAATTATAGACGGATTTTGGATGCCCATTTCCATAACAGAGTGGACTAGCAAGCCACACAATGGGCTTCTGGCTTTCCTAGCAGATGGGCCTCCTTTGGTGTGGGTCCTGAATACAGCATCAGTTGAAAATGTATTCCATTCACAATAGAAGGGTAGGATGTTCTTTGTGGAAGGGCCTAGTTACTGAGTCAGACAAAGGACCCTT
This sequence comes from Rhizomys pruinosus, assembly GCA_009823505.1. Taxonomy (NCBI): domain Eukaryota; kingdom Metazoa; phylum Chordata; class Mammalia; order Rodentia; family Spalacidae; genus Rhizomys; species Rhizomys pruinosus. Next base: position 155,173 of record VZQC01003078.1, read on the forward strand.
TATCTGATGAATGACTTGTCATTGTATGTCATGTAAGCTATGTAAAGAATGACTTTTCATTAAAGCAAAGCTAGCATATTTGCAATTGCTTTTGGTCAGATGGGAAATTTCTGGATGAAATAGAATTGTATCCTGTGGTTTATACAGTCCACAAATTGATAATGTGTAGCAAAGCTAATTAATAATGAGAAGAGGGTATTTTGTGTTGTTGTTACTGTTCTGTTTCTGATCTGGGCTCCAGAGGATAACAGCCAAACATTGTTTTTAGGAAACATGATGGAAATCCTTCTACTTGTATAGGTGGTAGAATTTACCAAGTTATCTGGGTGGAATACAGATACCTCCATATACAGAGAAGATTAAAGTCTCAAATTCTTAAACTTGGCTCACTCTGGATTAAAAATATTTTCTCATCCAGCTCCTGGCACTTTCATATGAACTGTTACATTCCAGCTCTCATTAAAGCTTCCAGAGCCACGTCTGACTTTCCACCCTGAATGTACTGCTGGCAAACACCATACTGTTCCTTTTGCTCAAAACTGTGTTGTATGCAGAGCCTCTATGTTGCCAAACTCCCTTTTTTAACGTGTTAACAATATGATAATCCTCCTATGGGCCAAGAACCTCTGAAGATAAATAAATACATGGGAGAGGGTCTGAAACATAGCAGTACAGCCCTGCAGACACAAACTAACTCCTGAGTTGGGAGTGTAGTTCAGTGATAGAGTGCTTGCCTAGTAGGTGTAAGGCCCCAGATGGAATCCATAGCATTATAAAATAAATAAATAAACACCCTGCCCCAAAGCCCAATTTTCCAAGAATAACACTATCCATTAAGAATCCTACACATGGGGCTGGAGAGATGGCCTAGCGGTTAAGAGCGCCTACCGCTCTTACAGAGGACCCGGGTTCGATCCCCAGCACTCACATGGCGGCCGAGAACCGTCTGAAACTCCAATTCCAGGAGAACTCTAGTTCCAGGGGAATCCGAGACCCTCTTCTGACCTCCGTGGCATTGCATGACACGGGTGCACAAACCTGCATGCAGACAGTACATTGATACACATACAGAAATAAATAAAATTAAAAAAAAAAGAATCCTACACATTTGCTCACTGGGTTAATGTTCTTGCCAACAAGCCTGACAACCTCAGTTCAAGCTCGAGAACCCACATGATTGAAAGAGAGAACCTATTCCTGCAAGTCTTCTGACTTTCGCACATGCCACCCAAATACACACACACACGCACACACACACACACCCATACCACACATATAAATAAAATGTAATAACTTTAAAAAATAATCCTACAACATTCTCAGTGTTCCTAGTTTTACCTGTGCTCTCTCATTTTTTGTAACATTGGGGAAAACAGATAACATGAGAAAGCCCCCTTTGATTTGTGCCTATCCTAATTTTTCTGCAGAGGGGATTCAACAGTACCAGAAATATGCATTTCCTTTACCTTTGTGTTAAAGGAAACCTGAGATCCAAAGAAAGCCTTAATCTTCTCAAGACATGACCAGCATCTCTGTCATCTAAAGCAGCTCAACAAGCATATTTCCATATGATTTTGAACATCAGGGTATCTAAAATTATAGGTTAGGGTGGATAAAACAAACAAACAAAAAAGATGATAGAGGAATGTCATCTAACCTGGTATAGCTCTTTCATGTGTCTTTATTCATAAATGTCTTTGAGTGTGAATCCATCTTAATAAATTTGTGGTTTCCATGCTGTCACAGAATAGCCAAAATGCTGCACAGTTTACTCAATGAACATTTAATTCTTTTACATTACCTATTTGATTTCCTTGTTTGTTATCATTTCAGTTTCTTTTGTTCTATTTTCTTGGTCTTTAGTGGTACTTCGAATCTATGTTTAGAAACATAACATAGAGATCATATATTATTGAATATTAAATTTTCCTTGTCCCTCTATGTTCTCTGGGCTAAGCAATTAGCCAGAAATAGGAGGCAGAACACCAGGGGAACTTTCAGGCATTGTCTTCTGTTCCTTTTCATATGTGCCAAGTGATGGTCCACTCTAATATGGTCAGAGTTTCAGAACACTGACTAATTTCCTCAAATATATTTTTCTCTCCTAATCAAAGCTTTAATGTTCTTAAAATATGCCCTATTATCTACCTTCCAATGGATGAGTTTTTAAAACATTATGCACCTGTGTTAATCAAACTTTATTCTGGAAATATCTAAAATTGGGCACTTTAATGCAGAGAATTTGGAATATGTTGAAAAAGTACTGAAAATTATATATAATTTATATACAAACTCTGAACTGAGACTTTTGCACTTTATACAAAGCTGTAAAAAAGATTAGTTTAAAGAGACCAGAAAGCAGTATTGTTGAAACTTGCTGAGTTCTCCGTTACTGTTCTTTTGGGAGAAAGAAAGGGAAGCATTTTTATTCAGACTCAAGAAGTGAAAGGACTTTGAAAGATCCTGAGAGCATTTGATGTGAATTTCCAGAGCACACAGAGGCTCAAGCTTGGAATCTGCCCTGAGTACACTAAGTGCAAATCTCTAACAGGGAAACTAACCATGGTGCTGGGGCAGGTAACTGAATTGCATGTGGTTAAGATCCATGTGGCCCAAGTGGACACTGCACAAGAAATAGACTGGAAAACCGACACTCATCACTAAGAGGCTGTGGGATGCACCATCAGAGACAGAAGCTGTGTCAGGAGCTGGGGGAAGAGTGCTGTGTCTATGTCAGGGAATTAGATTCCCCAAAGTTCTCACATTCAAGATCTGAAGACCACCAACCATTTTCTACTGTTTCAATACTTGACATTGACATTTCAATGTCAAGTCATAAAAATAACTGTACATTGGGCATGACAATGCACACCTGCTGCCCTAACACTTAAGAGGCTGAGGGAGGAAGAGCCAGCCTGAGCTATAGGGAAAGTTCAAGGCTACCTGACCTATAGAGAGACCTTGTTTCAAATGAAGGTCTACAAGTTGTGACTCCACTGATGCCTACTCCTTCTTTCCCCATTATCCTCAGAAGAGTTTGAGAGGTTTGGGCTAAAGAGGAGAAATGGGGGTGGGGAGAAAGTTTGAGAATGTTGGCCTAACCACCAATTTTCTACTTGGAGTTTCTCGATTCTGCAGAAAAGGAACATCTTTAATTCCACACATAATTCAGATTTTTGACGTTGAAAATGACCACTTTAATTATTTAAATTGGATCACTACTGAAATATTTAAAGGACTTTTAATTACTCAAATGTAAGCAGAAAATTCATGACTTCCCCTGAGTTTCATCCTAAAATGAGGAGAAATTAGCTAACCCAGAGAAAGGGACAAAGTTGATTTCTCTTAATACCTGTGTAATTTTACTCTTTCATTATTATTATTTTAATAATATCTACATATGTATATATATATATATATATGTGTGTGTGTGTGTGTGTGTGTGTGTGTGTGTGTGTGTGTATCTGTGTGGTTTTGTTCATGTGAGTGCTGTAATTACAGGCTGTTTTGAACAGACCAAGTGAGTACAGGGAATCAAACTGTAGTCCTATGGAAGACCAGGACGTGCTCTTAATGAGAGAACAATCTCTCTAACCCTGAATCTACCCCTTTAGTATAAAAGCTGTGTTATATACCCCTATATATCTTCATTCTATCATATAATTAAGTATATTTCTAAACCTTTTTTTTAGTTATAATCCTTTCTTGAAGATTCTCACAACATAGCAACTATTACCCTTTCTTCTTACATTTACTGTTTTATCACATTCAAACTTAGGAAATTCTTCCTTGTTGAAAAATACATTTAAATACCTTATTTAAACATAATGCCTTAAGTGTAAGCTTACTAGATTATCAATAGAGAAATACATGTTTTTCTCCATGAGAAAAACAATATTTTTTTCAGTATTACCTCATTTTAAAATAAACATCCAGTTATCTTTCCTCGTTTTCAAAACTATCCAAAAGATTTAAGATGAGAACCCTACTGTAGAGATTCCACAAGTGAGCTCTTCTTTTTGTGTGATGAAAAGGTTCAGATACTGAATGGAAACTAAGAAATACAGATAGGAAAGAATTGGGATCACACTGTTAAAAGAGTAGGAAGTAGTTAATATTACCAGTTTCTCAAATAAGATGGATGAGGAGTCCTGGTCAGAGTGAGATGCCAATAGATGCCCTGAAAAGACAATCTTAGTAAAATAGGCCTTAAAATCAAAGGATAATCAGTCAGTGGGCAAGCAAGCATAAAGAGGGCATGGGAAATAGAATGAGTGCTCATCGTGGCCTTGGGCATCTTTGATCCCAGAATCATAATCCCATACCAGTGACTTTATCCATCTCAATGTTACTTTATATGAACAATTGTCTCATACCTAGGCCATTTCTAAGGACCCTATGAAGATGTTTCTTGATATAGAGATCTTGATCTTCTTTCATCATTATTCATTTGTGAAATGGGACAGTGTGAGAAGAAAGAAGCAAAGGAAGATGGAAGTCTCAGGTTTCATACCTGAGTCTAAAGGGTCTAAAAGGCCAAGTGTTGCTATGATGGCAAAAAAAAGAGAAGATTGATAACCCTAAAAGGCCAGGATTGGTAACCTTCACAAGCCAACATTAGTAACCCTAACAGGCCAAGATTGGTAACCCTAACAGGCCAAGATTGGTAACCCTAACAGGCCAAGGTTGGTAATCTTCACAGGCCAACATTGGTAACCCTAACAGGCCAAGACTGATAACCCTAACAGGCCAAGGTTGGTAATCCTAACAGGACAAGATTGGTAATCCTAACAGATCAAGACTGATAACCCTAACAGCTCAAGATTGGTAATCCTAACCAGCCAAGGTTAGTAATCCTAACAGGTCAACATTGGTAACCCTAACAGGCCAAGATTGATAACCTTAACAAGCCAAGGTTGGTAATCCTAACAGGTCAAGATTGCTAACCCTAACAGGCCAAGGTTGGTAACCCTAACAGGCCAAGATTAATAACTCTAACAGGCCAAGGTTGGTAACCCTAACAGGCCAAGGTTGGTAATCCTAACAGGCCAAGGTTGGTAACCCTAACAGGCCAAGATTGGTAACCCTAACAGGCCAAGATTGGCAATCCTAACAGGCCAAGATTGGTAACCCTAACAGGCCAACATTGGTAACCCTAACAGGCCAAGATTGATAACTCTCACAGGCCAAGGTTGGTAATCCTAACAAGCCAAGATTGGTAACCCTAACAGGCCAAGGTTGGTAACCATAACAGGCCAAGGTTGGTAATCTTAACAGGCCAAGATTGCTAACCCTAACAGACCAAGATTGGTAACCCTAACAGGCCAAGATTGCTAACCCTAACAGGCCAAGATTGCTAACCCTAACAGGCAAAGGTCAACAGATCCTACCCCTCACTTGAATCATCTTTCATAAAGAAGTGAAGTTGGGTTAATGTCTTGGTTCAATGGTGATTCACTTCTAATTCCCAAAGGACTATTGTTGCTATGAAATCATTCAAATCAAAAGAGCCACAGATAATTTTTTAGATGTATGAAGAACAAGTTACTGCAAACAATTTTGGATTATTTTCAATAATGTTTTTATTATTACAAAGAGAATTTTCTGACACTGGTAGGCACATAGCTTTCTCTAGCATTCTAAATATCTTCCTGTCATTCTTGTTCCCACACGTTAAATCAGCCGTGCATGACTTACAATTTGACTTGCTTCCAATTTTGCAATGTAGTCAGAACTTGATTCCATTCATAAGTGACCTTTCTCCTCCCTCTCAGATGCTGATTTGAGCAACATTCAGATCACTTTTATTTAATCTTGAAGATAAAAATTTGGTGGCCTCAGAAGTGGGAGAACTTAATGATTGTTTCAGTAAAGCATTTACCAAGTCAGTATTCAAAGCCATCTGAAATACTTGGCACAGAAAAACAATAAATGGCATTGCTTTAATAAATTGAGAGAGAATAAGACTGTCCCATTGTGCTTGGCAACTGTTAAACATTATGTTCTCTTTTGGAATCTAACAATGCAATATTTGTTTCATTCAGTATTGTTTCTTCAAAACAGTTCTAGAAAATAATTGTATGAGCAAATTAAAATATATATGTGTATGTACATGGCACATGAAAATTAATGAATGATTCATTTTATACCTCATCATATATCCAACCCACAAATAGATAACCATGTGTCATAATAATCATGTTTCATATGTCTGTGATGAGTATACAAAACAAAAACAATATAAGAGAAAAGCAATGAAAAAATAAACTGGCACAGGAGAAACAGGATAATAATTTGGTAAACCTTTAAGCTGTGGATAGTATTTATCAGGCTAGCCATTTAGGATGATAAGTGGGATGATATTTATAGCTTCATCTCAGGACCAGTGTGAGAATTAAAAGGAGTGAGACTTTTAAAATGTTTAGTAAAGACCTAACAATTAGTAAATACTCAAATGATTAGCTATTTAATGACAAACCCATTAACATCATGTCTATTCGGATTTAGCATTTGAATGTAGTGAAATAGGTGTTATGTTAAAGATGATAATGGAAAGCACTGCTGGGATACTGAATATATCTGTATTACATCTATACTTCAATGCAATCTACTCACTTTTCTTTATGGCAGTATTTATTGGATAGTAAATAGAGAATTTCTATGATCATGAACAGATCAGAACTGTATCAATGGTATACCCAATTCACACTATACAAAGAAAGAAACAGCTTGTACAGAAAGTATTTTTCTTTGCTATGTGAATATATATACATATGTTTTATGTATATACATTCATATACATACATTCATATATATATTCATATTCATATATATATTCATATATGTATATATGTATATATATACATATATGAATTAATTTGGGGGGAGTGTGTGTGTGTGTGTGTGTACACACACACTCTCACACCCAGGCATAAAGTTAAGGGAGATATATAAAAAATCATGTTCCCTTGGGTTGGAGAGGTGGCTCATTGGTTAAGAACATTAGCTGCTATTTCAGAGGACCTGGGTTTGATTCCCACCACCCACATGGTGGCTATCAACCATCTGTTAACTCCAGTTCCTAAAGATCTGATGCCTTCTTCTGACTTCCACAGGCATTGTACAACACAGGAGCATTTTCGTATAGGCAGGCAATGCACTCATACACTTAAAAAAAAAAAAAAAGAAGTCATGTCCTTGTTTTAGAATTTGATATGTTGATACAATCCTGTAACATTTCTGATGATTACCAATGGCATAAAAGTCTAATAAACTTAATGACTCTACACCTAATGTTTACTTGGATCCTCATACACAGAGAAGGTGGGGAAGGACACTGATTAGCTGATAGAATAAAAAGCCAAGCAGTTGTTCTTCCCTGGACATTTCCTCTTTGGAGCTGTGAAGAGTGGGGTAGATTTTCTTAAATAACTTGCTTTTGTTGAGAGATGTAGATTTAAGTCTATCATAGCAAAACCAGACCATATCTACATCTTTGCGAAACAAAATTTTCCAAGATTCTTAGTTTCCTTGAAGACCAACTAACCACAAATTAAGTATAATTTCTCAGTATTCTATTGTCATAAAACAATCACACTTTCTGGTTTCTTTGTCCTCCACAGAGGTCAGCTCTCTTCCCCCTCCTGCTTCCAGGTATCATTGACATTCTCTGTAAAGATGTCACATTATTGTTCTGATTGGTGGGCAGCAGAGGCACTGGCTTAAGCCTCATTTTGCCAACATATAACAATTCATTGACCCTGTGGAAATGCTCCATGTTCTTCTTGTTTCTGGACCCCTGCTTCCTATGAAGTAAGCATGTACAACAGGTGGACAGCCATATAAACAAGGAAACTATTTTTTATTGTCTTCTCTATCCTATGAGACCATCCGGGGCTTATCCATTCCCCTATGATGGGGGTGTCATAGGGGAATGCATAAGCCACTCTCCCAGCCTTACTAAAGCAGTAATATGTTCCCCATATGTTGTCTTTTTATATGCAATTTCCTTTATCAAAAAAGCTCAGAAAATGATTAACAGTAAAGTTAGAATAACTTTCGCCTTGATCCTTCAGCAAGGATTAAGCTATTTCAAAATCTTCTAAACTGTGATGCAAATTGAAGCTGAGCTTCATAATAAATATAATATGTTTTGCAGAAATATTCCAAATACACGTGCAATTCAAGTTTATCAGTAGCTGGAAAAAACTAGAAATCAATTTGAACAAAAATATACTCTTGAAATAGGAATGACCAAGCCACAATTGGCATACTAAGTCATGTTCATTTTATAGTCATCTCCAGGGTTGCGTATTGGAATTTATGTTGTGACCATTACACACTTTCAAAGTAAAACTCTAGGGACTGGAGAGATGGCCTAGTGGTTAAGAGCACCGACCGCTCTTACAGAGGACCCAGGTTCGATCCCCAGCACCCCCATGGCGGCCGAGAACCATCTGAAACACCAATTCCAGGAGAACTCCAGTTCCAGGGGAATCCGACACCCTCTTCTGACCTCCGAGGCATTGCACGACACGGGTGCACAGACCTACATGCAGACAGTACATTCATACACATACAAAAATAAATAAAATTAATTTAAAAAATTAAAAAAAAACTCTAGTTCTAGGTAACACACTGTGAAAAACAGGTAATCTGGATAGTCTCAATTCTTTTTTTTTTTTTTTTTTTTTTACCAGTTGGCTAACTCTGTGGATATAAGGATTGTTTCATGAATCTTTTCTTCAAGAAACATGGTTTTCAAAGGATTCATTCCTGTATTTGTCAGAATCCAAAAAGGACACATGAGTTATTGGACATATGACCACTGGACAGGGGCTTGGTTATCCTGAGATTGATCGATTTACTTTTCTCCTTTAAAAAAACATTTTTTAAGATATTGGGTATTTTTCAAGTTTAATCTTCATTTAGAAGGAGGAGGGAGAAGATATTTGAATTGCACATCAATATTTTCACTTGCTAATTTAATAACAATAAATATTCATTTAATTACTGATACCAGAGAAACATGGATTCATATTAATGCTTACCATTGCAGGGTTATCTGATGTGTTTCATCATTCAGTGTCTTACTTGTCTCTCCATAGTTTAAATAGGTCATCTGGGAACAACTAAACATACACACACACACACACACACACACACACACACCCTACATCCTTTAACAAAAAAAAATCAGGCCTCAGAAATATTAAGTAAGTAGACACTATGCACTGTCTTGTAGTCTGGCTTTTATTCCATTATCCTGTATTTAAAAAAATTTTTTTGAGACAGGGTCTCCCTATAGCCCCACTGGCCTGGAACTCATTCTGTAGACCAGACTGGCCTTGAACTCACAGAGATCTGCCTGCCTCTGCCTCCCAAGTCCTAGGACTAAAGGCATGTACCACCACACCCGGCTTTCTATAATCCTGTCTTATGCATTCAGTGTTACAAGAGCTTCCTTTACTCTGCTCTCTCTCTCTCTCTCTCTCTCGATCTCTTTATTAGAAATTCTTGTGTGTGTGTGTGTGTGTGTGTGTGTGTGTTTTGTCATATTTTATCAACAGTGGGAAATAATGTAAAGATCTTTGAAAAAAATGGTACTAGTAATTTGTATAATTTTCTATTAACTCTTCAACTTATCAAAGTATTGCCCTTTTCAAACAATATTTTTATAAACTTCATTTGATCCTGTTCAAAATTTCTCCATTTATAACCATCAGACTTGATAAGATCCACTCACCCCTGGTCAGCAAGCAGCAAGCCAGATTATCTCTTAGTTATCACAGCATTCATTGCTTTTTACTTTTCACAGCTGTGAGCTTTTCCTAAAAGGTAAGATTTTTCTAAGATTGTCAACATGCAAATGTGAGAAAAGAAAACAACCGTTAGAATTTATGAAGAAAAGAAATGGTGCCTGAGGTTGCTTAAGGATGGAAATACATATGTCATGACTCTCCTACCTAGGGAAAACAAACAAACAAACCAGAAATCTTATTAAAAAACCCAGGGCTTAACTAAGCCACACAATAGTCCAGGGTGTAAATTAAGAAAATGAATTTGGCAACTAATAGTTAAAATGATTCTGATATGTGAAGATAATATTCTTGTTTAAGAATTCTAGAGAATACCTGATATATGAAGATTGTGAGGTTAAAATCGAATCAGGATTAATCATACAATAGAGATGTCAACACATGAAATCATTGACGAATGCAAAACATAGATAAATCCCTGCTTAGGGTGATAATTTGTCATAGACTTCCTAAACAATACCAGTTTAAATATTAAAACTGATATAATTTTAATAAATTTCCCCTAGTCTCTGTCAGAGGGGGTACTTGTACAAAATATTATCTCTGTGTTCACCCTAGCTGTAGAAGATGAAATAATCTTAACTTTGTACTTTTATAAAAGTTTGTAGGAAATATATCAGAAATATAGGTACCTGCCACTCTATTCATTACAGTTTATTACAAAAAGGCAAATGTGGCCATGGACTCATTCAATATATGGTTAGTTATGAAATTGACTAACACCCCACAAATCCATAGTGAATTAGTAGAAATCAAGACATTTCAACCCAGAAATAAAGGCAAGCAGAGAAGGGGAGGAAAAACTGGCAGCATCATCTGAAGCTCAAGCTGAAACCCGTGTTTCAGCAAAGGAAACACAGAATCTTCAACCAATGCATGGCACATGAGAAGCTTTCCACACGCCAGACAAACCATGCGAGGAGAAGGCTGGTCCAAACTGGGATTGGAAGTATATTTGTATTTTCTCTACTTTTTAAGAGAAGACTAGCTGAGTTTTTCTTGTAAATTTAGGGATGCATAATCACATGTTGTTTTACATAAACATGTATTCCAATTTACATAAATTTGCATAGCATTTTCCCCAAAATTCTAGCTCTGAATATGTAAAACAAATTAATCTGTGTTCTCTAATATAATTGTACTTAAATACAAAAGAAAGCCCTACTACAGGAGGTGGTTTACCACATAGGAATTGTTTTCCTCCACACCTCTTCAGTGAAAATGGAGAAGACTTAGAGTTTGTATAAACGCTAAATTGTTCCAAAAATTAATTAGGAATACTTTGATTTTTTAAATTTTATTTATCATTTTTATCTTATGTGGATGAGTGTTTTGTTTGCATGTGCATATGTGTACCCATGTGACTAATGTCTGCTGAGGCCAGAAGAGGGCGTCAGGTTCAGATCCCCTAGAACTGGAGTTATAGACAGTTGTTAAGCTGTCATGTGGGTTCTAGGAACAGATCTCAAGTCCTCTGGAAGAACAGCAAGTATTCTTAACCAAAGAGCCAACTCTCCAGCCCCTAGAAATACTTTTTTAAACCTACAAAGAAAATAATCCTAGGTCGAAATGACACACTTGACTAAGGATTAATATGAGAGAAATTATCTAGTTTATAATAATTCGGTCTAATACAACTTCTGGTTTGTTTTCTCTTAAGTAGGGTCTTTAAGGTAAAAAGGAAGGATATTTTCACTATATAATTACAATCAAAAGTACAGAATATTATTGTTATGAAAACTCACAACAATTACATTAAGTTTGTTTTCTGATTTCCAACATGTATCAGGATTAGTACTTTCCTTTTATAAATGTAAGAACAGAGGAGGAGATCACTAGCATTCTTCATAAATAAACTGGCACCAGGCAAACAATACTTTCTGTGTTCTAAGGAATTTTGTGTACTGTACTTTGCTTTATAGAAATTTCCTTAAAGAGGATTTCCATAAATTAGTATGAAATGCACGGTGGTGGCTTGCACCTTTAATCCCAGTACTCGGGAGGTAGAGGTAGGCAGATATCTGTGAGTTCAAGGACAGCCTGGTCTACAGAGCGAGCTCCAGGACAGCTGGTACTAAAAGGGAGACCCTATCTCAAAAAGACCAAAAAAAAAAGGAAAAAAACTATTAAAAAAAAAGAAAACAAAATACAGTGAAGTTTCAATGAAACTCCTTTGCACAGGTATGGGATTTCTAGCTACTTAAACTCGCTCGAGCCTTAGCTGAAAACTTTTATTTTAATATGCAAAAGAAATTTTCATCTGAAAAATGTTAAGGCGAAAAATAATGAAGCTAATGACTGTAAAAGTCATCCCAGCAACACAAAATTCAGAGTAGTCCATAACTCAGGAACTGCTGAGAACAGAATCTAAACACACTAGTGCCCACAGTATCTGCACACGTGGGCTTAGTGCTTTGTCTGGGTCTCATTGGAGTCTTCCTGTCGTTCATATCATTCCATGGTCAAAAATCCTGCTTTCCTGTTGCATTTTGAATAGGTTAAGCAAAAACACACCTCAGGGTCTTTGCTCTGATGGTCAATGATGTCATGGATATTGAAATAGGTCACTAAAACTACTTTTTCTTTTTCTTATGTTTATTTTTAAGGGATTCTACAATATAATGACACAGTTGTTTGCAGGTAACATTGATGTTATTCAGTTTGTCATACAATTAGGTAATTGGTGCATTTTGCAAGTATCTATGTCCAAATTTTGAACAACCCAAGGTTCCCATATTCCAGTTGGAGAAGCTTGTATGCACAGGCATGTTGATCAGTTAGGAGTCCAGACTATATTCCTGTAGTCTCATGATTCACCCCTATCTCTCCACAGCCCTTACATTCTACCACACCTCCTCTTCCGCAGTTTGTTCCCTCGGCTTTGGGAAAGGGGCACAAGTGGGTGAGAAGAAAACAATCTAATTTCTTTGGATTTGTCATTTTGGACTCTAGTCTGTTCAGGTTGTTTCCCTTCATGGGTTGACAGCTTTTCCAGTGATACCATTTTAGTCATATTAACAAAGCACAAGCAATTGGATGTACAGGCATTTAAGCAGTACTAATTATTATGTCAAGCTAAGCTGTGAGCATAGACACAGATGCTTAGATGGTATGCTAATCCACAAACTGTGGTTTCTCTATAAAGGGTGACAAGTTCTCATTGTGGCTTATAACATCTCCTAACCACTAGAGGACATAAGCTTGTGGTATCCACTGTGAGTTATTCCTCCAAGGAGAGAGCTAATAGCCAATTAGATTTGGGATATATAGAGACTCTTGGCTGCCACTGTTGCACAGTATCTCCAGGCTGTTGAGGTGTAGCTGACATCAGCAATGAATTTTTCTGCCTAGGAGATGTTGGCTAGGGGATTCAAACCCACCCCCCCAAATTATAAAGGCCTTTTGCCTATAAGTGGGATATATGCAAGGAGAAAGGCAGTAAGTCCCTGTTGTCAAAGACCTGGTGTGAGCATGAAAAAAAATGTTATGAGACAGCACTTGCTAGCATACAACTGGCCTCTGAAATGCCAGAGAGCATTACCAAAGGCCACTAAAGCAATACAGCAAAATATTGGTCTCCCTGAGACAAGCAAGACTCCTCTGTCAATATCAGTTAAAACTACTTTTTCTTCGCCTGGCATGGTGGTGCATGCCTTTAATCCTAGCACTTGGGAGGTAGAGGCAGGTGGGTCTTTGTGAGTTCAAGGCCAGCCTGGTCTACAGAGTAAGTTCTAGACAGCTGGAGCTACAGGGAGACCCTGCCTCAAAAAAACAAACAAACAAAAAAAAAACTTTTTCTTGAGTCAATGTATTGAATGGTTTTAGTTAATTTTCAAATTTCCAGTTGTCTTTGACAATTTATGCCAGTGTTCTCAGCGGTTTTGTTTTGTTTTGATGTGTATGAGTGTTTTGTATGCATGTATGTAAGTGTCCCAGGGCATGCATTGTCCACAGGGGCCAGAAGAGGTCTCAGATCCCCTGAAATATCTCTCTATCCCCTGCTTTCAGTGTTTATATGAAATCTAATCATTAGAAATTCTTACTTTGAATTCAAGAAATGATTTTTTTCAATATTATTTAATGCACTGAAACTTAAGAGTGTTGACTTAACTTAACTGGCAGTTCATACTTACTTGTGTATTTCTGATACAACCATAAAATGAGCATCCTGTCTCTATAGATTATGTTGTATTGTATTCAACAAATGTGCATCAGGTCACTGCTCTGCATCAGTCACTGTTTAAGGCATGGAGAGAGTGACAGAATGGAGGAAGGGACAATCACCTAATGGTGCTACAAAGTAAAGACTTGGGTCATGGTCTTGCCTGAAGGAAAGGAATTTCAGACTGCCTAAAACAGACACAGTTTAGATTCGATGGCACAAATGCAGTGCAAGTCAAATGATGGAAAACAATGTACTGGTGTCAGGTAAAGTAGACCGACCTAAGAAAAACAAGGCCAGAGGAACAAATGCTGTTACCAGAGGTAGAGAGGTTCAGTTTATCAAAAGGGGGTCATCCATCAGAAAGCTATCACGATAACTAAAAAAATATATACTTAGAAATGAAGCTCCATAGAGCACGAGGGTGATTGCAGAGAGGTGGAATGGGCAATTCAACAATGACTGTTAAAGACTTGTGGTCTTAATTTTAGGGTAGCGGGAAATCAAAAAGGCAGTAAGTCTTCAGCTAAGGTTGGGGAACTATTGGCAGTGGATCCAGTGTGGGGGCTATGGGAAGTATAGATGGGGGAAAGAGTACAAACATGATTAAGATGTATTGTAGGAAATGCACAAAAATTCAATAAAATATACATTGAGAAAATTTAAAGAAATATGGAAGAATAAGACATTTAAAAAAGAAGGCAATAAGTCTTGAACATTCTCGCAAACCAAGTAGATCTAACAGACCCTGTGAAATCCTGTAGCATTCTACCCCAAACAGCAAAATGCCTATTGTTAGAAATGCATGTGGAATATTCTGCAGGATAGAATATATCCTAACCATAAAACAGGTCTTAAACATTTTATTTTTTGTTTTTTAAATATAATACTTTTATTGATGTTTTGTGTATTTCAGACATATTTTTTCAGTTCATTTTAGACATATTCCCCTTTCCCTTCCCCCCACCCCACCCCAGATCGTGCATTCTGCCATACATGTCCTGCATCTTTCAGCCTTTCTAAAGTTTTTCTCTGCAAGGTTTATTATTTTGGGCAGATTTTAACTATATCAGTCCATTCTTTGACCCAGTCCTTATGTTGTTGTGGTTCCCTCCCAATTGTATTGCTCCAAAATATGTCTGTATAAATGTGATATATGTACCAGAATTATGTCCTCCAAGAATAGAGTGTTAACTCCGATATATATTTAGAAGTTCACATTTTTCCATCTAATTTAATATTACTCTAAAATATGAATATATACCTTTTGTCCATCTACATTAATTACTATGTCTGAAAGTAAGTGGTAAGTTAACTCTAGGGCTCATTAAGAGATTCACATTATAACATCACAGTTGCTTTCAGATAGAAAGAAATAGAACAATAATGTTGCTCAGCTTGCCTTTCAATTGGAAGATTTGGTACTAGCATCCATAAACAAGGGAAACCATTCCCCATTTGTTTTGGGAGGACTGTGTTACTTCACTTAGCATAATGGCTTCAAGCTCCATCCATTTACCTGCAAAGTTCATGATGTCATGTTTCTTTACCATTGCATAGAACTCCATTGTGAGGATGTACCACATTTTTGTTATCCACTCCTCAGTGGAGGGGCATTTGGGTTGCTTCCAGATCTTCCCTATTGTGAAGAGGGCTGCAATAAACATAGATGTGCATGTATCTCTGCAGTAGGATGAGTCTTGTTGGTGTATACCCAGGAGTGGTATGGTTGGGTCAGGTGGTAGGGTCATTTTGAGTCTTTTAAGGGTTCTCCACACTGCTTTCCACAGTGGTTGTACCAGTTTACATTCCCACCAGCAGTGGATGGGTGTTCTCCTTTCCCCACAACCTTTCCAGAATTTGATGTCTTTTGTTTTCTTGATCTTAGCCAGTCTTATGGGAGTGAGATGATATCTTAGAGTGGTTTTAATTTGCATTTCCTTAAATATTAACAGTGTTGAACACTTTTTAAGATGTTTCTCGGCCATCTTTACTTCCTCACTGGTGAAGTCTTTGTTCAGCTCTTTACTCCATCTTTTGAGTGAGTCATTTGTTTTCTTACTTCTTTGTTTTTTTGAGGAGTTTATATATCCTGGAAGTTAATGCTCTGTCAGATGTGTCACGGATGAAGTTTTCTTCCCACTCTGTGGGTTTTCTCTTCACTTCCCTGATTGTTTCTTTTACTGTACAGAAGCTTTTGAGTTTAAAAAAAACATTTTTAAAGAACTACCTTTTGAAAAAATGGTAACTTTTCAATTTCAGGTATTTATTTGCTATAATGTATGATGTTTCTTTTAGTAAAGTATTATCAATAATTTTAAAAGAATTAAATATTCTAAATTATTCTCTTTTGATTATATTATAGTAATATATTGATTTATATGCTCCAATGATTTATATGCTCTTTGGAAAGCCTCAATAATTTTTAGGCAGATTTTGTTAGTATTATTGTTTGAGTCATAAATATCCACCCAATGTTCCTGGACCAATTATTTAGTACCCAGTGCAGCACTCTTCAGAAATGGGGCTCTTGAGAAGTGATTGGATCACTGGATCACAAAGTCACTAACCTTATCAGTAGATTGAGCCATTGAAGAAATCAGAGCTAAATGGGCTACTGCTGATATTTCAATAAATAGGCTCCACTGGAAGAAGTTCATCACTGAGCATCTACCCTTGAAAGATATATCTGGTCTCCAGGACATCGTTCTTCAAAATTAGTTGATTTCTCCTCCTCCCTCCCTCTCTCCCCACTACTGTGTGTCTGTCTCTCGCTATCTTTCTCCCTATGTGTCTTTCTTTTCTGGGTGGAATGAGGTAAGTCTCCTTGTTACCCACATGCCCCCACCAGGATGCTTTGCCCTGTCTTAGGCACAAAGCAATGAAGCTGGTGAACCATGGGAAGAAACCACTGCAGCTATGTGACCAAACAAATCCTTTCTCCTTTAAGTTGTTTTTCTTGTGTATTTTGTCACAGCTGCAAAAGGCAGATAGCATAATTACCTAAATATTTAAGAACTGATTTAGATTCGTAATTTGGGAGCTATATCTGAGAGGCTACCACAATATACAAGGAACTATTTGCAATGTTTACATTGATAAAAAGTGAGATAGGCAGCAAGAGAAGGAACTTCATGATTGTCTACATTTCCTATTGTTTTGAAGTCCCTGAAGTGAGACTTTGAAAACTATGAGAAATTGGAAATATTACATCATAATTAGAGTACAGAAAGAATTAGAGGATAGGACAAAGGACATAAGAAACTTAGATAGCAGCATCCAACATGTAGGAAAAAGAGGCAGATGAAGAAGTCTGTAAGTTGAGACAGCAAAAACTGCATAAAAGTGACCAACTAATGCCATTCAGAGAGGAATAACTTTACTATCACCCAAAAGTAAAGAATACCACAACTTTCTAAATGCACTCTAAACCCATGTAATCTATGGATATTATTCAATTCCTTCAAAAATAAAAACTCTAAGGTTGTAGGTATTTTTTGTCTAGTCAAGGGAAGAGGATTTATGAATGCACAGCTCTACACATAGAAAGCAATTGCCAGGAGTTAAGAAACAGGGTGGGGGGAATCCATTTCCAATAAACTAACATATTTTTCCCCTCCAGTTTCCAGTTGTGTGGGTTTGGGAAGAACTGCCCCCATCAAGTTGTAATCTTCATCAGGGTTTTCATACCTAACAGCTGCTATTTATAAGGTATCCTCTTATGCTATGAAACTCAAAGCCTCATTTTATCTCTTTTCCTACAGCAAAAATTGCAGTATCGCACACCCAAGCTCCAGCTGTCAGATTCACACACCATTTCTATTTCAATGGCTAGAATAATCCCTTGCTCCCTTGTTTTCATTGAAGAAGAATGTGCCAGCTTGAAAAAAGAAACAGGGAAAAGGCATTTGTGGAACTCAGATTCTCAAAGGGGCGAAAACAGCTTGAAGAAATGAGATGCTTTGTTCACAGGCATTTTACATTTGAAGTAGGATTTTAAAATTTTTAAAGTACACGCACACACACACACACACACACAGGAGAGCACACACACACATGCGAGTGTGTAGAGAGGGACACAAATTTCTTTTGCAACAAGCATTATATAAGTCAGAGAAGATATGCACACATTCTAATGCCAAGAAGTTTGTCAATGTGATATCTATGGCAACCATTCTTAAGCTATTTTTTAAATGAGAGAGAAAAATGTTCACAAGTGCCCAGCCTTTATGGTAGTTTACTGCTTAATATCAACAGTTAGAAACCCAAATTCAAAAGCAGCCTTAGAACCAGGATACCTCTAGGGACATTCAAAATAAGCAGACCCTGAAGACTCCATTTATAAACTACAACACTGATGCAATCTCAGTTGTCTCCACCCTGAATTAGAAGAAAATTTTGATGTCTGATTCTGTATAAAGGGATTCAAGAAGATGACTTGAAGGAACCAAGTAAGTTCTTCCTAAGACCAGTACTTTTAGCATAACCTCCTGAAACCAAGAATGGCTTTCTGGGAGTAAAGGACAGAGATGGAAGGGAGAAAAATTAAAAAAAAAAAATTCTCAATCTTAAAAACATGGAGTTCTTTAAATTCTTTATCCAGTAAAGTTTTTTCTTAATAATTTTAAAATATTTATTGTGCTATTTATATTTATATGTTTGTATTTGTGTGTTTCTGTTGATGTATGTGCCTGCAGTTGCCCACAGATGCCAGAAGACGGCATCTGATCCCCTCGTGCTGAGCTACTCAATGTATGTGTTTAGAAAAGAATTTCAGTCTTCTGAAAGATCAGCAGATGCTCTTAACTACTGAGCCACCTGTCCAGCATCCCTCCCTCCCTCCTTCCTTCCCTCCCTCCCTCTTTTCTTCCTTAGCACCACTTACAATTCCTAACCTACTGCCATGGAATCATGGTGACATTTTGGCTGGTCTCTCTGATTCAGTGGTTCCCCTCTCTGCCCATCCAATGCACTTATTTTGCCTTCCCATTCTTCATTTTGAAAGCTTCTGCTGGCTTTCTATAACTTCAGCCCAACAATTTGCTTCTTCTGT
Organism: Rhizomys pruinosus; assembly: GCA_009823505.1. Taxonomy (NCBI): domain Eukaryota; kingdom Metazoa; phylum Chordata; class Mammalia; order Rodentia; family Spalacidae; genus Rhizomys; species Rhizomys pruinosus. Next base: position 174,206 of record VZQC01003078.1, read on the forward strand.
AACTATTCATCAGAGACTACTTCAAAGTTATCCTTAAGGCCCAGGAATTCTTGCCTGTTTTTCCCCAGGCCCCATGTTCATTTTCTTCCCGATACTGCTGGCTCAACATCAGCTAAGAGCATGGTAGGAACATACTACTCTTTCCCCTATTCTAAATGCTTCCTCCTTCAGCAATCCAAATTACATGGCTTCCAGGATTCTTTGGGGTTCAGGAGGCACATGCTAAGATCATTCACTCTCCCTCTTCTCCAGTGTGTTATCTCTCTTATTATAGATAACACCAAATGATTATCAGTTAGGTAACAATAAAGGGCTGTTTTCTAAATACACTAACTTAGATATTCATGTAAAAGAAGAGGAATATGACATCTTTCAGAAATTATTACAATCGTTCTTGATTTGGTTCTGCAATCATTATAGTTTCAAATACTTAAAAGATCTATGCCATTCCAAGTATAAGTGACATTAGTTAGGCATAGTGGTGCACACCTTTACTCCCATCACTGAGGAGGCATAGACAGACAGATCTCTGTAAGTTCTAGTACAACCTGGTCTGCATAGCAAGTTCCAGGCCAGCTGGGACTACAGGGAGACCCTGTGTCAAAAAATATCCCCTACCCTGGCCGGGCGTGGTGATGCATGACTTTAATCCCAGCACTCAGAAGGTAGAGGCAAGCGGATCTCTATGGATTCAGGGCCAACCTGATGTAGAGAGTGATTTCCAGGGCAGCTGGGACTAAAGGGAGACCCTGTCCCTAAAACATCCCCCCAAAATATTGCCCCTTCAAACCCAAATACTCATGACATCATCTCTTCTTTTCCAAAAGAAAACTCCTTGTAATAAAAATGTATGGACCCTATCCTTTTTGTTTGTTTGTTAATTTATTTATTTTGGTTTTATTTTATTTTTTGAGACAGAATCTCATGTAGTCCCAGATGGCCTTGAACTTGCTCTGTAGCCAAAGCTGACCTTGAGCATTTAATCCTCCTGTCTCTACAGCAGAGTGCTAAGATTTCATGCACACACACACAAAAAATGCCATGCGTGTAAAGTATAAAAGTATTGAGACCAGGAACTGTAATAGGCCCTGTATTTTTTCCCTTTATACTGAAAATCTTTAGCTTCATTACATTACAATGACCATCTTTACTTTCAAAACTTAGCTCTTGAAGATAAATGAAAATAGTTAATATTTTTCTTTAAGGTAGCTTGCCAATTTTAGAAAAAAATCTTAAATTTCTCAAACAGATGGCAAAACCACCTTTAAAATTATTAAGTATGCTAAACTAGATACAAACTGATAGCTCTACTTCTGATAAATGCTGCTGCGGACAACTGAATGCCTCCCATTCTGTTTCAGTAATAAATCACTTTCCTGACTTGAGTTAGTAATGAGATTTTTAATCATGTGGATTGAACATATCCTCCAGTTAATAAAATACGTATCACCTCCTTTTTATCTTTAATAAAAGATTTGTACACTGCTCAAATGATTGGTATTACATTTTTAAAGAAGCTGAGATTGATGTTTTTCAATTCTCCTTTCCATTTTACTGGGCTTTTATAATTCAAAGGTAATATACCCTATAATTAATAATTCATAAGGTAATTTTAAGGCGTTTATTCAGAAATCTCTTTCCTATTGACTTTAGAATGTGTCATAAAAATGCATGTATTAATATCTTAGCAATTCTCAGTTCTGTATGGATAAGGTTCGTGAATTAAACAAGTCAAAATCGGTGCCTCAAAAATTGGGAGAAATCATTTTGAACCCCAAGGCATAGAAAAGACAGATATCTCTTGAAAAGATTGTTTACACCATTATACTTCTCTCACCTGACAATTAAGCACACACCAATTTTTTCCATCATTCACATATTATCAGTGGTTTTATTTTTTTTTAGTTCTAGAATTAGTTCAAGGACTAAATCAACTGCAAACAACATTATTTAAAAATAAGTTTTAAGTTACTGCTCCAAAAGTGTGTTTAAGCATCTGGAATCACTAAAAGATTCATTCAGAGACACGTATATCTGAAGTAAAGCTCTGTAGCTCTGCTTTAAGCAGAGGAAAGCAATATCTATGAACAGAAGAGAACAAGAAGAGAATCTTTAAAGCTTTTCTCTTTCATCCATTTTCCTGAATAGTATTCTGGAAATTATTGGCCAGAGGGAATAAGAGCATCACTTGCTACATGTTTTAAGTGAGCCTTGCACACCAAAGTGTCTGTTCACCCAATATGTTTCCTGTGTACTCATAAAACCAACATATATGAAGTAGATTTGGTTATATATGGAAAAAGGATTGTAAACATAAGCTACCTCAGAAATGTGAAGATTAGCATGTTTGTCCAAATAATCCACTTCTCCTAAAAATTTGGTTAAGTTTAGATGAAAATAGTATGAATCTATTTCTAAATGAGTGAAGAACAACTCATAGTATGTCAGAACAGTTAACTGACCATCATGTTTAAAAAACAAATCATGTGACAAATGATGATTAGATGACTATATCTCCCCACTGCTTTGACAACAAGATTATTGGTAGACTCACCATGTATTCCTTCAGCAATTCATGGAATCAGATACACTTCTTCATAAGTTATTTTTACATTCATCTGCACATACATACATTCATTTGATTATTAAAGTTGGGGCATACACAAAATCCCGTGATGAACATTCTCATTTGGATCAGGACAAGCTCTGTGTCCTGGAGAGGCTTTTGGATAAATACAAGTGAGACAAGCAAGGTGAAAACTTGTCATAAATGGGAACACGCTCTTTAAAAACACATGGCAACACAGTGGGACAAAGAAAAGTGGGTTCTGCGTGGGATGTTAAGATGGAGAGAAGTATTTATGAAATTTTTCAGTAGAATGAGTGCTGAAAGGTAAGGAGACTTCCATGATGTGGACAAGACTAGAAAAAAAAAGCCAGTCTAGTCATAGCAATAAGTAGGATCCAGGGCCCCGCAGGTGAAAACCTAGCTGAGTGGTGGTGAAATTGCAGAATGCTGAACGAGTAGAGTAGATTCTCCAAGAGCAATGCTTAAGAGACCATTAGTGTATGGCTTCACTGAGCCATTGCAGGAAATTTGGGTTTTATTCTCTGAGCAATTCTGATTAATTAATGGCCTCTAAGCAGGGGAATTTCATTTCAGTTTGTGAAGAAGAACCGGCAACAGCATAACAAGAAGATTGAAAGGATAGGATATAGAGACCTTAAAATTATTAGAAGACTCTGGAAACAGTCACAGTGGTGGACAATGGACATGACCTAAGATGGAAGCAGTAGCAATGAGAACACTAGGTATCACAACCTGACACCTGGAACACACTGTGACTAACTTAATCAGAAGGAAGATGGACTATGTGGTGAATGACTGATGAACTTGCTGTTGTGTCTTTGATAGCAAAGTGAAGCTATTCATGGAAAGGGGAATGAGGAAAGAGATGTAAGGTTGAACATATAGGCAAAGTCACTTATATCACATGTGGTACAGACATGGTTACAGAATCTCAGGTCACATTTTGAGTTCATAAGGTCCAAGGAAAAGATCTGAATCAGAGAGGCAAGACTTGCACTCCAAGAATATGACTGATTCCATAGAACTAGCTGAGATTGTCCATGATCTATGGTCTATGGTCAGATCACCTAAGTTCTTACCCAGAATTGCATACTCCCAAGCCCTTTCAGGAATGTTCTGAATCAGAGTCTTGAGTTTCAGCCAAAGAATAAGCACTTCCTGGTATCCTTTTATTTACAGCAATATTTATTTATGTATTTTTTTTTCTTGCGCTTGTTCTGCCTGTCTATATGTAAGAGAAGCCGTGTTGTCCAATACCTGAGGAGGCCAGAAGAGGGCATCATATCCCCTGGAACTGGAAATACAGATGGTTGTTAGCCAACATGTGGATGCTGGGAATACAACCCTGGTCCTCTGAAAGAATAGCCAGGGCTCTTAATTGCTGAGCCATCTCTACAGCCTCAATATAGCATGAGCTTATTATCTCTTGTTCATTGTTAAATTCTTAGGTTCTGAAGACTGTTTGGTACTCATAGATCTTCACCAAATGAATGAATGTAAGAAAAAATGTAATGAGCTTTTTAAGTACATCCTAAATGTCTTATCTTCTATTTTTTTATTAAACAATTTACATTTACATAATGGAAATATATTTCTATATGCATATTTTGTCTCATGTACTATGCTCATCATAAAACTAAGTACTTCTGGGGCTGGAAAGATGGCTCAGTGGTTAAGAGCACCAACTGCTCTTGCAGAGGGCCTGGGTTCAATTCCCAGCATCCACATGGCGGGTAAGAACCATCTTTAACTCCAGTTCCAGGGGAATCCGATGCCCTCTTCTGACCTTTGCATGACATGGGTGCACCAACCTACATGCAGACATTGCATGTCTGCATTGCATGACATGGGTGCACCAACCTACATGCAGACAGTACACTCATACACATAAAAAATAATAATTAATTAAAAAAACTAACTACTTCCTCATTTTCTAATATTACATGTGAATGATTAAGAAAAGTTTAAAAACTCCTTGTATAGAGCCTTTTCTTTTTTTTTTTTTTTTTTTGGTATTTTTCAAGACAGGATCTCCCTGTAGTCCCAGCTGTCCTGGAACTCACTCTGTAGACCAGGATGGCCTTGAACTCACAAAGATCCGCCTGCCTCTGCCTCCCAAGTGCTAGGATTAAAGGCGTGTGCCACCACGCCCGGCGTATAGAGCCTTTTCAAATTATATCCACTATTTTGTTTTTAATTTTGAATGAATATTTGGGCATGAAAAAAGATCACCTGCACAGATTTTTCTTGTTCTGTATTTTTCATCTCCTCTGCTGTACATCAAAAATAAAATCACCCGTAATATTTCTTGAAAGTTCAGTTGCTAACCCATTGCCCCATCCACAGTCAGCAAATTTCAATTTCACTTAGTCCTTTCTTACAATGCTGCTTTTTATCTGTTTTCCTTTTCTCTGGCAGAATTTTTTTCTCATTTCAAATGACCACCTGCTTTCCCCGCTGTTGAGCTCAAATGGGTTGTTAGCCAGCAAAGAAATAAGAGAGCTTTCCGCTGGAGAAGAGCTGTCTTCATAGGTGTAGGTTGCCTGGCTTCAGACTGCAGGTCACCCCAGACCATAAGGGAAGGAAATTATATCCTTCATTCCAGCATGGAAGTATTTTGTCTGTGAGTCAGAACCCCAGTGACAGCGCAGGCACACACTGGGGACACGCTGGCAACTCTCAACATCCTCACTTTGTTTCTGGTGGACACAAAGACATAAGAGTCCTGCTTTTGAAAGATAACCTTCTTGAAAAGTAAATCAAACTCAGAATCCTCCCAGACACCAGGTAACTCATTTCCCCGCTTTATTCCAGCTAGGCTGTTTGACCCTGATTATTGGGAAGGAGTCCTTGCGGGGCATAGTCTCTGATTGAATCCAGCTGCAGCCTCAGGGCCAGCTGTCCTCTCAGCCTCTGATCAGGACCTTCCAAAGGTCTAGTCAGAAACTCCTGGGGAGTGGTATATGGTATCAGAGGCCTGAGTGTGCTCCAATTTGTCATGGTACTGATTAAGTGCATACTTAACAGATGGTGTCTTGTTTTAGATGGAGATGAGTAGGTGAGAAATTGTCTGGCTACATAGAAATTTTTAATTAAAAAAAAAAGAAAGGGAAAATAATCTGCAGCTGGCATGTCATTTTTACCCCATAAGCACACTTTCTTTCATTCAGTTTCAAAAGCCAAGAAGGCAAAACTCAGACTCTCTCAACTTGTGACTAAAACAGAAGATTGCCATTTTCCCTGTTAGGGTTGGAAAATGATTTTCTTTTTAAGATAAGATACTCAGATTACCTTTCTTCTTTCAAAATGAATTTCAGCAAAATAAGAAATCATGTGATGTTCCCAGAGTGAGGACCCCACGCCTGTCACATGATTTCATATGAATATGTAGTAGGCTCTACAGCAGACCTACTAAGTTTAAAACTGTGGGGAAGGGAAGGAGGGGTGATGCAACAGTATTTTAACAAGCCATCTAGCTGACTCTTAGGTTCATTAAAATCTGAGTACCACTGTTGTATGATACTGAAAACTCAGTTACTATACTTATAAGAAATTTTATTTTTTTTGTAAGACTTTCAGCATCAGTTTCAATGTTAGTAATTTTTAAAAATATTGATCATGTTCTTATATACCCCGGGCGAATTGATGCCCAAAGAAGCTCTGAGACTTGCCCCAAATTCATACATTTACTAAGAAGCAGAATTAGGCCCCCAGGTCAGGCAGTCTAGTTTCAGAAATTGGGCCCACAAGCATCACTTTAGGTTGCACTCTTTCCTAAGTGCTTCACGGTGATGGGATATCATTAAATCTTGCTTCCTCTCAATCTCCACATAATGTATTATTTTAATGCATATCCTTGACATTGTATCATTTCGCCTGTAAGCATTTCAAAATATACACCCAAAATATCTAATTTTATAGTTATAAAGATTTCTTAAAATCTTCATTTTATTATGTCTAAGCAGTACTTATATTTTTCTGATTTTCTTAAAAGTTGCCTTGCAGTCTGTCTTTTTGAATCCAGATCCACCTAGAGCCTTGAGTTGTGGATGGTTGGCAAGACACTTAAGTTCAATGGTTTTTTACTTATAAGATTGTGCATCTTCATCTATATATAATTTTCCTGATTTGCTTTGTTTGTTTTTATTGAAATGTAATTTTATTGTTATTGTTGTGAGAAAAACTCAGTTAATTTTACCTTGTTAAACAGACCTTGGAGCCTTTTACTATTTAGGGCCAGGCAATAAAATCTTTATACGTTGATGCCTATTTTATCTCTTGGGTTTGTCAGCTGTCTTCAACCATAGATACAAAGGAAACAATATGAAAACAAATGAATGAGGTTTGTTTCAATAAGGCATTATTTTAAGTGTGTGTGTGTCTCTATCTGTGGTGTATGTATGCATGCGTGTAACCAGTGTGTGCACTTCTGTGTGTGCCCAGAAGCCAGTGGAAGATCCTGGGTGCCCTCTTATACCACTTTCTGCCTACTCCTGAACCTAATCCACAGTTTTGTGGAGGATGTGTTCTTCTATTTCTTTTGTTCCTAGGCTAGAAGCCATCAACCTCTGGTGGTTATCTTGTCTCTTTTCTCCTCAGTGCTGGGAATAAAAATGGGATATATGCCCAGCTTGCTCTGTGGGTGATGAAATCCTAACTCCAGTCACTGTGTAGCAAGTGCTTTTAACCTCTGAACTATCTCTCTCCAACAAAACATTATTAATAAAATTGGAGAAGAGCCTAATTTTACCCACAAACCATTGTTTCTGATGATCCTGTAATATTACAGTTTGAATCCACTACTGCAGAATAAGTGTTCCTTTAGCAATTTTTTGTTTGTTTGTTGCAATTTCCATAACTTCATCAGTATAGAGGCTTGATCTTGTTCAGGTTTGATTAGATAGTTTCCATTTTGGGTTTTGATGGCTTGTTTTATTTTGTAAGGTATTTATGTATGTCTGCACTTTAGTGTGAGAAAGTGTAAGTGTACAGAGAGGGAGAATGGGGAGAGAAATAGAGAGAGAGAGGGAGAGTGAAAGAGAGAAAGAATGAAAGAGGAGTATTTCACTGGGGGTGCATTACAACAAACCAAAGAAGCAAAAATAAAATAGGCACACTTCTCTCATTATGTTCAGACATTTTGGCCTTGCCCATGCATGATTGTCACCTGGATCCATTATTACATCTGTGTCTGAAAGACAATGATATTCTAGTTTTATCATTTCTAATTTGTTTATTTGAATGGTGTCAACAAAGGAAGCTTTCTTTTTGTCAATTCTTTGGTAACCATGAAGTGCAACCATACAGAAAAGACAAAAAGAATACTTGAAATTTAGTTTTTTTCAACATACTCAATTTATTCACTAGCATCCATTAAAGATATGTGAGATATTAAAATATTAATATATACCTATGACAGAAATATATTTGATGTTTTCTGATCTATTATTGTTATTAGTATTGCCGTACAAATATTTCCATCTTTGGTCAGTGAAAACTTTTCAAACTGACTCCATTTTTTGACATAATTTTACTAATCTTCGAAAATATCCCTGATTTTCATTTTGACAAGATTCTTCAAACTTGTCTGAATTACTCTTTACTCCCGTGAATATAAAAAACATAGTCAAGAATGAGATACAGCTTTTTTTACTCTTTAGCCTTCCAGTGTGGATTGACGACTGCTGAGATACTCAGCTTATGAACTAAGCAGCTAATGGAAATTCAGCCTCCTCAGAATATGGACTGACATTGTTGGATTACCTCAGCAGTATCATGGAGGCCAATGCAGGGGGATCAAGACAGGACGTGTGCTTACTGGATTTCATTTGGGGGCACAATATTTAAAGTAGAAGCACGTCAGTAAGGGTTTCCTTCTGCATAAGATGTTTTGTAGTGTAATGTCTTAATCATAGTCTACCATCAAATATTTTAGGAATATCTTTAATGTTTAGAGAGTATATTAGCAGCATTCAATAATTATAGGTTCTCAAGCAGAGGTGGTCCATTCCAAGGACCTTCTTGGTGCCAGTTATCATAGGCTGTTTAAAGTTAGAAAACTTAAAAGCAACACTGAATATTGTAGAAATGCACTTTGCTCAGTAATACTTGAGTTGTTGCAATATTAGATTATCCATTTGGTTGTTACAGAAAATCCTTAACTGTAATTGATGATTGTTGCCGTAATAGTATACTGCTTGTATTTCTACCTCTAGTCATGGGCTTTATGTGTTAGATTTCAATATCCTTGAGCCTGAGCAAGTGCACAAGCCTTCTTTAAAAAAGAAACATGGTTTACTTGCACAAAACTGATCAGATTTGAGAGATCGTTAATGTCCTTGAAGTGGTTTTTGTGAGTGTGAAACAAATGGTGAGATTTTGAATTGTTCCCTTATTATAGAATTGAAATTAAGTCTACTTAACTATCAAATCATGTTCATTCTCTGATTTTATATACTTGTATCTATAAATAAACACTGTGGGGAAAAAAATATAGTCAGAGGCAGGTGGATCTCTGTGAGTTCAAGGCCAGCCTGGTCTACATAGCGAGTTCTAGCACAGCTGAAACTACAGGGAGACTTTGTCTCAAAAAGACAAAAAACAAACAAACAAACAAAAAACATTAGACACTAGGAGCTGAGCAGTAGGGGGTACTATTCTACTGACTTGGACACTGTTATAGGCCTTTCCAGTGGACACAGTTAGGAATTCTTTTCTTAGGAAAACTGCAACATAGCTCATACAAATGTTTCAAAACTTTTTAACCTTACTGATATTAATTTAAATAGTAACAAAAATCAGCATTCTTAAAGTCATTGGCGTAATTATTCATTTGGATTTATCTTACATATATACACAAACAAATTAAATAAATATTACTACAAAAATACTATCACCAAAAAGTGTTTGACATTATTTTAAAGTATTTTTTGAGTTTAAAGTTTTTCCTACTATGAATGTGAAACAAACTATGGAAACTTAAATCCCCTTTGTGTGATTATTCTGTTTCTGTGATGTCTAGAATAGTAGGTATTGGCCACATATGGCCATTAAAAGTTTAATTTAAAGCAATTAAAGAGAATTTAGACCTTAGGTTCTCAGTTGCACTTGCTGCATTCCAAGTATTCAATAACCATGTGTGGCCAGGGGCTACTATGTATTGAACAATAGGGACACAGAACGTTTTTATTATCACTTGAAATTCCATTAGGCAGCAGTGATTTCTGGGGACCTAATTAAATTCATATATTTCCCTTTACTCTTTAATTTTTAGAAATATCTTTGTACATATTTCATTTGTTCTGCGTGTTAGAAAAATACATAATGCAAAAGAGAAATCTTTGATGTACTCAAGAAATTCTAATTTCTATTCATTTTTCTTCTCCCCGTTTGCTTCCTTTCCCATAAACTAACTTTTAAAACTGTTATGACTTCTCCTACTTGTTTTATATTTTATTTAAACATAAATACATATATTCAAATCCTTTGGAATTATCTTAGGTAAATGGTAGTATGTTAGTTATTGTTTAATTGAATAAATTTTTCTAGAAAAGCATGTGAAAGGTTTAATTGACTAATATTTTAGAAATAAATCAATGCTGGTCTTTTATACTAGGTTTTTAAAAACAAGTGCACCTGGAGAGGTAGAAACCACTGAGACACTGAATCCCAGGATAGTTCGGTTACAGGGCACTTATTAATACAATAACACACATCAAGGTCAAATACTGAACATCCCAAGTGCTGAATGAAGGGTGCCAAGTGTGAGGATCACAAGAGGATGCCAGTGAGTGGTACTAGCTAGCTCTCTAATAAGAAAACTTCAGATCCATGGTGTTAGATGCCAGCAAATGCAATTTTTGAAAGGGTGGAACATGTTCATATTTCCTTAGTTTTTGTCAACAACTTAACAGCTGTGTTCCAAATGGACTGAAATTGAGCCAAAATATTGTCTGGCAGCCCTGAAAACAGAATCTAACAATAATTGATTTTCAGAGCATTCACAGTATGAATCCCAACATTCCACAGTTTGGGGACACAGGGGCGACAGGGGGAGGTGAACACAGACACTAATTTCTTAATTTTGTAGATAGTGCATGACCACAGAAAGTTTGAACAAGATATTAGCCATATCATTATACTCGTTTTTAAAGACAGACTAGAATAAATAAAATAGTATATTTCTATCTGAAAGTTATCTAAAAATCTAGGAGGAATATGGGCTGCCTCTATGCTACTGTGGTTAGGTACAACTCATAGAAGACTGATTTCCCATTTTCAAAATAAGAAAAGGATAAACCATTATAGCCAATGCCAAGGAAGATTTGGAATGCCACCTACTTTCATGGTTCTCAGAAACCTGTGATTCTTTACAAAAGGTAAATGTGAATGAATTAGTATGCATTAACCTTTTATGCTAAATTTCTGAACTCTATTGACCGTCAAACCAATACTATTTGCATATATTGGAATCCTTTATGATGAGCTTCCTATTCCTATTTTTTTTTTTTTTTTTGGTCTTTTCAAGTCAGTCTCCCTGTAGCCCCAGCTGTCCTGGAACTCACTCTGTGGACCAGGCTGGCCTTGAACTCACAAAGATCCGCCTGTCTCTGCCTCCCAAGTGCTGGGATTAAAGGCGTGCACCACCACGCCTGGCCTATTCCTATTTTTAATATGCAGCTGGACCAACCAGTACAGAAGGCAAAAAATTAAATGACAATTGCAATAAACAAATTATGTGTTTCAAGTAAAAATGTTTATGAGGGTTGGAGAGATAGCCTAGTGGTTAAGAGCGCCGACTGCTCTTGCAGAGGACCTGGGTTCGATCCCCAGCACCCACATGGCAGCTAAGAACTGTCTGTAACTCCAATTCCAGGAGAACTCCAGTTCCAGGGGAATCCGAGACCCTCTTCTGACCTCCGCAGCATTGCACGACACGGGTGCACAGACCTACATGCAGGTAGTACATTCATACACATACAAAAATAAATAAAATTAAAAAAAATATTTATGAATTTGTGGGGCGTGGTGATGCATGCTTTTAATCCCAGCACTCTGGAGGCAGAGGCAGGATGATTTCTGGGAGTTCAAGGCTAGCCTGGTCTACATAGTGAGTTCCAGGCCAGCTGGGGCTACAGGGAGACCCTGTCTCAAAAAGACCAAAAAAAGTTCATGAACTGCATATGACTCAATGATTCGAAAGTCACAATGATTCAAAGGTCATCTTGTATAATCCATTTGTTCAGTAGAGGGAACTGAAAATCTCAGAGTTTCCAAGAGTTCATTTTGCCTTGTTTATCTATCATATCACTGGCAAAGTCAAGTAGACTTGAAGGCTCCTGAACCTATCCAGAACCACTTGCTCTTGTAATTTCAAATTATGTATTTTCACCTAGAGCAGGTATGAAGCATCTCCTTGTTCAAAACAAGCACTGTAAATGATCTCATGAGACTGTGCCATTCCAGGATTACATCCTCTTTCTGACTCACATTTCCTGATGCCCAGAGCACCTGCTCTCTCTGGTGACCTCTCACAAAACCCAGATGGCTTAGCTGGCCTTGTTTAGAGATGACTGTCTCCCAGAACTTTGACTCCACAGACCTGTTGAAAGCCTTTGATCTTGTAGTATATTTGCTTTGCATGCTGCTGCCAAGAATGTGTTTCTGTCTAGAAAGCTTTGCATTTGAATCAATCTTTTCCTATCAACGTTTTGGTTCATTCCATTTTTAAGTGTATTTGGAATTCATTTCACATCTTCAATGCTTCACCTCACCATGTACCATACAAATACATTATTTTTAATGTCTTTACTTAAGCGCTTACCAGTAACGATAGTAAATATAGAAAGAACTATTATACTTTGAGTACTTGTATGCCAGGCAACTTGCACATTTTATCTTTCGGACCATCCTTTAAAAGGTATTAGAGGACCAAGCATAGTGGCATATGCCTTTAATCAGAGCATTCAGGAGGCAGTGAAAGGTAGATCTCTGTGAGATCAAAGCCAACCTAGTCTACATAGTGAGTTCTAGGCTTCTGTCTTAAAAAAAGAGGATATATCACGGGGAAAGTTGTTATTAAAATTGATTTTCCTGATGAAGAAACTGTTTCAGAGTCCTTAGACAAATTGTTCAAGGTGAATGTAGGGCTTCTCTAGCTCCAATAACTGTGCTTAATCACTATCCAGCCTTGATCAAAACTGTTGAGTATGGGGAGAGATAAGAAACACTAAAGGCCTTTAGAAAAAGCCATGTGTAAACTTACCACTATAGAAGTTTCTGTAAGTATACACATATACATTATAAAAATAGATTAAAAGGAGTTACTCTATAATAGGGGACAATGCCACTTCTAGAGATCATAGGCTAATGAAAGGAAACCTTAATGCTTGGAATGGACTTCTGTAGAAGTATTGACCAGGAGTCTTATAGATCCTCAAACAATACTGACAATTGTCTCTGCTCTTGGTTACCAAACAGAACTGGATGTTAAGACCCTATTGCTGACGACATTACATATGTGAGCTATAGATCAAGCAAGGAGAAATCAAGCTGGTGCTGACTTTAGAGTCTCATATCTACTGCCTAGTGTTTATAGTGCTGGAAGTTGCTATGCATGCTACTAGAATGAAAGGTAAACATCAACTATACTCAGCTATGAATCCTGTGAACCACAATAACAACTGTCCTGGCAAGATATGCCTATATCTATTGCACAAGATGTGCAATAGTAGAATGAGTATTATGGGAGTAACTAACCACTCTTTAATTGGGTTTAAGGTCCCCTTCTCAGGATGGAACCCATACCTGACACTGATACCGGTCTTAGCACCTTAAAGCTAGAGAGATCACAGGGCATAGGAGAGAACCTAATAATAGTTTTATTATAAATAGCATGTTAAACTGACTCTTAAAGCCTTACTGTTACACCCATATATTAATGAATGCATTTCTCTTCTCTTACCAGACAAGTTTACTTATGAAACAAAAACCCACGACTTGCAAATATACAAAGAACAAGAGGCTTCACACTGCTTATTCCTGACTAGGACTTCTACAACTAACTTCCACCTCCCAAGACTCAGACATCAGTGAAGAAGAGGGGCAGAAAGATTGTAAGAGCTAGAGCTGGTGGATGACTTCAAGAAAACAGTTTTTCAGACAGCTGATTATTTATACAAAAGAACTCACAGCAATGGTGACAGCATGCAGAAGTTATGTAAGCTCTAACCAGACAAAAATCCCAGCATATACATGAGGAAGTGGGTAAGCTCCAACCTCACCTAAAGAAACCATGGCAATTGATGGCTGCTGGAAGGGCCAGAGACAATCTTCCCCCAAGGATGTGACTGTTGGTAAGTTAATCAGGTTCCAGTGGATGGACCCATACTGAAGGATATTTGGAGACATTAATTATATTACATAAGCCTTATTATATGTATAATACATAATGTTATATATGAGCTGTATCATAAGGGGTGGTCAGGGTAGGGGAGAGGATCTAAGTACCATCTAATTATATTGTATGTAAAATGCAAATATTCAATTCAAAAGTGACAAAAGTTCATGAAAATAAAGACTGAGTAGTATAGACTTGTTTGCATTACTTCAGGTCCCTCAGCTGGATACCAATTTGTCAAATCATAGTAGGGAGATCAAGGACATGATGGGACATCTCTAGTAAGAAAGTCAGAAATTACTATAGCAATTCCATCCCAGAGTTTCTGGAACTCCTCCTTCTCAGGCTAACTTGTGTACTTTCAGCTCTTCACTATACAATGTAATAGTCATTGGCACCCATGATTTATTTGTCCCCATGAATCTTTAATAGTCCATAGATTTTTTTTTCTTTTCAATCAATGTATCTCAAAATACTCTTTATAACACTACCTTGCTCAATCTCTAACTTTTTGAATGCAACATTCTCCCCAACTTTGCTTCTCTTAAATTATATCTTAAAAACAACAGTTGAAAGACATTTCAATTAGATATTATGTCAAAAATGAAAAAAGTTATGTTTTGAAAACCAGGAAGAACTTGCCAGGTATGGTTGTGTGCATCTGTACTCCTGGCATTTGATAGGCTAAAGCAATAGGACACTGACTTTGGGGTCAGCTAGATACATAGCAAAAGAAAAGAGGTAAGTTGGGGATAATTTTCTTAAAGTAGAAGCATGCAAATCAGCCTATTATTAATCCACATTTTCAGGTATTTCCTTCTTTTCTAGCTCATTATTTCATTTCTCTGTTCCTTGCAAAGTGACAAAAACTCAAATTTTTATCGCTCATTATAAAGTTGAAAAAAATAATAAGAAATCCTTTCCAGAAAATTGAGCCACCCTCACACTGCTACTAAAACCAGCTAAATGATAGATGGCTAAATGTTCTTTGTTTCATCATTTTAGCATTATAAGATACTGAATGCAATTCAGATGAACTTGGTTGAAACAAACAAATCTCAAGAGATTAAAGAGCATTTCTTTCTCACAGTTAATTCAATTATTGTTCTTAACTTGAAAACACCAAGCTGAAATAAACCTCTCATAAATGTAATGACTTGATAAGTTCAATGCATCTGGGGCACCATGGCGCATTTCCCCCATGAGCTCTTCAGAGATTCCTGCTGCTCCTCTACACATAGGCATAAAGCAGACTGCTTAAGAGAAAGATCTCAGTTGACCTCTCACTAACATAATGTGGGACTCATAAAGCTTACTTGGTATAATCTATGTCCAGATTGCTTTTATCTTGTCTTCTGCTAGGGATCTGGACCCAAATGCATTACTATCCTCAAGAACAGGCTGTCCTCAACCCCTTAGCATGTTGCTTGAGAAGTTTTTCTAGTCAAACATACCTGATAATATACAATTTTCAGATTGTAGATAAATTAGATAGAGAGATAGAGAGATAGATAGATAGATGATAGATGATATATAATATTCTAGATTCATATTGTAATAAATCAACTTAATATTCCTACATAAATACACCACTGTTAATACCATTATTCCCCTTGCAAATTCCTGCTTTGTAAGCTTATTATAGAGGACTAATCCTAACAATAGTCATAAGGACATTAGATCAGAAGCACAAGAAAAAGCAGAGATTCCCAGAGTCACCCCCAGATCACCGAAATACAGGCTGAATCTCTGAGTTGCATGCAGTTTTGTTCTTTTGTCAAAGAAACAACACAGAATTTCAGGAAAAAAAATAACAATGAGAAAAACAAATAAGGCCAACAATTTCTTGAATCAGCTACCACAAAATCACAAACAACACTTGAAATTGAGCCTTGACTACAGGTATAGAGCCCATTTGATTCTAAGCAAATGACTGTGATCATACCAACAGATGTGGCGGAGGCAAAACCAGCTAAGCCAAATGGACAAAGACTGTGCCAGGAGCCTTAAAGAAATCAGAACAAGAAATGCAAGAATCAGTCCTGGCAGTGTCACAGAGAACCTATGTAAAGACTGCAAACGCGAGGAATATGCCGGGACCACCTGTACGAACACATGCTGCTCTCTTCTAGGCAGGAAAGGAGGATTATTTTTTTACTTGATAGCAAATCAACGTCCTTAAAAGGCAATGCCTTCAATGTAGAGGGCTGAATCCTCAGAACTAGTGAAATGCATAAATCCAGGCCCTGACTAACACTAAGAATAAAGGGGAAATGGATGCATTATAATTACGTTCTGATTCCAACACTTGGCCTATAGGGCAACTTTCTACATTGCCCATGCTGCTTCTTAAACGTTTCAGTCCTGGTCAATGGTGTCTTATCAAAGAACAATACACTTAAAAACAGTTGTGCAGAGGAGCCAAGGACCAAGTCCACTTTTGCAAGCCCTGCTTATTTGCTTATTCTGAGGCAAGATTTAAAGTAAATGGAAGAGTATGTGAATTGAATATCTTCCTGGAATTCTTCTATAAACATTGTTTCTTTCTAAACCAAATTTAGAAAGAAATTGAGCAGCATTAAATTCAAAGTTTCATGCTTCAGAAGTTATCTGAGGGAAAGTTATTGTATGTTGGTTGTAGTACAAGAAAGTAATACAGATCTCAACAACAATAAAAAAAAAAATGGAAGGAGGCAGAGATTGCACCTGAATTGCCAAGAAAAAAAGTCTATCTATTGGTCTCATCTATGGAATGACTGGCTTATGGATACTTTAACAATTATTCTGTTATTTAAAATGACTTTCCAATATAGCCTCCAGATAGTCATATTTGATAAAAATAAAAAAGAACAGAAGTGTAGTAGAGCTCAGTATATAATGAAGAATATTTGAGGAAATAACATGGATCAATTTTCCATTCTTTCTTTGGGAATTAGGAATTACAGATTGAGCCAGACAAGGCAGTGCTTCCCTGGAGAACCTGAGGCAGGAGGATCCTAGGTCTGAGGCCAGTATGAAATACATATCAAAACCTTATCTCAGAACACCCCCAAAACAATTGAACATTTAATGAAACTATTTATGCTTGATTCAGTTATTATTAAGTAAAAAGAAAGGTAACTAGGTGACAGAAAACATATTTAAATTATAGGAGTATTTGGTTAAAGTGAATAACTAAAGGAATATGAAATCTCTTCTCTGTCATTAGCCAGGTTTATAGTAAAAAAAAAAAGTCCTGAAATATGAACAGAGTTCTCACAATTGGAGAGAGAAAATAAACATTTCAGGAAAGGAAGAAGGAAACCTCAGAGCCTGTGCTGGCCATGTTGCTACATGTTAGAATTTACAATATTCAGTTTATACTATGCATGAATGTGGATCCATACTTTACCCTCCTATTGAAATCTCTGTGTAGAATCAGAACCTCCTTTCAAGAGAAGATTTTTGTTTTGTTTTGTTTGTATCAAAACATTCGAGGCATCATCACTAGCAATTCTAGGACATGGTAATCAGCTGAGGTATAAAAGTATACTTGGGTTCTATGTAAGAGGAAGTACAGTAAGGAAAAGGAAGTAGGGGAACTGTGGTGTGGAGAACTGAGTGATAGCCCAAATACATTTTAATCTTGGACATGGAATTTGAAATTCATTGCCAATGTGTCTAGATTTGGAATCAATGCGACCAGCCTCCTCAAACTCCTGGCTCCATGCTTTCCCTGCCATCATAGAGTGTATCCCCTCAAACTGTGAGCCAAAATGAAGCCTTCTTCCTTAAGTTGCTTTTATCCAGTTTATTGTCACACTGTCACAGTTACCTAATATGGTGGAATTTGTGGATTTTGTCTCATGTGCCAAAAAAGGAGTTTTTTGGAAATATAGTTAAATTAAAAAATCTTGAGATGGGAAGATTTTTCCGGATTATCAAGGTGGGGGTAGTCTTAAGTGTCCTTAAAGAGAAAGGCAGGAGATTTAGCTATAGAGGAAGGGTAATGTGATACTGAAAGCAAGAAGCTCCCCTGGCTGATGGTGGAGGGAGGGACTGGCAGCAAAGGATACAGGTAAGATCCAAACATTGGATGAGGCAAGGAATGGAGCTATACTGAAGTCTCCAGAAGAAACTGTCTACTGACACTTTGATTTTGACCCATTGCAACTGTCTTTTAATTTTCTTTATTTAAGACTGAGGGACTATGCTTAAGCTACTAAATCTATGCTAATTGGTTTTCAAAGCAACAGGAAGTTGACACATATTGTAACCAAGAACATGGTCTTCAGCATTGAGGACACTTAAATTAGAAAACCATGCCTAATACTTACTGAACTTGGGCTTAATTTCATTTCCAGTAACTTCAGATTCCTCAAGTTTTGAGTTATTAATAAAATGATTCCTGTGAAACATTGAAGCACATATTATAATACAGAATTTATCCAATTACTGAAAGCTCATAGCCTTAGGGAGCTGATGACTACTGAAACCAACTAAATCCTCTGTACTTGACAGTTCTCGCTTCAACTCCATGAGCATTCTGAGAGTCAGATGTCAGTTTATATATATAGATATATATATATATAGATAGATAGCGATATATATGTGTGTGTGTGTGTGTGTGTGTGTGTGTTTTATTAATTAGCAACCTAAGATTCAGAAATTGAATCAAATGTGCAATTGATAACTAATCAATATTTATCTCCAATACTTACTAGATCTTTTGGTAGCCTGACAATAAAGATCCTCAATGTATTTTCAAAACAAAACAAGTTCAAGGTGGGTATACTAACTGTAGCTGGTAGAAATGAATGCAGGAATCTGACAAATCATGGTCCCCAACCCAGTTTCTTCATGGATAAAAACAAATCTATTAAATATTACTAGTAAATTAATAATGGGATAAAGATCAGAACCTTTAATTTACTGAAAAAATATTATCCTAATGTTTTTGAATAAATTATTTTGATGCTTAAAGTCTTTGGAAGAATCAGCAATCTTTTCCACCTTGATTTTCACAGCAAGATACATTATGAATGTCAATGAATTCTAATACTCTTAGTGAAAATTATTTCAATAAGATAACATATTCTTCTCTAAACTTGGAATCTACCATAATCTTTCTCTTTTAAAACATATATTAATGAAGTGACTTTAAAAGAATCCCATATCACAGTTTTGCAATAATTGAAATTACAGCCTTTATGATGACCGGAAAGACATCATTTGAGGATAACAAGTTAATTGGTTATAAAGTTTATTCACAGACTTCCCAACACTGTCTGTTTCTGTGGCAACACAAAGATAGTTGTGGAAAGTGAATCTTGGTCTCTTCATAATTAGACCCTCAATATAGACACAATTCATATCTTCAGAATATCCTCTGCCATGGCAACAGAGACTCCAGACTCTGCTTATTTCTGGGGATACTGCAGGATCCACCCCCAAACAACAGTAGCTTAGGATCAGAGACTCCACCTCTGCAAACCTAAAGAAGACCTGTAGTTCACATCTTGTTCCACAAAGCTGTCATCTGAGTCTTCATCCTCATGACTTAATTTGCTTTATGCTCCACTGGTAAGTTCTTAGTAACTAGATAAGTTTCTGGAAGATTTTTATACATGAAAAGCTAAAGCTCATAAAGATTATATAATTTGTGTCATATTATATAATTGGTCACTAGTAACTAAATATTAGAAATCACCCCAACTCTTGAGCCCATTCTCTTCCCAAACCACCTGCAAACTGTAGCAGTCTTTGCCCAATGACAAAAATTATAAATGCAATGCTCTGGCCATATGCTGTTTATGATCTGAAAATACCAGGTTGTATATGATTACTTATTAAAACTTTCATGGCTAGTTACCCAGAGGAAGTAGTACTTGTCTTTCAATATTATTAAAGATGTTAATTTATTTTTAATATAGAAGAAAATATGTGATTGCCAAAAGTTTCTGTAACTTCCAAGCCCTACCAAAAATACTAAAAACAGTGTAAGGACATGATCCTGAGACTCAGTCTTGAACTGTCATTTCTACACTGTACAACCTCCGTTTAGATGCTTCCTGTCTCTGAGCTGTCATTTCTCACATTCTATACTATCAATAGTTCAGATATTAAGAAAGCTGATGCTTTTTTCCAAGATGGCGGCTCCCAACGAGACCATTATGAGCAGCGAAGGGATAGTCAGGGAGGAGGACTTAGGGGCCCCCAAGAGCATTGGGAAGTGTTGGAGGTGGTCCAAGGGCATTGGATCCTTAGGGACTACAATTTGGTGCTATAAACATCACCCAACCGCGTCAGGAGACAACAGGGAAAGCCATGGTGTCCGCTGAGACTTTCTCCTACTAAACCTAGTTACAGACCTTGGCACCTGGCCCTGGGGGAATCGGTCAGTAGATTAAGGGTGTACAGTGGTTTCGTGAGCACATCTCATGGGGTGGGTGACTAGGGTTCACCCCACTTGGATGTGGGGGGCTCCAGCTGCATTGCAGCAGAGGCCTTGTGACCTTCCATCACACAGGACCAGGAGTGCCCAGGGCCCTCTGGGAGTGGCTTTTGCAGGCCTGGGGTGGGGGTGGGGGTTCTGGCTGGCTTGGGTGCTGTATGGCTTAGTCCATCAGGCCAACATGTTTGCTGGTTGGGTGAAGAGTGTTGCTCTGTACTGTGTTAGGACAGAGTTGAGATTTTGGAGCCTAAAGTACCCAAGCCTGTACATCAATTAAGAAGTCAACAGGGGCTGGAGAGATGGCCTAGCAGTTAAGGGTGCTGACTGCTCTTGCGAAGGACCCGGGTTCGATCCCCAGCACCCACATGGTCACTGAGAACCTTCTGAAACTCCAATTCCAGGAGAACTCCAGTTCCAGGGGAATCTGACACTCTCTTCTGACCTCCATGACACAGGTGCACAGACCTGCATGCAGACAGTACATCATACACATAGAGAAAAATAAATAAAATATTTAAAAAAAGAAGTCAACCTGAAGAATATAACCAACATCAGTGTCAGCTCAATAAACACATAAGCTTCACATTAGAACCACTCCCAACAGAAGCTGCCCAAATGCCTAAAGCTCAAGGAAAGAAAGACTCAGGTGGATCTCCACCGAACACCAATATCCTTATTCAAGTACCCTCTAATGAAGACCCCTTGGATATAACTTAAGATACAGATCTCAAAAGAACAATTATGAATATGATAGAGATATTAAGGAATTGATGTAGCTTATAAACAAGGAAGTCTGGCTTCTAAAAGAAGACAGGGATAAATTGAAAGAGGAGAAAGATAAATTGCTGAATGAAATTACAAAATATATAGAAACATTGAAGAAAATTCAAGTTGAAATGAAAAAAGAAATGCAACATTCCACAAATAGCTTGGAAAGAATGAGAGAAACTCTTAATAGTGGAAAATAGAATATCAAGATTGGAAGATGTGGTGGTTTGAATGAGTGTCCCCCATAGCCTCTAGGTATTCAGACATTTGTCTCCAGTTGGTGGCACTGTTTTTGGAGGTCTTGAGGTGTGTGGCCATGCTAGAGGAAGTGTGTCACTGGAGGCAGGCTTAGTGAGTTTAATAAGCCTTTTGGTCTCCAGTCTCTCTCTCTCTGCTTCCTGTGCTCTTTGTGAGATGTGACCTTCGGTTTGCTGCTCCAGTCTCCAGCCGCCATGCCTTCCACCACAATGGACTCTAATTCCCTGGAACTATCAATCGTAAGCTCAAATAAACTCTTCCTTTTATAAGTTCCTTGGTCATGGTGCTTTATCACAGCAACAGAAAAGTGACTAATACAGAAGACAATATAGAAGAATTGGATAAAGCAAGTAAAGATTATGAAAATTAAAAAAAAATCACAAGAATGGAATAACCAGGAACTGTGGGGTACTATGAAAAGACCAAACCCACAAATTATAGGGATAGAAGAGGAAGAAAACTCACAGGATAACAATATGGCCTAGGTCTTCAACAAAATTTTAGAGGAAAATTTTCCCAAATTAAAGCAAGAGCTACCTATACAAGTATTAGAAGCATATAGAACACCAAGCAGACAGAACCAGAAAAATTCTCCATGCCATATCACAGTAAAAAGTACTGGATTATCAAAGCAAAGAAAGGATACTGAAGGCTGCAAAAGAAAAACAAGTTACTTACAAAGGAAAGCCTATCAGAATTACAGCTGATTTCTCAATGCAGATGATGAAAGCCAGAAGAGCTTGGTCTAAAATATTCCCCATTCTAAAAGACTATAGATGCCAACCCAGAGTACTTTATCCAGAAAAAAAAAGTCTATTATATTTGAAGGAGAAAGGAAATTGTTTCATGATATAAATAAGTTGAAAGAATCCCTCTCCAATAAGCCATCCTTGCAGAGAATAGTTCAAGCAATACAAGGAGCAAAGGGCAGGGATGACTATAACCAGTCAACACCAGAAACAAATGATACAACTACTATGGAAATAAAAACCTGTGGTAAGAATGTAAGAAATCAAAATGATTGGAAGGAATTTACTTCTCTCAGCAACAGTTTTAAATATCAATGGAATGAATTCTCCAATTAAGAGACAGAGACTAGTTGGGCCTGTTGGCACATGCCTTTAATCCTAACACTTGGGAGGCAGAGGCAGGCAGATCTCTGTGAGCTCAAGGCCAGCCTGGTCTACAGAGTGAGTTCCAGAACAACAGCTGGAGCTACAGGGAGATCTTGTCTCAAAAAGACAAGAAAGAAAGAAAGAAAGAAAGAAAGAAAGAAAGAAAGAAAGAAAGAAAGAAAGAAAGAAAGAAAGAAAAAGAAAAAGAGAGAGACTAGAATAGATTAAGAAACAAAACTGGGCTGGAGAGATGGCCTAGTGGTTAAGAGCACCGACTGCTCTTGCAGAGGACCCAGGTTCAATCCCTAGCACCCACATGGCGTCTGAGAACTGTCTTTAACTCCAGTTCCAGGGGAATCTGACGCCCTCTTCTGACCTCCATGGCATTGCATGACACGGGTGCACAGACCTACATGCAGACAGTATATTCATGCACGTAGAAAAATAAATAAATAAATAAATAAATAAATAAATCAAAACCACTTTTTTTTCTTGTCTCCAAGAAACTTACCTCATTTTTAAAGATATTATCCCAAAGTGAAAGGAGGGTAAAATAATACAAGTAAATGGCACTAAGAAGGGAGGAGTCACTATGCTAATATTAGAGAAAATAGAATTCAATATTAGATAAAATAGAATTCATAGAATTCATTGGTTGTGTTTTGTTGTGGAGGATATTTGATCACTAGGTGGAACATCTTTGGGGCAGATAGACAGGCTTTTTGCCAGGTCTATGCAGTGTGTTTCTGAATATCTGGAAAGATTTGGTTGCCTGGAGCCAGCCCCAGGACTTGTAGGGTCACTTTAGGGTTTTTATTTTGTAGTGATCTATTTAGGGGAACTCTTTGGCTGGATGGGTGTAAATAATGCAAAGTTTAGCAGAAAATAAAATGCTTGTACTGGACTGAAGTGGTTAAATATTTCTAGAGTAAAATGGTAAAAATATTAAAGCCAGTTTACTAATGGTCTAAATGGGATTATAACCACACAAGGTTGCGGTTGGTTTTTGGTCCACTCCTGGCTTGTACTGGACTTCCAGTTGTAGAACTGGATTAAAGGGGTATAGACAAGTAATGGGTTACCTTTGGCTACTGAAGGATATTTTTTGGTCTCTGTCATGCAAGTGTTACTTTTGATATCTGTTCTGCACATTTCAAGATAACTTGACTCAAGAAAAGCTAGGTTTACTTCCCTGAACTAGTGGCATGCACCCCAGAAGGAGACAGTTTGGACAGACTTGGCAGATTTTTTTTTTTCAGCTTAATTCTGGTCAACAGCAACTATCTAAGTGGAATCTCATATCCTGACTACTAAAAAGCCTGAAAAGCAGATCATGGGTCCAGACATCATGGCCAAATGAACAGAAGGAGAAACCTAATAAATGGATGCCTTGAAAACCCTGGTTAAGAAATTCTAATGTACTTTTAAGTTAGACATTGGACTTCACCCTGTTCTTACTTCTCCTGGTTCCCTGCCTATACCATGCACTTAACTACTCCTGCTTTTATTTCACTTTCACGGGCACCAGTCAAGGATTTTTTTCCTTCTATAGTTATGCTTTGGGGTCCTTTAGATTGGCCCTCTGAATGGGGGATACCCCAGTTGCCACACCCAACATCCCTTTTCAGCATGGAAGAAGTCAAAGCGGTTGGAATCCTGATTCTCTTCTTGCAATTGGGGTGACCCTTTCCAGAGGGTAACAAAACTAATCAGGAGCAAGAAATTGATTAGGCAGTTTAGAGATGAGATTCCCCCCTCCCCAAATTAACCAGACTCTTTCTCAGCTGAGAACTCAAGGCTTTCTGGACCAGCCAGTAAACATATTCTTCTGGTAGCCCTGAAAGAGCAGGAAAAGATGAAAGAAAAGAAAGAGAGAAGGGAAAAAAGAGAAGTAGATACCAAGCCCCACAGACTGATTCTTTATTTCACCAGAATAGGAAATGGAAATTCCCATCCCCCCTTTTTTTCATTCTTATTGCTTTGTTTTGTTATTGTAATTTTGTAGTGTTTCTGTTTTCCTGTAAAAATTAAAATAAAATTAAATTAAATTAAAATTAAAAAAAGAAAGCTGATGGGAAAGAAGACAGGTCTGTCAGCTAATAGAAAATAGGAAACTCCAGAAGGCAGGAACTGTGGGTTGTTTTGTTTAATTTTGGTGTTATAACTACTTAATATCACATACTGAATGCTAGAACCAATGTCTTGCTCATAGTGAATATTAAAAAATATTTGTTCAGTCAGTAAATAAAGTTAATAATTATACACACTATGACACATTTGAGTTTCTTATTTATATAAACTACCCAAAATACCAGCAAAACCAAAAATCAATAAGTGTGAGGAACATAATACAATAGGCTCAGCACATACAATCAGGCCATATTTCTCAGCATCATCTGCAGTTAGAAAGGATCATAAAACATAAATCTGCCCACTGTAAGATAAATATTCATTCACTATACCATATGCAGGCCTGTCCTCCAAAATCTCTTAAGCAATTCTCCAACCCTCTTTCTTCCTCATGATAGTTGGAAACAGACAATGCAGTGGTAAGACTCAGAGCCTCAGGATATGGTAAAGTCACTAGCTGAAAGCACTATGGGTCCCTGAACACACGAGACAGAGCTCCAAAATCATCACAGCCACCATCGCTGTCTCCTGCTCACGTTGCATTCAGGTTTTAAGGAAGTGCATTCAGTCCACTGTAAGAAAATACCAAAAAATGAACACCTTCCAGAGAAAGAACTTCAATTTTCACAGCTCTGGAAATGGAGAAAAGTAAGATCAAGATACTGACAAGTGGTGGCTGACTTTCCAGGTGCAGATGGTGCCTTGAGCTATGCTCATATGGAGGAAAGATCAAGGTGACATGCTGGGGTCTCTTTTGTAGGGGTACTTAAACCCATTGATAAAGGCAGAGCTTATAAATTCTCAATGGTCCACTTACTGACACTATCACACTGATGATTAGGTTTGATTTAAGAAGGGAGAGGATCAAGAGCATTCAGAAGGCAGCACTGAGCTGCTGGGATTTTTGGAGGTGCTGTTGTAAAACGTGTCTACCCTTGTCTTTCCTTCACTCCATCACATAATCTGAGATGGCTCCCACATTTCATATTATTTCCCATATCACCTATTGATCTTTACTCTAACAAAATTCCACTTTGGTAAACAATATTTAAACTGGAGGAAAGTGTCCTGGGTCTCAGACCTACCATGAAAACACAAGAAATAAGTCTCTCTGGGTATACTACTTATTAATTAAATTTGTCCTTTGATATTTCACATGTATATAACATACAGATTAACCTGTCACTAAAAGATAAGGTGACATTAGCAAATTTCTAATGTAAAAATTAACCTACAGGTCTATAAAGAGAAAAGACAAATGTAAAATTTGTATGTGGGCACCATATATTAAAGAGCTGTACACAGTTGAACATAGTCTGCATTAAAATCCATTTGTTATGTGGGCTTAGGAAACAAAGCTCATAGGAGACAGGCCTTTAGTCCAAAAGGTGACTCAGATTTAAGCCTAATATCTTGGGAAAGTTATATATAAAGATCTTCAAAGATTTTATATAATTGCATGTAAATCCCTGGCACATGCAAGAATACTTTGCTTTGTATTCTTTATAATATTTTATAATTGCTCTCCTAATAATTTCTGTGATATGTCCCAGTTGTGAAAGTTTCCTGATTGCCAGTGAGTAAGATTAAATGAGAAGATTGTGCTCCTCCCCGGGGCGGTTGTTAGGAAACTTCTGAATCATAGTTATTTGTTGGGCGAACCAAGAGGAGCCTCTCCCTGCAATCTTAGGTTTATATAAATAAACACTCAACATAAGCCACACTAACATATTTATTTGCACTGCAGGTTTCTGATCCAAAGTATCCATCTTGTTTATGATTTAGAAAATTGTAAGCTTGTTAGGAAAAACAAGAACATAGGCTTCAAGCTCCACAGTTTTCTACATATGAAATCAAATGGAGCGAAATTGATTCAGAATACGGGCATTTAAGCTTCATCAATGTGAATCTCTGATGACATCATTCAGTTTCATCATATCTCACTTTTGGCCTGATTAGAGTACATAAACAAGAACAGAGCAACAATAATGAAGTTAAAAACTCCAGGAAGAAGCGGATAAGGTGACTTCATGTAAGGCTGTGTCTGCCTAGTACAACTCACAGAGGAGGTGGGTGGCAGGGGGCAGTGTTCAAGTGGGTTAATAACTAACCATTCAAATTTATCTATCTATCTATCTATCTATCTATCTATCTATCTATCTATCTATCTATCTATCCTAAAACCTTGTATAAGTTTAAACTGAATTAAAACAGTATCCTCCACTACTTTTAGATAGCTGTGTCCACACCATGCTCTGCCTTGTGGTACATATTTATATTACATTGTTCCTCCCCCTCAAATCCCTAGCTCTTTTATATTTGGCCAAACCCCTTCTCCATCATCAAGTATTACCTTGAGAATCACATTCCGGTGCGGACCTCTGAGCCATACAGACAGAATGGAGCTGTTCCACTAGCCCTAGTTTACTGTTTTATTTTAAGGAAGGAGTTTCATTTAGAAAAATTTCAACATCCTTTGAAGGGAGATGTTTCTAGCTTTCCTTAGTTAAGGACAACAAAAATGTACTCCACTTAGTTTGTGCTCACTGAATGTTTGATGCTTCCAAGAAATGCTCTCAAAGAAGGTCCCTAAAGCTCAGAGAGTTCCTACAAACTTTCAAAGGAAAGTGATGTCAAAACTGTTTTTATATTAACACTATGGAGATACTTCTTCTTTTTTATATCTTATGATATGGCGTAAAAGAAAGCAAAAGCAATGGTGGGTGACACAGTGGCTCAGGGGGTGAATCAGGCCAGTGACAGCAGCAGCATTTGCATTGGTATTTTCTTCACTGTCATGTTCTTTCAGAAAAATAATATGCCCATTCCACCAAAAAATCTTCATTAAGAAATAAAGCATATTAATTGTATTAGATATTGACCCCTGAGTACATGTCTTTTAAATATTTTATGTGTTAAATCATCTGTTTGGTCTTAAAACCACTTCTACACTTGCAGGAAAATGATTTTCTGATTAAAACATTCCTAAGGCCACCTCGATAGGAGGGAATTCATGACTGGCCCTGTAGACATAGCCAAACACCTGCAGCTGGAGACCCAAGAAGAAAACCTGATACTGCCACTTTCCTAAACCAAAGTAATTTCTTACTATGTTCTAAATATTTACCCTTAGATTCACATATACATATAGCTCTCACCACTCATCAAAGAAGCTTCTTTTTGTTAAATACTTTTTATTGGTTCCAGAGTTTTGACATTCTTCATTGTACTACATCTCTTATGTCTTCTCCTCTATTTTTATTTGTTATTTTAAAAAAGGCTGATAGCATCTAATCTGTGTTTCATAAATGCTCTTGGGTATGGGTATATCCCTTGGAGTCTGGTCAATCAACTAGGTGTCACACTAGTAAAGAAAACTCATGGTCCTTCTCCCAGCATCTTTACATTCCAAAATGTCCTAAGCATGGTGGCTTGGAGTCACACGGGTCTTATACATGCTGTCATGATAGTCATGGAGTCACATGCACAACTACTCTGTGTGTCCAGATGACACAGTGCTCCTACATTTATCCACTGTCTCTGGCTCTTACAGTATTTCCTTCCATTTCTGCAATGACACTATCAAGTGCTAAGCACTCCCCTGTCTTTTGTTCTCTTCATGTTGAGCAGCTGTGGGTCTCCATATGCAATCTGCTAAGTGAAGTACCTTCTCTGGTGATGGTTGAGAGATGCACTAATCTGTTGGTAATAATAGTAAGTTGTTATGAGTTGGTTCAATAGTATGTTATTTAACTGAATGATAGTATTAGGTTCCCCCCTATGACTTATGAACTGCCTGTCTAGTCACAGGCCCTGATAACAGTATCAGCTATGGACTCTATATTGTAAAGTGGGCCTTAAATAAACTTAGAAGTGGTTGGTTACTCCAGTAACACCCATGCCATTATTGCACAAGTAGGCATATTTTGCTGCTAGTTATTACAGTAGCTCTCAGGTTCACATCTAGGCAAGGCTAATAATTACCTTTCTCTGTATAGCACCTTCTAACTAGCCAGTATAGGTGAAGCTTTAAGGTCATTATCAGCTTGGTTTCTCCTTGTTGTTCTGTGACTTAGATTAAATGTAGTGTCTTCAGCAATAGGGTCTTACTGTCAAGTTTTGGCAAGTAACTGAGTGCAATGTATTAGCCATTATTATTGAGGGTCTATGGACTGTCTCTGGTCAACTACTCCAAAACGAAGAGTCCATTCCTGGCAATGGGTTTTTCATTTAGTAGCCTGTGCTGTTTGGGTCACTGAACCCTTGGTATAGGACAAATACGTTTAAGCTATTTTTGTTGGGTGGTGGTGGGTCTCATTGTTGATGTTTGAGACAGGGTCTCAATATGCAGTGCTGGCTATCCTGAGACTCCTTGTGTAGAGGAAGCTGGACTCAAAGTCACTGAGAACTTCCCTGCCTCTGGATCTGGTCTGCTGGGTTTAAAGGCATGTGCCACAACACCCAGCTAAACTTTCTATACTGTGTACGTACATATTAAAATAAGCATCTACAGTAGGTCTTCATGACTTTTTCAAATGGCCTTTAGTGTTCGTTATCCCTCCTCTTACTCTCTTTTCTATCCTACCCCTCCAATCTCCACCCCACTAAATTTGTCCTCTCCATTATTTCCCTTTCCTATTTATATCTCCTATCACATTGAGCGCTCTCATGGCTTCTTTTCCAAAACAAATGAAGACTGTTACAATGTTTCACAACTTATCAAAATGCAGAGAATAAGTGACTATGGACTGCCTAGCCCCAATTGACACATCTATAATGCAACTCTACATGTAGGCTCAAGGAACATCACTGAAATGGGAGAAGAAAGATCGTAAAAGTCAGACCAGGATACCTGCTTCTAGACAGTATCTTCTAGACATGATGGGGAAACAGCACCCATAAAATCTCAATAATATGGTTGTCTAAACTAGACCTGCATAATGACAGTATCAGCTGACCTACCAGTATGGATGGGGGAAATTCCACTCAGTTACAGTTCTAGATGGGGAGCTACTGGCAATCAATGGATGCTGAGAGAGGGAGAATCAGTCTTCTCTAAGGAAAAGGTCCTTGATACGTTATCTAATCCTAAGTGGTCAGGCCTAAACATATATATTCATGTGCATCCCTAAATTAACTCAGTAGATTGTGTGTATGTGTGTGTATGAGATAGATAGATATACAATATTGTTATATTGTATATATATCTATCTCTAACAATATACAGTATAACAATAATAAACAAAGAAGAAATTATGAAATTGAGAGGGGAAGGAAGCATGAGGATGTAGGGATAGGTGTATGAGGAGGGAGAGGGGTATATATGATGTAAATACAATACTCATATATAAATTCCCGAAAATATTCCTCTTCTGATTGAGTTTCCAGCTATCCAGAAGCAGCTGTCTTACCACACAACTTTTATTAAAAAATTCAGCATCCAGTAAATTATGGATGTTGAAACCCAGAATTTAAAGAAAAATCATGTATCATTGGATGTAAGAAGCCTGCTCTTTCAAAAAAACCAACTGAAAAAAATGAATTATTAAAAGAATCTGTGTTTTGAGTAAAAGTTGAATTTGGAAGACTTTTGTCTTCTATGTAGTGCTTCATAACTTCAGAATCCTTAAAGACTCTTCTAATGAGATCTTTGGTGATATTTACAAAAGTTCTGGAGTAAAATTCACCAGTTCAGAGATATTTAAATCCTGCAAGGATGAAGGGTATTAACACATTACTAGGCAGGAAACGCAGGTCATAAATTTTTGTGCCTACCCTCACCCCATTAATGCAATGAACTGATAAATTTTCCAAAGGATTCAATATATACATAGTGCCACATAGTCATGATTGGGTAAGATAAACAAACTGAGGAAAGCATCATTATGCAAATGATAGATTTGCTGTTCACAATTTGCCTTTCAGTAATATTTGCTATTTGAGAAACCACTCTTTGTTGGGTTTGATGCAGAATGAAAAGGAAACCTCAATCTGAAAAGGATCTTAAAATACTCCTTTTTATCAAACCACATATCCATATAAGGTCATATTTTCTTCATATATCATACTTCAAAAAGAGGAATATGTGTCAACACTTATCAACACAAGTGTCCTTAATTAAGTTACATAATAAAGAGATTTTTCCAAAGACTAAAACAATACTACACTTCTTGCTAATTATTTTTCTGGAAAACAGAGTTTGTTTTCCTTAAAATATGTTGTGTTACCATGCAGTGGACTCATTATTATTAATTTTTAATTAAATTGCTAAATATTTGAAAGTTTCTGTTTTAATTTCTAATGTGGTAAATGAAAACAAATACTTATGTACCAAAATGTCTTCAGTCATTTTTTTGGATTATAAAGTAGGTTGAAAGAAAAACGTTTGATAAGTTTAAGAAATCATTGCAAACCCAGCATGATGACAAACACTTTAACCCCAACAATGAAAAGGTTAAAGCAAAAGGATCATGAGTTTGAGCTCAGCCTGCATTACAAAGTGCATTTAAGACTACCCAAGCCTAGATCTTGTGTGAAAAAGTAAAAATTAAATTTGTAAATTTTAAGGAAGGGAGGAAGAAAGAAAGAAAGAAAGGAAGGAAGGAAGGGAGAGAGAGAGAGAGAGAGAGAGAAAGAAAGAAAGAAAGAAAGAAAGAAAGAAAGAAAGAAAGAAAGAAAGAAAGAAAAAGAAAGAATCATTATATTCAGGTATGAGCAGGAGGAAAAGGTGATGCCCTTGAGAAAAGCAGAGAATCTGCCAAGACAGGTGAGACAGCAGGTCTAGAATCTGAAAACCAGGGTTTGGAACTTACCTTCAGCATTTGCTAAAGAGAATTTTTGAAAAAAGATTAAGCTTTCAGTAGCTGTATCTTCATATATCAATAAGAGGAACTACTCCATGAGTTCTTAAAGCTTAAATAAAATATAAGCACTCATTAAAACTGAGGTAAAGTAGCAAAAGTTCAATAAAGTTTACTTCTCCATAGTATTTATTAACATAATCATTCAGCTGCTAGTAATTTTCTTTCATAGGAAAGGAAAACAAACACTTGTTCACTTTTCACCCATAGC
Organism: Rhizomys pruinosus; assembly: GCA_009823505.1. Classification (NCBI taxonomy): domain Eukaryota; kingdom Metazoa; phylum Chordata; class Mammalia; order Rodentia; family Spalacidae; genus Rhizomys; species Rhizomys pruinosus. Next base: position 205,969 of record VZQC01003078.1, read on the forward strand.
AGTGTGGAATAAATAATCTTTGAATGTTTTAGGTCAGAATATATAAAGCATGCTTTAAAATGATAGGAAACCTCTTTCAGGTTAATTCAAGTACAGTTTTTACCAAATATTGCTAAAAAAGTAAATATTACACAAAATTAACTACACAAAAGATATGTCAATCTCTGTCTTCTTACATACCTCCATGCATGCATGCAAGGACACACAGGCACACATTCAAATTTAGTGAGGCACTTCAACATAAACACCAGAACTATAAAGATTATTTTCTAAATATAGAAAGATACCTTTGCAATTTTTGTAAAGAGAAATATTTCTTGATACCGTCCTTCAAAAGCAAAAGGATAGAAACAACTATCAAAACTAAAGTTTTCTCCTTATCCAAAGTACTAGACTGTGAAAACTAATGCATGGGAAAAATATTTCTAACACATATATGTGCATACAAAATAGTTTTAAAACTCAAGACATTAATAAACTGAAAAATAAAAAGTGATATAGCCCATTAAAAGGGTCGAATAAGAGGTAAGGCTATTCCCATAGCCCTTGGATGCCTCCCAGAACCTGAAGGTAAGACTCTATTATTGCAGAAGGCATGACACACATTCACACAGAACTTGGAAAACTTGAATTAGAACTGAAATGGAAGTTTCCTCCTTGAGGAAGGAAAGAATAGCAGCAGCTCTCATGGTATCAGAAGGTGCTGTACAAGCTGCCAAGGAAGAAAAGCAATCAACAGTCCCACCCAGCTATAATACATACAAAACCCAACAATGGAAAGCCCAGAAACAATCCCTAATGGTGCAATAGTGGAATTTTTATCTTGGAAGACTCCAACTGCTGCCTAATTGGACTTAAGATCTGTTTAGTAGGAGGAAATATATGCCCGGATACTGTAAACCTAGCCAGCCTATCAATAGTTGGTGAGGTCAGAGTCTCTAGAAGAGAACCTACTACTGCCACTTCCCTAATTTTTAATTTTCTTTTTTTTTAAGACAGTTCTTAGCCATCATGTGGGTGCTAGGAATCGAACTCCGGTCCTCTGCAAGAGCAGTCGGTACTCTTAACCGCTAAGCCATCTCTCCAGCCCCCTAATTTTTAACTATACGCTAAACGTATCCTTATATACACATAAGTATAGCTAGTAACACTCATAAAAGGAGCTTCTTTTTGCAGCAGATGGAAACTATTACACAGTTCCACAACTGGTCAAAATGCATAGAATAAGCAAGTGTGAGGTGTCAAGCCCCAGGTGATACATCTGCACTCTAACCTCAGCATCTAAGACTCAGGGAACACTGAAGAAAGGGCAGAAAATGCAAAGGTCCGAGGACGAGGACATATGCTGATGGATAGTGTCTTCCAAATGCAATGGGGAGGCTGCACCCATGAAATCTCAACAATATGTTTTCTTTAATAAGACCTAATAAAGACCAATTGACACGTCAAAGTGGGTGGAGGAAATTTCATAAGTTTCCACTACAAGATGAAGAGCTACAAGCAATCAAGGGCTGCTGAGTTTCCTCCATGGAAGAATTCTAATAGGTTATCTAGTCTCAAAAGGTCAGCCGTGAGTACATGAACACACAAACCCCACTAAAGGAGTTCAATAGGTTTTGTGTGTGTGTGTGTGTGTGTGTGTGTGTGTGTGATCATAATTACCATAATAATTAAAGAGGAGGAAGCTGGAAAGATGGCTCAGAGGTTAAGAGTACTTACTGCTTTTTGAGGATCAGGATTCAGCTCCCAGCACCCCCATGGCTGCTAACACACACATGTCTATAACTCCAGTTCTAGGGGATCCTACAATTTCCTCTGGCTACTACAGACACCAGGCATACATATGATGCACCTACATACACCCTGACAAAACACCCATACACATGAAAATGAGCACATACAACTTCAGCCACCTCATATTTGATAAAGGGGCCAAGAAGACACAATGGAGGAAAGACAGCATCTTCAACAAGTGGGGCTGGCAAAACTGGATCACCACTTGCAGAAGAATGAAGCTAAACCCCTACCTCTCGCCTTGCACAAAAGTCAATTCCAGATGGATTAAAGACCTCAACGTGAAACCCAAAACTCTGGAGGTAATAGAAGAAAAACTTGGCAGCAGACTACAAGACATAGGTGTAGGAAAAGACTTCCTAAATCAGACAGCAGCTGCACAAGAAATAAGATCGATAATTGACAAATGGGACCTCATTAAACTCAAAAGCTTCTGTACATCAAAAGAAACAATAAAGGAAGTAAAGAGAAAACCCACTGAGTGGGAAGAAACCTTTACTGCAGATACATCTGACAAAGCATTAATTTCCAGAATATACAAACTACTGAAAAAACAAAGAAAAAAGAAAACAAATGAATCACTCAAAAGATGGAGCAAAGAGCTGAATAGAGACTTCACAGAGGAGGAGCTAGAGATGGCTGAGAAGCATCTTAAAAACTGTTCAACGTCACTAATAGTTAGGGAAATGCAAATTAAGACCACTCTAAGATATCACCTCACTCCGATAAGACTGGCCAGGATCAAGAGAACAAATGATACCAAGTGCTGGAGAGGTTGCGGGGAAAGGGGAACACTCATCCATTGCTGGTGGGAATGTAAACTGGTACAGCCACTATGGAAAGCAGTGTGGAGAACCCTTGGAAGACTCAAAATGAGCTTGCCATTTGATCCAGTCATACCACTCCTAGGTATATACCCACAAGACTCATCTTACTGCAGAAATACATGCACAGCTATATTTATTGCAGCTCTGTTCACAATAGCAAAAAGCTGGAACCAACCCAAATGCCCCTCAACTGCTGAGTGGATAGAAAAAATGTGGTACATGTACACAATGGAGTTCTATGCAGCAATAAAGAAGGATGATATCATGAACTTTGCAGGTAAATGGATGGAGCTGGAGGATATTATATTAAGTGAAGTAACGCAATCACAGAAAAACAAACGTCGAATGGTATCCCTCATATGTGGATGCTAGCATCAATAACCCAGTTATTAATATTTCTTGTGATGAGGGATGCATATTAAAAGAACAACAACTGAAAGACTGCATCAGAAAACCGACTGAAATGGTGAACCGGGAGGGGTGGGAGGGGTGGGAGCGGCGGGAGAGGGACATGGGTCTATATTCTATTAATGTATATTTAATTTAAAATTATATGGTATTTTACTCAAAATTTATATAACAATAACTTTGGGATTAACATATACAAATGTTCTCTATAATTTTTGTGTTATGCAGTATCAGCTTGTAACATCCTCTTTTACCTGTAGGATAATTTAACTAAAGGATTTAAGTTTGCTTCCCAAATTAACATCATGCACTCACCCCAAAAAAAAAAAAATGGACAAATTTGATGAAATTTACTCTTTGATCCCTGCCTATAGGTAAGTGTACTACAAATGCCTTCCTGAGACTCATGGGTCAAAAATAAAAATTAAAAAAAAGGGGAGATACAGTTATATATTAAACCTTTTTGTCCAAAACTTTCAATTTAATCTTAAGACTAACCATGGGAAAAGATTTGTATGTTCCCACAGGTCAAAACGACACCAACTCAAAGGCAGAGAAAGAATGGATACAGCCTTCCGTCGTATAGGTTGTACCATGAAATACCAGCAGAGAAGTTCACCAATCTTAACACTAAAAGGAATAAAAGCCTCAGACTGCTACAGGCATCAAACATCTCTGAGGACCATAGGTGTAACATCTGTTTACAGTGAGTCCTAACGAACTTTACCTTCTAGGTGCAGCACAGTTTCAATATGAGAGACCTCCTTACCTCTTTTTCACAGAACAAAGAAAAACAGGGTGGTAATGAAGTCATCCATTAATGGTAAATTAGAGCTGACTGGTATAGAAGTAATCTCTTATAAAACTGGAAAAACGGCTTTCTTCAATTGACTAATATACATAGGAACTGTAAAAAGGATTATTGTCTATCCAGAAACAAACACAATACTAAAGTATTGTGTTTGTTTCTGAATAGACAATACACTTAAACACTACTTTAAGTAGTTCATATAATTAATACAAGAGAGCACTGAAAGCAGCATCGGATTATTCTGCCAAGGAGATGCTAGCCAGGGGACCCAAGCCCCCCCCCCAAAAAAAGGTTAAGGCTTATTGCCTGTAAACTGGGATATCTGCAAGAAAAGAGGTGGTAAGGTCTGCCCTGCTGTCAATGACCTAATGTAACCATGGGAGGATTGTATCGAGATCGCACTTACAAGTATACAGTTGGTCTCTGGAATACCAGAGAGTGTTACCAAAGGCCACTGAACTAATAAAGCAAAGGTTAGTCTCCTTGAGTCAAGCAAAACTCCGCCACCAACATCAGCTACACCCCAACTGCTTGGTGATACTGTGCAGCAGAGGCAGCCATATGTCTGTATATCCCAACTTTATTTGATTATTAGCTCTCTCCTTGGACAAATAACTCGAGGATGTTGCCACAAGCTTATACCTTCTAGCGATTAGGAGATATATATGCCACAGTAAGGCCTTGTCATCTCTCTCAGGGGGAAAAAGAAAAGTAATTCAGGGATTAAGACACCATCCAGACATCTGTGTCTATACCAAAGTAACCTACCATAATAACTAGCAATGTTTAAATACATATATATCTAACCGCTTGTGCTTCATTAGTAGGATTGGAAGCCTGTCCCTGGGCAATCGGGCAGCCCATGAAAGGAAACAGCCAGAACTGATTAGAGTCCAAGACGACATCTCCAGACAAAGTAGACTGTTGTGCTTCTTGTCCACCTGTGCCCCATCTCTAAGCCTAAGGAACAATCTGTGGAAGAGGGGGAGTGGTATATTGTAGGAGCGGCGATTGGGGTGAACGGTAAAACTATGACAATATAGTCTGGACACTTATTTGATCAACTTGATTGAACATTCAAGCCCCTCCAGCTAGATGGTGGGAGCCTTGGGCTCTGTGGGCTGGGACACAACTGCTTGCAAATTGGTTTTATATGCAGGAATCTTGTGCTGGGAAAAAAGAAAAGGAGCTAGATACTGACATTTGAACTAACTGGGAATATAAAATGCTAGTTGTTTTATTCATAGTTAGTATTGGGTTGGGCTCTATATTTTTCTGAAATACACAACATCACAGTGTAACACTTTCTTTTACTTGTAGGACAATTTAAAAGAATTAAGCTTAAATTTTTACTTACCAAATAAGTAGAAGTCTTAGTCCAGTCATAAAGCGTTAAAGAGCAAAGTGTTTATTGGGTAAAATTTATTTAGCAGGTTCTCAACTCTGCCCAAGCTTTATCCACCAAGTATAGGATATTTCAATGGCTTAGTGAATTGTTTAGATTAATTAAATTTAGGTGTAGGTTTTGGTGGAAATGGTAATACAATTGAACCAATCGGGAATATAAAATGTTAATTGGTCTTATTTATAATTTGTATCGGGTTAAGGTATACAAATGGCCTATATATTTTTTCTGAATAACACAATATCACATTATAACACTTTCTTTACTTGTAGGACAAGTTAAAGGAACTAAGCTTAAATTTCCTTCCCAAATAAGTAGCATACAGTCAATGAGAACCAGTTTGGGTAAATGTAATGAAAGCTTATGCCTTGGCTCCTGCTTATGGGTATGTGTAATACAACTTAGGCATCTATAGGTCAAAACAAAAACCTAAAAAAAAAAAAAAAAAAAAAAAAGAGGGAGGGGGGAGGTGGGGTACTATCCTTTCTGGGATACAAATGGAAAACTCTGTGTTTCAATCCTATTGATAAATTTTCAATTTTTCTGATCTTAAAAATAACAATGGGAGGAGAATTTTATGTTCCCACAGGTAAAAGTCACCAATCTAAATGCCTGAAAACATACAACTTATGGCTGTGCAGGATGAACTGGGGAATGTCAGCAGAGAGGTTGACCCATCTGAACACTAAGGAATGAGGAACATCAGACTGCCTGAGACACGGTCACTGAGCATCTCTCTGAATAATATTGGGGTTGACTGTTAATAATGGACCCTAATGCTGAGAAACCTTCCTACCTCTCCCCCCCCTTTTTTTTTCTTTTTCTTTCTTTTTTTTTTGAAAAAAGAAAAACAGGATGGTAATGAAACCACTCCCAAACTGTAAACTAGAGCCAATTGTTACAGTGGTAATTTCCTATAAAACAGGCACAACGTATTAACTGATTGATAGGCATAGGAACTGTGAAAGGATATTTCTCTATCTAGAGCCAAATTCAATAGTAAAGTGTTTATAAGTTGTGTAATTAAGCAAAATATATTACTACAGGAAAGCTCTGACATCAGCAATGAATTATTCTGCCTAGGAGATGTTGGCTAGGGGATTCAAACCCCCCCCCCCAAATTATAAAGGCCTTTTGCCTATAAGTGGGATATATGCAAGGAGAAAGGCAGTAAGTCCCTGTTGTCGAAGACCTGGTGTGAGCATGAAAAATGTTATGAGACGTCACTTGCTAGCGTACAACTGGCCTCTGAAATGCTAGAGAGCGTTACCAAAGGCCACTAAAGCAATACAGCAAAATATTGGTCTCCCTGAGACAAGCAAGACTCCTCCGTCAATATCAGCTACACCTCAACAGCCTGGAGATACTGTGCAACAGTGGCAGCCAAGTGTCTATTTATATCCCAAATCTATTTGGCTATTAGCTCTCTCCTTGGAGGAATAACTCACAGCGGATGCCACAAGCTTATGTCCTCTAGTGGTTAGGCGATGTTATAAGCCACAACAAGAACTTGTCACCCTTTATAGAGAAACCACAGTTTGCGGATTAGCATACCATCCAAGCATCTGTGTCTATGCTCACAGCTTAGCTTGACACAATAAGTGGTACTGCTTAAATGCCTGTACATCCAATAGCTTGAGCTTTGTTAGTATGACTGAAAAGGGTATCACTGTGAAAGCTGTCAATCCGTGAAGAGAAACAAACTGAACAGACCAGAGTCCAAAATGACAACTCCAAAGAAATTAGACTGTTTTCTTCTCACCCATTTGTGCCCCTTTCCCAAAGCCTAGGGAACAAACTGCGGAAGAGGAGGCGTGGTAGATTGTAAGGGCTGTGGAGAGATAGGGGTGAATCATGAGACTATAGGAATATAGTCTGGACACCTGATTGATCAACATGCCTGTGCATACAAGCTTCTCCAACTGGACTATGGGAACCTTGGGTGGTTCAAAATTTGGACATAGATACTTGCAAAATGCACCAATTACTTAATTGTATGACATACTGAGTAACATCATTGTTATCTGCAAACAACTGTGTCATTGTATTGTAGAATCCCTTAAAAAAAAAGTACCAAAATAAAAATAAATATAGAAGTCACAAAATTGAGAAGTGGGGATGGCAGAGGGAACATAAGGAGAGTTGGAAGGAGTGAATGAAATGGGAAATGATATAAATACAGTATTCATGTATGAAATCTCAGAAACTAAAAATTTAAATAATTTAACCATTTAACAAAATGCCCAAATGACCTGAAAACACATTTATTGGAACAATATATTATATTTGTCAAATAAATACATTAAAAATGTTCAACATTTTTAAGGTTTATCATTCTTTAACATTCTAGGAACATAAAATGCTGGTGAGCCCATGGTACAAACAACTTTCCTACAGTACTATGAGTATAAAATGACAGGTACATTAGAGGATGTAATTTCTGAGTGTTACAAAGTTAAACTTAACATCTTTCTTATAACCAATAATTTATTTTCCAGGTATTTATCCAAGAGAAACAAATGTATATATTCACAAAAAGAAATGCTTGTGAATGTCTATAGAAGAGTTGCTCAAAATAGTCAAACTGAAACAGTCTAATGGCCTTCAAAATGTATACAAATAATTAGTGGTCTAACCAAACAATGGGAGTTAGCAATAGAACAATAGAATAAATCACTCCTACATGCAGCAATATGGCTGCATCCCAAGAAACATCGACATGAGCAAAAGAATTCAGACACGAAAAAGAACACAGTATATAACTCCATTTATATAAAATCCAAAAACAGCAAGTGTGATTAGAAATTGGAAACTGAGGGAAGGCATGGAGTTTAAGAGAAAGGCGGCTGCTAGAGAGGAGCTCAAGGACCATCGTTCCTGGCCTGCCTGCCTTGATGCCCAGGCTCAGACATTCATTCAACCAAATGGTTGTAATTCTCCATCCCCAAACCCCTTCTTCCAAATCAAACACAAGGCCTTCCTGGTACCAGGTCTTAAATGAGGCAAAGTAAATTGTTCAAAGCTCTAGTCAGATCTCAGAAAAATGCCACATTATAAAACCAACAATGAAAGCAAGAGCCCTGTGAAGCCTGAAAATGTTCTTGCTACATTTTTTTTATTGAAAGGCAATTATGCAATCTCCCCAAAACTGAAATCAAGATTCTTCACAGCTTGAATTAAAAACCGAGTCACTCATTTGTTCCATTGGTTGCATGTTGTAAGTGGCTGGGCACAGTTCCACAGAATAACACAATCATGGTTCATCTGTGCATTGCACCCAAAGGCAGCAGAGCCAATAGTGTCATAAAATTTGAGAGCCTACTATATATCATGAATCTATGAAGAAATTTATGCAAATAAACAGCTAATTTTTATAATGAGGAAGTAGAGACTATTATAATTACCATCTTACAGAGGAGAAAGGTAAGTGTAAAAGACATTGAGTAGTAGACCCACCTTCTTTTAGAAAGAAAATGATAAGTCAAATAAAGTGTCTAATTTTATGGAGCTTATATTCTAATATAAAATACACACAATGAATAAATAAAATATTTATAATATAATCAGTAATGATAAAAAATAAATGTGATATCGTGCATTAAGAAGTAGCTTTAGCTGGTTGGGTAGTTGTCTCCAGTCCTCATGCCAGAGGAGTCACTGGCTGAAGGTAAGAAGTCTGTCAAACATACATTTGCAAGAAAAGAGTGCAGGTGGTTGCAAACTCTTGTTGTGAATGCTTATCAGCTGGAATAGATAGAAAGGAGGAATCTAGACCAAAAGATGATCAGCTAAGGAGAGACAGGACACATTCTTAAAAGGTCCCTTGGGCCATATTTTGTAGGCCTTTGTGGAACATTTTCTGTAAAGGTTAGCAGGGCTTGGAAGTCTTGGAGTAGGAGAAGACATGTTTGGTCCACTGTGGAGAAATCAAAAATGGAATGTGGGCTTATCAAGAAACACTGGGGGGATTCAGGAAACTGCTGTAAGAATGCAAACCAGAGATGGTGGGAACAGTGAGACTCATGAAAAGAGGTTGTATTCAGTATATATTTTAGACACGTGGCCATAGTATTTCATAAAAGTGATGACATTAATGCTTTGACCTATAATCATATACCTCTCCATGTACTCACTAAAAAGGAACAAAAATTCATATTTATTTCTATCTTCCTAAAAAGAATGTGATATATTACAAAGGCCCACCCTGGATTAAGCTTCTGTCTCTAGCATATAAATAAAAATAAACAAATAGTAGCTTCTCTAGTGATCATCTTAGCATAACAGGAAGGAAACTTGCCCTGTGGCAGCAAGAAGGCAGCAGACTGTCAGAGGCAAGCTTCATGTTTTTCTTTTCTTTTCACTTATTTATCTATCTATTTATCTATCTATCTATCTATCTATCTATCTATCTATCTATCTATCTATTTACAGTTTATGTGTACAAGTGTTTTTGCCTGCATGTGCGTAAGTGCACTCGTGTTGCACAGTGCCCACAGAGGTCAGAAGAAAGGGTCAGATCACCTGGAACTGCAGTTATGGATGGTTGTTAGCTGCCATGTAGGTGCTGGTAATCGAACCCTGGTCCTCTGAAAGATCAGCTCTTGCTCTTAACTGTTGAGCTATATCTTCAGCCCCAAAAGTTCCATTTCTTACCCAACCACTGAAGGGGAACCTATCTTTCTTTATTTTTAAAGTTTTTTCTGATTTATTTTATTTTAGGTGTATAAGTGTTATACCTACATGTATATAAGCACACCTGTGTCATTCAATGCCTGTGAAGGACAGAAGAGAGTGCCATATCCCCTGGAACTAGAGTTAGAAATGGTTGTTAGCTACCATGTGCATGCTGGGATTCAAACCCAGGTCTTCTGTAATAGCAGCTAGTTGTCTTAACTGCTGAACCAGCTCTCCAGCCTCGTATTTTCTTTCATTTTCTTTAAATACATAAAATAATTGTCCTTTAGAGAGATAGTAGAATGGGGACCATTCAAAACTAAGTATTTGTGAAAAAATTAGAAGGAAATTTGACAATGGGTAAACTGATCAAAAACTAAAATTTAAAAATAAATAATTTAAGTGGAAGTATACTTTGTGGATGAATTAACCTGCTCCCAGAGAACGTGCTATTAAATGAAAATCCCATGATCAATAGTGGGCTATTTTCTTTTGACTTGTTGGTCAGAATGGCCTCTAAAGATACACAAAACAAGAATTTGCCATAGCTGCTGGTTGTCCACCAGAAAGTGGCTATAAGACCCTGCTGCTAAAGACACTTTATGGTTAGATCTGAGGAGATAGAGAAACCAAGTCGGAACCAGAATGGAAACCTCCTTGCTGGTGGGTAACCCTCAGAGCACGAGAGGGTGCTATACAGGCAGTTTTGGAGAACTGCCACAGAAGCCTTACTCAGCTGTGGACCTGTTTGCTAGAGACTGACCAGCCAGACAAGGGCCCACTGGTGCAACTGTGGCAAGTCTGATTGGATTTGATGCCCTTACCATGAGACGGAATTCATATCTGCTACTGTGAGCCTTCATTGGCCAGGTCATAGGTCTTAGTAGGGAAGCTAGTGCTGTTGTCATGATAACTGGACATGACATGTCCATGAACCTGACTCATAAACATGTATGTTTATACCCAGGGATTAATACTACCATCAGCTTTTGTTGGAGATTCTCCTTTTAGCGGTGGAGAGTGGTAATAGCAGAGATTCAAAACTGGCCAAAGTGCTGAGAATAAGGTGGAGCTGAACGTTCAACCATAAATGGGACTTCTGTACCATCTCTTCTTCCAAGGTTCAGGGGACACTGCAGCGGGTGGGACAGAAGGGATGCAAGAGACAAAGGAAGGATCAGAGTGAGACAGAATGCCATCTTTGCATCATGACACTGCTGTTGCACTATTGATCCCATAGAAGTTGAAATTATTGATATTAGATCTGCACAAGATTGGGCCTATCAATACTCTGTCATGAGGGGATGGGGGCTTAATAGCCACACCTCTAAACCTGTAAGCAGCAGTGTTAAATAGGAAGGAGGCTGTTCCTGAGGCACCACCCCTCTCTGATTATCTATAAGCTTTTAATGATTGCTGGGAGCTGGAAGATTTTCTTCAGTGGCATATCCACTTGTAAGGACTCCATTATAGTGTAAATAACCCCTTACCAATGCTCCTTTAAACACCCTAGTGACATTCATTGGGTCATCAAGAAGGACAGAGAGGGGTCAGAGAGAAAAGGGAATACAGATGTAGAAGAAACACTAGAATGAACAGCAGGAGCCGGAAGAGAACAGGGATGGACGATGGATGAATATGATAAAAACATGTATATGTGAAAGCGCCATAATGAAATACTTTATTGTATATAATCAACATATGCTATACGTTTGTTTTATTTAAATCTCCTGACTTTCACACTGTATTGGTCACTTTTCTGTTGCTGTGATAAAACCACCATGGTCAAGGGAACTTGTAAAAAGTAGAATTTATTTGAGCTTATGATTTAGAGTCCATCCTGGGGGCTGGAGAGATAGCCTAGTGGTTAAGAGCACCGATTGCTCTTGCAGAGGAGCCGGGTTCGATCCCCAACACCCACATGGTGGCTGAGAACATCTGTAACTCCAATTCCAGGAGAACTCCAGTTCCAGGGGAATCTGAGACCCTCTTCTGACCTCCGCGGCATTGCACGACACGGGTGCACAGACCTGCATGCAGACAGTACATTCATACACATACAAAAATAAATAATTTTTTTAAAAAAAGAATTCTACCCTTCCATGCTCAATACCTCTATGTAATGGTACCCTTGTTACATGCACTTTATCTTCTAAATTTCAGTATATCTTCAATTATTATTTATTTAGAAGATGTCAGAGGCTTAGAGGAAAAGAAAAACCTTCAGAACTTCAACTGAGTTCTTGTTCTGGTAGAAACAATCTGAAGGTAAAGTGATCCGTAAGAATTGCGAGGTAGATAGGGCAGCGGGGTGTCCCATTTAGGGGCTTCAATATGTTTTGGCCCACTCGCAGTTGTTGCGGGGTCCACGTGTGGTGCTCTATGGCCCAGTGGAATGGGACCTTAGGTTAACATTGACACGGAGCCCTGTCAGTTTGGCAAGTTATATCCTTCAATCTAAAATGGAAGCACCCTGAAAATGATGACGTCGCATGAGTAACCCCAAACAGAAAAGAACTTCACAACCTCCTTAAACCTTTGTGTGGAAAAAGAGTTTTTTTCTTTGTATCGTCGCTGAATTTTTTTTGAGTTCCCTATTTTAGGAGGTTATGGTCATTACTCTAAGACGAAAGTCTTTTAATGACAATCACATTTTACCTGGAGCTGCCACAGCCAAAATCCAAAGCTGAAGCATTTGTAACTCTTTTCCATATGCAAAGGGTGTACCAGAACAGAGCTGCGCCAGCCAGTTTCTTCAGAGGTTTTGGATCTCCAGGCAAAACTCTTCCTTCTTAGCTTGCGTTTTTATGGATGGGCTTACCCAAGTTTTTTTCATGATTTGGGTTTATGGCTAAATTGCTTTTTTTTTTTTTTTTTGGCCCTGCTGTCGAGACCTGGTGTAAGCTGGGACAAGATGTATTGAGATCCACCACTTGCAAGGTACAGATTGGTCTCTGGGAATACCAGAGAGTGTTACCAAAGGCCACTAACCACTAAACAAATATAGGTTCCTTGAGTCAAGCAAGACACCTCCTCACCAGCTGCACCCCACTCGCTGATTAGTAGTGGCAGCCAGTTTGCCTGTCTGATATCCAAATCTAATTGGCTATTAGCTCTCTCCTTGGGAGGATAACCTACAGCTGATGACACAAGCTTACATCCTCTAGTGGTTAGGGATGTTATAAGCCACAGTAACGACCCTATTCATATTTTACAGAAAAAAATACATTCAGGGATTAATTCATCACATCTGTGCCTATACCAAGGTAACCTACCATAACAATTAGTATTGTTTAAATACCTATATATCTAATTGCTTGTGCTTCATTAGTAGGATTGAAAGATTATTCCTGGACAAACTGTCAGCCCATGAAAGGAAACAGCCAGAATTGACTAGAGTCCAAAACAACAGCTCCAGAGAAAGTAGATTGCTTTGCTTCTCATCCACCTGTGCCCCTTTTCTAAGCCTAGGGAACAATCTGTGGAAGAGGGGGCGTGGTAGAATGTAAGGGCTGCGATTGGGGTGAATGGTGAAACTACAGCAATATAGACTAAACACTTATTTGATCAATTTGATTGTACATACAAGCCCCCCCAAGCTGGATGGTGGGACCCTTGGGCTGTGTGGGTTTGGGCACAACTGCTTGCAAATTGGTTTTACATGAAGGATGCTTGTACATAAATTATTTCTTATTGTTAAAAAATGAAAAAATAAATAATAAAAAAGTTGCTTTCTAAAATACGTGTAGGAAAATTGTTGGTTTTCTGGACCATCATGTGATTAAGCTTGTCCTGATTTGCTCTTAGCATCAAATTTGCTCAAATTACCTGGTAAATTGGAAATAAAGATGAAAGAAGGTAGGCCTGTACAAGTAGCATGGAAATGGAGGTTGGGGTTCCTGGATACAAGTGGATTATCATAAAATGAAGGGGTGAATTCACTGTTGTTGTTTGATTGAAAAAAAAGTCCCTCCTGTTCTCATGTATTTGAACACCTGTAGCAAATTATAGGTTTTGATTGTTTGCATAGTGCTATCTCTAGGAAATAAGAAAAGCCCTTCTTCCATCTAATTCTCAAAGTTACGTGATTTCTGTTCCCAGGTGATTTAATAATGCATTCTGAAGTTCTATATTAACTGAGTCAGCTTTGGGGGTAGCCTAACACGCTAATCCCTGATCAATATGCCTGTTCTGTAAAAGAAAACTTTACAAATTCCAAACAAACTGGTAAAGCAAAACCAAGACAAGTGCTTCCTAACATTTGCTTGGCTTTCTTGCTACTGTCAAGAAAAGTTTATCTTCTTTATGCATATTTTTATTGCTCTGATTTTAGAAGTTTATGGATTTTCCCCTTCCTCAGGTTATTGATTATTTAATTAATTAATATTTTTAGAAAGAGACCCTTACCACTCCAATTAAAATTGTCTTGCCAAAACAAACTTTACTTCTGATCAGAAGTGCACAACACTATCAAAAACAAAGCAGAAAGCAGGCACATGCTGTTAAGGTGGCATGCCTCTTTCGCCTGACTCAGAAGAGAACATGGCTTTCCTTCACTGGTCAAGGTCCAAAGATGCACTCTAAGCCCAAGTATCTAATTGTAAAAGTGGAAGGAGTCACTTTAATAAGAATCTTTTGGCATTTGGGAGTGTGGGGCTTTGGCACAGAGCCAGAGTCTAAAAGTCATAAAAAAACGAATGGGGTGTGTGGAAGAGAAAACTAAATATATTAGGTTAAAGGAACAAATACTTTCTCACATGTAACTGAAGGAGATGGGAAATGAATGCATTGTCATGTTAAGAAACAACATAGAGCCTGGCGTGGGGGCACACGGCTTTAATCCTAGCACTTGGGAGGCAGAGGTAGGCAGATCTCTTTGAGTTCAAGGCCTGCCTGGTCTACATAATGAGCTCCAGGCCAGTTGGGACTTAAGGGAGACCCTGTCTCAAAAAAAAAAAAAGACAAAAAAAGAGAAACAAATGGAGTAAATATTACCCCTGTAGAATGCATACTGATGAGTAAAACAAGACTCTAAATTAATTTTAACCTGATACTTTTCTAATTTCTGAATGTTTTCTTGTAAAAATATTCTTTGGGTGAGGGTAGGGTCTCTGTCCACATTTGTCATGAACTTCCGATGTAGCCAAAGTTGGCCTTAAATTCCTCATCTTCCTGCCTCCACCTGCCAAGCATTCACACTGCATGTATCTGTAACTATACACACACTCAGGTTAAGACTTAAATTCTAGGAAAAATCAATACGGAAAAGTCCTATGTTGTGGATCAAAACACTACTCTGTTAACAAACATAAAAAATAAGAAATCAACTGTCTACCAAGTATCTGAGGAAAGAGTGGTTATGAAAGGGTATTAAGAAGACTGCTAGTGGAGGCAGAATGTAGTAAAACAAAGTTCTTAGAGAATTTCTGGGAGGATTCAGGCAGTTCACACACTGAGGTGGATACTGGTGTTCTGAGAAGACTGGCGTCTGTGCCCTACAGCAACAAGAAAGGCTTTCTGTTCTGTAGCTCCTTGTCCCTCCTGAAAGCACCAGCAAGAGATACTTTCTGTGACTAAGTTAAATCTATGCATAAAAATATGAATGTGGGAACCCCATTTCAAGGCCTTCAATCCATTCCAGTGCTGCAAATAAATTCTAACAAAAGCAAAGATCTCTTTATTGGCAGGTGCTTAACTATAGTTCACATACTTCTAAGAGATCTATTATGCTTCTACTTACCAGACTCATGTGCTCAAGTGCAGGCTGGCTCTTACCAAGGGCAGCTGAATATGCCTCTCCAACCCCCTCTTCTCCTGTCACTGTCAGCACAGCAACACTATGTTCTTCACGATGAGCAGTGATGCCTCAAATACCCGGAAGCTTTTGACTGGAACATGACTATATTGCTACGTATAGTCAAATATGGTTTGTGTACTCAAAAGACAGAACCACAGAAGTTTAGCTAAGCTTTACTACTGTCCTGAGAATGAACTCCTGTTCCTAGAACCTGACCTCTGATTGCATTATTTTATTTACTAGTTTTAGCTTTTGCTTAGATTACACTCACATGAATCCCAAAGAAATTCTTCTGGGCTTCCCTATGTAGATAGGACTTGCTCCTCAAAATCAGCCTTTCACTTTGGCACAATACGGATGTGGCCTTTTGTTGTTGCCTTTTGTTGTAGCCCTGGTTGTTGCCTTTAACAGAACTTTTATGGTCACAGTCTGTCTCATTTACCATCTTCATCTTTGACAATAAATTACTCTCCTACCTGGTGTTATGCAGTTGAAATCCATACATTTTTAAATGTTACTCCAATTAAGTGTTATTACATGCCAAGAGCTGACTTGAGGGGTGGTTACAAAGGCATGTAAGCTCATCTCTACCTTCAAGTAGCTTATATTTGTGGTGATCAAACAGTAGGCAGATAATTTACTAACATAAAAGTACCCAGAACTTATCAATGTACTCCAAAATGAGAGAACAAATAAATAAAGTGTGAGTAAACGGCCCTCATAAAAAGGATGCCAAAAAGGCATCTAAATCTAGGCATCTCTTGCGACTGGATAGATGGCTCAGCAGGTAAGAGTACTGGATGCTCTTGCAGAGGACCTGGGTTCAATTCCCAGCACCCACAAGGTGGCTAACGTCTGTCTATATTCTAGTTCCAGGGAATCTGACACCCTCTTCTGACCTCCATGTAATTACACAACACAGATACACTTACATACATGCAGGAAATTTACTCATACACATAAAATAAAATAAAAATAATAAAATACTAAAAAAGATCTGGGTATCTCAGGCTGGCTAAAAGAATTGCCTGGAACCAAGAAAGAACATCCCATGTGTGTCACACTCCTTTCTACCCCTGTGAAGGAATGGTAAATCTCAAGTGGCTGCCTCTATGTGCAGAACTTAAAATTGAAGGCAGAAAGTAATATTTGTCTATCACACAGCATACTTGGTATCATTGAAAGTGTTATCCACTGTTTTCATGGTGACCAGAGTTCAACATACTTGTTAAAGGCACTCTTCCTTATCCCAGAGAAATAGTGGTATGGTTCGAACTTTATCGTGTTCAATACTGATGTGAGTATAGCATCTTATATTTCATCTGATTTTATTAATTCCTATAAAGTTCAAATTAAGTCAAATTGTTCAGAACTTGACTATAATAAAAACACTATTTGGAGAGTCTGACTAGATCCAGTAGGAAACTGAATATTTTCCCATCTACCAACCCTCCGTCTCTTAGTGTCTGTTTTGTTGGCAGGCTCTAATTTGTGGACTTTTTCATTACTTCTCTAACCTATTTATTAATTTACTCACATTGCCTTTTCATCCAAATAGGATCCTCCTATATCCATTCTCTAACAACATAAGCTCTCGGGAAGTCTGTTGACATTGTTCTGTTGATGAGTTACCATAATGGTTTTATAGTTTTATATGACAATTCTATAGCCCTTCCCTTCTTTATTTTCTCATTTGTCATAGAGACCTTGCCGAAGTCAGTTTAGCATAATTAACATGTAAGGAAGGAACGCTTATCTGATATGAAATCCTCATAGTGTCTACTAGAGGAAAGCTACACAAACAAACTAGAGTGTTATAAGTGTTTATGTATGTCAGGACCAGGTGGTCGTGTAACTTCTTGGTGGCCTCAGCTCCTAAGAAATCGTGCCCTAAAGGGAAAAAAGACTAGACTAGGTGGGGAAAAGCCCACTCTGTGAAAAGCTTCTAAAAAGTAGCCAATGAATTTGATAAGTCTCAGGGCACCAACACCTCTCTCTGGGAACCCTAATCACTGGAAGAGTATTTGGCACCAGTGAGCATTCCTCACAAGATCTTCTTCTGTTGGCAAACTAATTAGCCACTTAATATTAGTTTAATTTTCTGGGTCTTTTCAAGATAGGGTCTACCTGTAGCCCCCTGATGTCCTGTAACTCACTCTTTGCACCAGGCTGGCCTTGAATTCACAAAGATCCACCTGACTCTGCCTCCCAAGTGCTAGGATTAAAGGCATGCACTACCAGGCCCAGCCTAATATCAGTTTAAATTTTAACTCTAATCTAAGGAAAATGAAAGTATTAAGGATGAAAGAGTTAAGATATTTTGTTCATTCTTACCTTTCTAACATGGTGGGGCAGGGGCAGGGGGCAAGAAGAGACCTGGAAGTAGAATCCTATAAGATCAGATTGTTCTTGAAATTTATGGAAATACTGTGATTCTTCAAAGAGAAAAAAACAATGTAAGGTAACATCAAATACTATTGAATACAAGTATATCCATGCATGTGAAGATTCTCCTGTTTTAGGAATCCTGCTATAACCACAGTAAAATGCATTTTAAGGTTTGTTTTTAGTAGAATTGATGGATAACAGTAATCTAGATCTTTGTGAATTTTTTCTTTGAATTGAAACTCGTCGTCTCAAAAGCAGAGAAAGATTGAAAAATAAGAGGTCTATTAGGTAGGTTCAAAGACAAATCAACACAATCAACCAAACTGAAGAGAGGGCTGTAATTCACAGGCAAGCACTCAAAGAGGGAGGTGAAGTTTAAAGAAGAAAAATTGCTCTACTTAGTTTTTGAGGGAAGTAAGGTTGGACAGGATCAGAGAGATATTATTAGTGTTCACAACCTGTTTGCAACGTAAAGATAAAAAGTGAGATTATCAATTGGTATTCATTCTCACAGAGCAGGAAATAGATATCATCATACTTGCATGCAGCCTCAAAATATGCAAAATAAATCCTACCACACTAAGCAAGACACTGAAGGAAATGTGACATAATTTACTGGCTACTTTGTTCTGTTGCTTACTATTTATCATTAAGATAAAATTTATAGGTTAATTTAGTTGACAGGAATCATAAGAAAAAGCATCACTGTGTTAAGCTCATTTGTATATGTGTGTGTGTGTCTGTGTGTGTGTTTATATATTCCCATTGTCTTTTATACTTTACTCCTGAGGGAGGAAAGAACAGTTATGAGGAGAAAAAGAAACATTTTATACAGAATATAAAATTTGGCTTCTTCTGAGATTGACTAGAGAGACTCAACAGAACTTATAATGGGAGAATTTGCATTTACACAATTGTAAGTTCTATAGAATATAGTTCTAGAAAATCAGAGTTGGAGTAAGTAGAGGAGAAACACATAATTCTAGCCTTACGTATCCATGGCAGATGTGCGTGAACTGTCAAAACCAGCTGGAAAGAAAGCTCTCACCTTTTTTCATTTTATTTATCTTCTGTTTTTTTTTAAATAGAATATTTTTATTAATTCTTGAGAATTTCTGACACACCTGCAACATATTCCTCCAGCTTCTCCCAGATCCACATTTCACCACCTTGTTCGATCCAAACTTCAAGCCTCCTTTCTTTTTGAACCCACCAAGTCCAGTCTGTGCTACACATATGTCCATATGTCCATGGAGATGAGACTTTCAATTAAAACATGATCCACCTGCCAGGGGGCACACCCTTAAGGAAAACTGGCTCTTCCTCCCTCAGCAGCCATCAACTGTCAAAAGTTCCCCCAGAAAGAGGTGGGGCTTTTGAATCCCTCCCAGCCTCCATGCTGAACTATTGCCTGGCTTAACCTTTTGTGGGACTTCTGATGTAACCGCAGCTACTTTGAGTTCATGTGTGCACCAGTCCGTTCATACCAGAAGATACTGTTGTGCTGCAGTCCACTCTGACCTTGCTCTAATTTTTGTGGGTCTTCTGATATAACCGCAGCTACTTTGAGTTCATGTGTGCACCAGTCCATTCATACCAGAAGATACTGTTGTGCTGCAGTCCACTCTGACCTTGCTCTAATTTTTGTGGGTCTTCTGATATAACCGCAGCTACTTTGAGTTCATGTGTGCACCAGTCCATTCATACCAGAAGGTACTGTTTTGCTCTAGTCCACTCTTACTCTCTCTGGGTCTTAATTTTTTTTCTGCCCCTTTTTTCATGATGATTCCTGAGCTTTGGGTTGGGGGATATCATATAAATGTTCTGTTTATGGCTGAGCACTCCACAGACACTTATTCTCTGAATTCTGACCAGTTGTGAGTTTCTGAATAAATCACCATCAACTATACAAAGTCATTTCTCTGATGAGGTCTCAAAGCTGCACTAATGTATAGGCATAGAGGGATAAATGTAAAGAGAGGTTTGATACTATTCCCTTGGTTCACACCTATGGATTATGAACTCCCCAGCATAGATTCTTAGTCAGATTAAAGGTACCAGACATCCTAAGGTGTGGGCTTTAAGTCCAATCAGAAAATGGTTACCTACCACAAAACATTGCTGCTATGCTTGCACCTGTGGGCATTTCTTGCCCGGCTGGTTGGGTTATTATTGTAGCTGAAAGCTGGGTAAGATTGTTAATGGCTTTTCTCCCCCAAAGAGCTTGCATAACACCTTCCAGTACTGTGAAAGCTAGCAAGCACTGTGAAAGCTAGCCAGCTTTCCTGTCAGTACCAACTTGACTTGTACATGTCTTGTTACCAAAGTGTGTGGTGTCTCAGAAATAGGACCTCAGCATCCATCTCTAGTGGGCAATGAAGAGCAATGGCAACAACTGTGGTATTATTGTTCAGGGAATCTCCAGGACTGTCAGACCAACAACTAAAGGGAAGTAGTCTACACCTGGCACAGTGCTTTTTATTTGTAAACCTATGGCTTCTGAGAGGGGTATATCCCCCGTGCAGGATAACTCCAATTAAACTATTTTTATAATATATAATAGCCATGTATATTAATCTTATAAAACAATAGGCTTCCATGTGGCTTTTCCGCAGATTGTTAGTGTTGGCTTTCCTTCCCCATCCTTTCATCTTCCCACCCTCATGTCCCTCTCCCATTTAAATGCCCTCCCTCTGTTTCCCCTGTCACCTGTGTTCCACTATCCTCCCTCTCTTAAGCTCTTTCTTCTCCCTCTCCACCAATGGTCCCTTTCTGGTTTCCTGTCTTCCACAGGTACTCCAAGTTGAACACACTAAAGATTCACCACTAGAATACACATATGAATGAGAGGATGTGATACTTGTCTTTTCATTCCTGGGTTACCTCACTCCATACAATGTTTTCCAGTTCTATCCATTTACCTGAAAATTTTATTTTAGTGTGTGGTTTTGTGAAAACTCAATCCAAGCTCATCAAGCATGCTAGGCAAGGACTCTACAATGGAGCTACATTCCTGCTCCCTTTACTTTTGTAGTTAAATATTTATTTATTTATTTATTTATTTATTTATTTGTATGGGTGTTTTCCCTGCATGTATGTAAGTGCACCCATGTTGTGCAATGCTTGTGGAGGCCAGAAGATGGCATCAGATCTCCTGAAACTGATGTTAAATGGTTGTTAGCTATCATGTGGGTGCTGGGAATGGAACCTAGGTCCTCTGCAAGAGCACTAAGTGCTCTTAAATCTCTGAGTCATCTCTCCAGCCTCTACTTTTGTCATTTTTAAAGTCCATTTTTTTGGTATTTTTGAGGCAGTGTCTCCATTTTAGTACCAGCTGTCCTGGAGCTCGCTTTGTAGACCAGGCTGGCCTAAAGCCTATATTTTAAATGGAAAATTCCATAAATGATTTCCTATGATTATTACTAAGAAACTAAGGATACTCAGAACAAGCAGAAATTTGACTTTGTCCCACTCATCCAGGTGCTCCAAAGTTATCTGTCTCTGGAATCAAAACAACTATGTGAAAAAAATACAGTAAACAAATTCAAGTCATCTTCTGTCAGTAACTGATCAACCTGATCCAAGTTTAAAGAGAGAGTAGACTGCAATTGCTTTGTAAATATGGAGATAGCTGCTGATGTTGATTTCTTTTTTATCATAAGATATTTTTCATGTTTACTATGTAGTTCCCAAATAAAGCTTATGAGTAAGAAATTATTAAAGAAGAGAGGAGGGATCAAGAATATAGTTCAATGGGTAAAGTGCTATATTTGCAAGCAGGAGGACATAAATCCATGTAAACAGCTAGGCATGCCTGCGGTACATGTCTGTAGCCCAGCTCTGGGGGAACAAGGGCAGAGACAGGCAGAACCCTCTGCCTTTTGGGCAGCCACACTAGCCAACATGTCAAGCTCCAGGTTCCGTGAGAGATACCCTCTCAAAAATAAAATGAGCAGAATGCACAGTGTACATGTATGAACTGTGAAAGAAAAATCTTTGTTAATTTCAAAAGGTAGAGAGCAATAGGAAAACCAGGACATTGATTACAGGATCCACATGTGCACGCATGTGCAAGAGTACACACATGCATCTGCATGCACACACTCATGATATGTCACATGCACAAACATGGGAAGGAAGGAAGGTAGGGAGGAAGGGAGGAAGGAAGGAAGAGAGGAAGGGAGGGCAGGAAGGAAGGAAGGAA
>VZQC01003078.1:231428-315742 GCA_009823505.1 Rhizomys pruinosus
GGGGAGGAAGGGGGGGGGGGGGGAGGGGGGGGAGGAGGAGGAGGAGGAGGAGGAGGAGGAACACTCCCAGCAGCAATAACAGCAAAAGGTACTACTTGGTCAGAATAAGAAAAAGTATCCAGAAAATCAAAGCATTTAGATGACTTGGTAGTAGGTTAGAGAAGTCTCTTGACTATTTTTTATTGTCATATCTATCTACCTAATACCTATCTACCTAATACCTAGGAAAGGTAGAAGTAAATATTCAGTATCCACAGACCCTTACTGCATTTTTAAGTTTCTTAATTTAGAATCAAAAATATAACATCAGGGGCTGGAGAGATGGCTCAGAGGTTAAGAGCACCGACTGCTCTTGCAGAGGACTCGGGTTCGATTCCCAGCACCCACATGGTGGCTGAGAACCATCTTTAAATCAAGTTCCAGGGAATTCCAACACCCTCTTCTGACTTCCATGGCACTGCATGACAGGGGTGCACAAACCTGCATGCAGATAGTACATTCATACACATAAAAGATAAAATAAAATTAAATGTAAAAATACTTAAAAAGAATAAATCATCAAATATAAGTCTGCATTAGTACTCTATACAGCAAGTAGTTTAAAGAAAACTGCCTTCTGAAAGTGTGTTGTTCAAGAGAATAAGGATGAATCACAGACTGGAAGAAAATACTTGCAAAAATATACTTGCTAAAAGACAGTGTACAATGGAACATACAATGGTCTGTCAGAACTCAACAGTAAGAAAATTAACAACCTCATTTACAAAATGGAAAAAAAGACCCACATAGACAGCACAGCAAAGAACAGACACAGATAGCAAATAGGCATGTGAGATGTTCAATAACAAGTGACAATAGGGAATAGCAAAGGAAAAGAATAATAAGAGGCTATGAAACACATAAGAGAGGAGCCAGATCCCGTGCATGTGACACAAGTGAGGGAGCTGAGAAGCAGGACCACTCCTTCACTTCTGGAGAAAATGAAGATGCTAAGCCCACTTCTGAAGAGAGTTTGGCAGTGTCCTAGAGAGCCAAGCAGTCTTGCTATATGTGGTGGTTTGAATGAGTGTCCCCCATAGGCTGTAAGTATTCAGACATTTGTCTCCAGTTGGTGGCACTGTTTTTGGAGTTCTTAGAAGGTGTGGCCATGCTAGAGGAAGTACATTATTGGGGGCAGGCTTAGTGAGTTTAACAAGCCTCGTGGTCTCCAGTCACCCTCTCTCTTGGCTTCCTGTGCTCATTGCGAGATGTGACCCTTGGTGTGCTGCTCCAGCTCCAGCCGCCATGCCTCCCACCACAATGGACTCTAATTCCCTGGAACCATCAATCGTAAGCTCAAATAAACTCTTCCTTTTATAAGTTCCTTGGTCATGGTGTTTTATCATAGCAACAGAAAAGTGACTAATACAGTTATTTGTCAGAGAATGGGGATAAGGAAAGTGAACAGACAGGGCACAGGGAATCTATTCTGTAACACGATGTCACAATGGTGGAGAGATGTACACATTCATTTATTGAAAGCTAGAGAATGGAGGTTATATGAGTACTGACACAGGATATATGGGAAGTCTGTACTATGTGCCCAGTTTTGTGAATCTCAACTTCCTCTAGAAAGTAAAGTCAATTAATGTTTTGAAGCCATGTTTTTTTGTCCTGCTTTTCAAATGTGAACAAGTTGAAAGCAGGTAAGCATTTTCTTCAATCTACTCTTTTTCTTATTTCTCTGTGTGTATGTTTGTGTGTGTATGTGTGTGTGTGTCTGTGTGTGTGTGTGTGTGCTGTGCATGCCTGAAACATTTGTATGTATGGTTGCATGTGTCTATGCATGCATGCTGAGGTCAGAGAAGGATGGAAGGGGGAAAGCTCTCTTCCTTCATCATATTCTGCTTTCTTCTCTTGAGAGAGGGTCTCTCACTGAACTTGGAGCTTCCTAGGATTCTTGCTAACTTGACTGGCCATGGGGCCCCAGCAAACCTTCTAGCTCCCCAACTCCCCAGCCCTGAACCCATGTTACAAGTATGTGTGTCTATATCCAGCTGTGTGTATGTTTCTGTGTGTGTATGTGTGTGTGTAGTGTGTGTGTGTGTGTGTGTGTGTGTGTGTGTGTTGGTCCTGAGACTACCACCTTATCAGCTTCTTTAAATCAGAAGCATTAAGAAAAGTTAAGCTGGGCATGGTGGCGCAAGCCTTTAATCCTAGCACTTGGGTGAGTTCAAAGCCAGCCTGGTCTACAGAGTGATTTCCAGGACAGCTGGGGCTACAGGGAGACCCTGTCTCGAAAAGACCAAAAAAAAAAAAAAAATGAAGAGTTAAAACATCAGACCAAGTGATTGTGCATATTTCTTTGATATGTGGTTTTCATTTTGATATCATTTATTTCTTTCCAGCTTGCAAAAGAGTGTACATATGAATTGCCTTCACTACCAGAGAGCAAGCAAGATGGACATAAAAATGACTGACATGAAGAGCATCTGAGGGAAAATGCACCCTCAAATGTCCTTTATAGCACTATAATCTTTTTAACATGTACACTCACCCAAACTACCTTAACCTGCACTATATTTTTTTGTGCTTTCATTAGTTGAAAAGTAGTTTAGTCATCATGAAGACACTCTGTAAACATAGGAGATAAAGGGGGCTGGAAAGAGATTCAGAAGGCATTTTGATCTAGTTGAAATTTATAGTCAAATTATTTGATCATCAAAAAGAAAATTTATGTTCCTGATACTAAAAATTTAGTAGCTGAGAATTATTTGACATTTCATTAGCATTTTTATTGCCATTTTGGAAAACACATCATGAAGTCAGAACAGACAGTCAAGCATGCTTATTGAGCATAATGCATAAAGAACCTAATATTCCACGGTGTGAAGAGACTACAGAAAAATCTTCTGTTCCTATATCCCAACAATACCCATCAGACGTTTATAAGATGATGATAATTTGAGAATGCAACAAAGTTGAAAGCGTGGAGGCCTCGCCAGGGAGGCCCTGCCAGGTTTTGAAAGAGTCAAACTAAAGTCTGGAGTGGTGGCACTTTAATCCCAGCACTTGGGAGGCAGAAGCAGGGAGGATCTCTGTAAGACAGAGGCCAGCCTAGTGTACATAGCAAGTTCCAGGCCAGCTGAGGCTATAGGCTATAAGATCATGAGTTTAAAACCATACCAATAATATGTACAGTAAACTCCCACATTCAGTGGTGGCTATCACAGTTAAGTTACAGATGATTGCTGTTTCTCTGCCTTTTAGTGATTATCAAGTTCCTTAATTAAACGTGAATTTTGTATTAACAATAAAACAATGTTTCATGTTCAAAATTAAACCAAAAAGAAAACGGTTTTCATTTTTATAGATCTAAGATATATATATATATATATATATATATGTGTGTGTGTGTGTGTGTGTGTGTGTGTGATTTGAAAACCTCAAAACTTTTACTTATTTGTAAAATGGTAATAGAAAAATACCAAGAAAAAATGGATAAGTAAGAGAACTTTCTTTTCTTCCTTCCAAGTGCCAACAGGGGAGAGAAAGAAAGTACAGCCCCAGGTTGCTAAACCTTGATTGCAAAATGAAGGCTTAATTACAGTTCGGGCCAGAAGGGGGAAGCAAGGAGCTACTCATGAAAACAAAACAAAATAAAAACAGCATAACAAAGCAAAATCCACTCCTCAGGCCCTTGCATTAGAAAGCAAGGGGTGGCATCAAACAGGGGTAGAGGTGATACCCTATAAGCCAGAGTGGATAGAACAAAGATAGAACCAGGAGCTCACTGGGAAAGAGCTCACTCTACTCAGGAACAGAACTCAAGCATTGCAGCTCAGGTCAAAGTTAAATTCTATGGTAAGCTTAGGAACCAAGGAAGAAACAAACATTTAAACAGAGAGGGGAAAATATCTAGGGATTGCTCCATGGGTTGACTCTAGAAAGAAATAAGTTATCTTTTTTTGTCAGGAGTGGAGGAGACTCACCTCAAATGCTAAGGAGATTTTTAAGTGAAACCTTGTTCATACACAAAATTCCTATTCTTATTCCTCTGCCTATTCCTGTATTCCCGGGGACCATGTCATCCCCAACATAGAGATAGCTCATATATAATGCATTTCATGTACATTTTGAATAGAGACCCAATCCAGAAGTCACCCAACCACCGTTACCCAGTTACTTTCACAAATCCGTCCCTTCTAGTTTTCAGCCAAGGGCCCGATTGTGAACCTGGACTAATTCAAAGCTTTTATCCAATAGCTAGAACTTCATTTGTGAATAGTAATAAAATAGGTTTGAATCACACGCGCGCGTGCACACACACACACACACACACACACACACACGGGCTCTCGAATTTTACTACCCCTCCCTGGAGGAGATGTAGACCTTTTCCCCTTCCTTTCCTTTTCTGGCTACATTTAGAGACAACTTTGACCCTAGAATGGACTAATACTGGAAGAGTTTAAGTGACAGTCTGTCCAGTTGCAATACCTAAATTTCTATTAATCTTTTTTAGTATGTTACCTTATCTTAAACACAATCCAAATATCAAGTATTATATAACTAACTTGCATAAAGAACTTTGTGAAATAGGTAGAATATTGTAGGCACTCAAAAATATTAGGCACAGCTGGGCATGGTAGCACACGCCTTTAATCCAGCACTCAGGAGGCAGAGGCAGGCGGATCTCTGTGAGTTCAAAGTCATCCTGGTCTACATAGTGAGTTCCAGGACAGCTAGGGATACAGAGAGACCCTGTCTCAAAAAAGACCAAAAAAAGGGTTAGGCACTAGCTTAGCCTGGTGACCACAGGTCTTTAATCCCAGCACTCAGGAGGCAGCCGCAGGAGGAGTGCTATGGGATCAAGTCACATGAGCTTCATAGCATGTTCAAGGCCAGTGAGGCTATAGGGAGACCCTGTTTCAAAAAAGAAAAAAAAAAGTGTTAGGCACAATATTTCATTCTTTTTTGTGCGTCTTAACAAATCCAACAAAAATTAAATTCTTTTCATTAGCCATATTAAAAGACCAGCCATCATAATCCTTCACCCTTTGACCACTGAAGGACACATTCTAAGTATTTATAATTGCTTCTCAGATGGGTGATGATTTACATTTCACAAATTGCCTTTTCTTACAATTATTCCTAAAGTCTTCTATAAATGGTTCTTAAAGATTATAATTATTCAGAATTTCTCACCTGACACAAAAAGGGCAAATTTTCAGGGGACTTCAGAATAAACGCAGTGGCAACTCTGAATACTCAATCTTCTCCAAAACAGTCATAGCAATACATTTACTTGAAAGTGGGTCATGAACTAGACTAGAGAACTGAAGCAAACAGATAGGTCTCTGCAAACAAAAAAAGTCAAACTGCACCACAGCATGGAAGTAGGTGCAGAACCTTTAGGACACTGTAGTTACTTTTACTTTTTTTTTTTTTTTAAATCGTCCTTGATTGTCCTTTAAATATAAATTCCGAGGCAGGGGCAAGGATGATAAGCTAATCTACATAGATGTTATGAGACTGTTGTGGTATAGCACTTAGAAATAAACTCTGTGAAGCTCCTTGCATATCTTCCACAGTTAAGAATAAAAATGTAGCGTTTAAAGCAAAAATAAAAACTCCTCTTGGGAGAAAGGCCTCTGGGTCCGTGTAATGTTATCCAAAAAACACTACAGGTGAAATATGAGTGCTTGGGGGAACACTTTGAGTTTACTCAAATTCGTGTCCTTAGAAGGCAATAAAAGAGCTTATCATCCTGACAGGTAAGACTGCCTCAGGAGCTCTGTACAGAAACAGTATACTCTGAGAGAATGCTTTCATATAAAGATGCCTCTTCTTATATCTATAGCATTACTGTGAATCCAAATGACATTTGCTCTATAAAAAATTATAAAAGGGCCTCCCCCTTTGTTTCTTTTGCACTAATGTCCAAGGAGTTTTTACTATGTGAAGCAGCATAATCAAAAGCTTGAATAGATCATCCAAATTGTGTAATATATATCTTGGGAAATCAGATACCCAAACCAAGATCAAGATCCATCAAATGCTATACTAACTCATTAATGATTTTGCTAAGACACAAAAAGAAACTCATTTTCTCTTGACTCTAACCACTCACCCACTCCCAGCTCTAGGAAAACTGATCCAATGGACACTATTTCATAGAAGTCATGAGAACAATAGGCACAACTTCATTGAGCACAGAGTAGAACCATTAACATTTGAAACTGAAGTGCAGACTTTCTGAGGCATATACTATAAAACCCATCAAATATTAGTTTTTATCTTTTGTTTATCAAATATTAGCTTTCATCTTTTCTATATCAAATATTAGTTTTCATCCTTTGTAATCATGGAACCTGATGTATACAGAAATCAAATGTCTCATTCTCCATGACTGTTTCCATGTTTGTTCTAGTAAAGTCCTGAGAAGCATGCAGCTAGTGTCCAGGGCAAACAGGGGAAAGGTTGGAAATAGGAAGTCTTCAAGGTACTAATTGAATTCAGATAGAACTCTCAATCCACACAGTTTCAAATGAACCTACAAGCTTTATTTTTATTATGTGGGGCTAAAGACCAAATGATTTAGAAAACAAAACAAAACAAAAAAAACAGGTAGCACAAAAGCAGCAGCAAGGCAGATTCCAAGAGAATTCCAGGCACCTAAAAACTGGAGAACATTATCTACCAGTGACCACAAATGTGCCAAAATTAAAGTTTTAAGTCCTCATCTCCTCTCAGACATGCCAAATGTCTAACATGATTAGCATGTGTGTCATATTAGCTACCTAAATCATAATATCAAAAACACTATTCTGGCAAGATCTGAGAAGAGGTTTTTGTAGAGCATAAGCTTAACTTGTCCAGTTTGTAAAACTTGCTTAGGGACTTATGAGTCTACTATGGTGAAAGCCATTTTAGTTGTGTTCTATCAACCTAAACATAAAGCTACAAAATCAGGAATAGCATAAACATTCTGACTATAGCCAGAATTATTTAGAGGTGGCACCATCAAATTCTTAAAAATATTCCCTCAAAGATATAATTAAGAGTGTTTTGCCTCAATGTCCAATACCTTTGTCAAATACACAAATGATTTTGTTTAATACATCTACCTGTGATTTGATGAAGTCTGTAACAAATGAGAAGTAGGCTCATTATAATTAATGGCTGGTCTTACATGATAATTTGATAAAGCCTTTGTTGTACAATGTAAAGCACTGTCTTCTTTTGGCTTCAGATTTCACAAGGTTCTTCTACCTGTGAAGTAGGGATGTCATTGCAGAAGATTCTTCTTTCTTTATCTACTTAAACATTAAATTCAGCCTCTCTAAGATATTGTTCCTGGATGTTAATTATTGAATCTATATAGGCATTTTTAGGTTTACTCAATATTTTCTTTACCCTTCTCTATAAGTTTTAACATCTAATAGTTTGGGGTCAAAATTAGGTTATCCCGTCACTATAAAATGTATTCAAATAAAGTACTAGGAGTGAGTATTAAGATGAACTAAGGGTTTGGCTTTTAAAAACCAAAGCAAAATGCATTCTATCTGATCTCTACAACATGACTCATCTGTGAACACTTCAATATATTCATTCCAGTAAGCAGGAAAGGAGCAAGGGAAGGGGGACACCACGTCCACAGAAGTGGAACACACACAATGACAAAGCTCAGTGTGTCTGTGCTACACACGAACAACTTCTAATGTCTGTGATGATTAAAAATAATTCAAAATATCTCACTTTCCATTAATCTCTTGGGAGTTTTACAAGGGTGTCCTGCAGATAAGAATATCAGTTTTCCCCTTTAAGACAGTGAAGAATCCAGAATGGAAATGTAACACTTCAGTTTTAGCAAATAGTTTCTATATTGTTTCAGAGCTTTCATAAAAGCGTTGAAGTCTTATTCCACATTTCAACCTTTGCCCCCTTATGATGGAGCTATTAGCAAGCATGGCAAGAGGTTAAGACAATACTCTACAAGGAAGAGGGAGAATCTACTCCAGGGAGTTAGTAATCTAGTCCTTTCCATTTCCAACAAAATCACAGAGAAGAGGAGATAAAGGGAGAACAACTCTGTGTTCTTCATTTCAAAGCCAATACTTAAGGCACATTTTCCTGCAGAAAATGCAGTCTGAAGGGAAAATGGATTTTGAGGAAATAAATGCTTTGCTTGAAATGTACTGTATGCTCTCTTCTGGTCGAAGTTTCTAGACACTTCTCTGTCCTTCAGCTAATGGCACAGATCTTATCTCTTACTGAGTGGGCAATGAAAATTCTAGTTAGTACTTCTTCAAGTGACTGTGTTTGGTCAGAAGAGGGTAAATGATCTAATTACAGATACTTAAGGGTATTATTAGTATTTTGTTTTTCCGACAAAAATATGGAATTGAGACCCAAGTGGGACCCATTAAATCAAGGCTCTATTTCCAGCTCAGCCTCTAGCTCACAATGATACATGAACATTTTAATCAACTTTCTGGGCCTCGATTTCTTTACCCATAAAATTAGAGAGTTGGAATAAGTGGTTTTTTGTATTTTTTTTTTTTTTTATCTTTTTGAGACAGGGTCTCCCTGTAGCCCCAGCTGTCCTGGAACTCACTCTGTAGACCAAGCTGGCCTTGAACTCACAAAGATTAGCTTGCTTCTTCCTCACAAGTGCTAGGATTAAAGGCATGCACCACCACACCCAGCGGAATAAGTGGGTTTTTTTTGTTTGTTTTTTGTTTTTGTTTTTGTTTTTTGTCTTTTTCTTTTGGTCTTTTCGAGACAGGGTCTCCCTGTAGCCCCAGCTGTCCTGGAACTCACTCTGTAGACCAGGCTGGCCTTGAACACGCAAAGATCCACCTGCCTCTGCCTCCCGAGTGCTAGGATTAAAGGCGTTTTATTTTTTTTTCTTTTTATTTTATTTATTTATTTATTTTACATAAATTTATTTTTATTTTTTTAACAAATCTAGACCTGGAATAAATGGTTTTTAAAGTGCCTTTCAAGTTCTATGACTAAAGACATCCTGTGTAAATAGTGAAACCCCGAAGCCAAATTGCCTGGATACAAATCCAAATCCCAAAGATACCCATTCCCTTATGTGACACTGAGGGAGTGACTACCTTCTGTATATATTTTCTACATGGTAAATATGGTACTAAAAGAACCCATCTTACCTGTTGCTTAGGATATAATTATAGGAATATATTAAATGGCATAAAAAATCCCTAACCTCTACCTGCCATGTGTTTATTATGACTATAATTATTAACTTGCAATATATAAAGTATATTTGTAAATGAGGAATGCTGGTACACATATATAATTCCAATACATAGGAGGAGTGGCCAGGTCGATAATGAGTTTGAGGCCAGATTAGGTTAAGTATTGAATCACTACCTCAAAAAAGAAGAAATAGAGGGAAGGGAGGGAGGGAGGAAGGGAGGGAAGGAGGGAGAGAAGGAGGGAGAGGAGAGAGGGAGGGAAGAAACTAGGTGACAATATCTCATAATTATTTCTACTATAGATCAAAGTGCTTCTTAAATTTCTCACTATAATGCAATAAGTCAATGGATTTTTTTTTTTTTTAAGTGTATGAATGTACCGTCTGCATGCAGGTCTGTGCACCCGTGTCGTGCAATACCGCGGAGGTCAGAAGAGGGTCTCGGATTCCCCTGGAACTGGAGTTCTCCTGGAATTGGAGTTACAGACGGTTCTTAGCCGCCATGTGGGTGCTGGGGATCGAACCCGGGTCCTCTGCAAGAGCGTCGGTGCTCTTAACCGCTAGGCCATCTCTCCAGTCCCAAGTCAATGGATTTTTATCCTTGCTTCTACATAATCAAATTGTGAAAGAGAATCTATCTAATGTGTATTTTTGCCTATATACTCTCTGGAAGTCTTCAAAAGTGTGTGTGTGTAACCTGTGGATTCTACACTCTCCCTCCTCTAAAAGATGCTAAGCCTTCCTTTCTTCAAATTAATAAGAAGAAATAACTGTTCTTAACTTGTGTTTTCTCAGATTGTTGTTTCTCCTTGGACCATTCTAAATATGTTAATCAATCGTTATGAGGTAATGGATTAGGAATACTTATAAAATATAGACATGTGTATTTTAACATGGGTAATAGTCAAAAATTATGGGCACATTTCTCAAATTCTCAGATTATAGCCTTTAACTATAATAAACTCAGCACATAAAAAAATCATATTAGTGGAGGAATTGCACAATCTACCACAGGCAATTGTTAGCTGGGCTGCCAGAAAGTAGTGTGTTCCTTTCTGAAATTACATGCTGCCTGCTCATGTTGTTTTATTTGCTCAAAAGGTTAAACTTTTGCTGCCCTTAAAATGTTGTGTGTCATTATTTGAAAATCATATTTGTAAAAAAAAATGCTGAGTTCAAGCTTGTATTTCTGTATAACTTACACTGGAAAATGCAAGCTAGTCACTCTTTATACCCTGTTCTTTTCATGGATAGGGATCATTTAGAAACAATAGCATCTACTTTTCTGAAACAAGAGAGTTATTTTCAACCTGTGGTTCCTATGCTTGAGAATAAGCCAAAAATTTAATGTTTGTTTTCGCTGAGCCAAGAACCATGTGAAGTGCAACTTAAAAACCAAAAGACAAGAGAAAAGGGGGACACAGAACTGTACTTGACTTTAACTAGAAAGGGAAACTAAGAAGGTGCTCAAATTGTACTCTTTTTGGAGTTATTTCAAACTTACCCAGACAACAAATATTTTCGAGGTGACATGTAAGAACCTGTTGAATTCCGAACTTATCCCAACCGCCCTCGGGGTAGAAACGGCAGGTAAACTGGTTTCAACTCATCCCTCTTCTGAACAGCTCTAAGAACATACCTCCAAAAATTATGACATATTTTAACAGGAATCATCCTTCCCTTTTCTGAAACTATTAAGTTATTATAAGTTAAATACATATTCTGTGAATTAATAACATGCTTTGTCAAAGTCAATGATCTTGTTAATTTGCATGAGTTTCTATTTTCCCTTGTAATAAACATTTTCTGGATGCTTCCCAGCACTCTCTTGCAAACATATCTCCTTCTAATTACCCTTACTGTAGAACTGGTGTTTCTGAAGATTCCATGCAAGGAAAACAAAGCCAGTATTATACCAGGGCTGGAGTGGAACCATTGGAGCTTGCCTTAATACATTTCTGCTTTGGAGAGTATTAATATGCAGCTGGAGCACAACTGATTAATTTCTCCTCACCTTAGAAAATTCAGAATTACATTATTTTATGACAGGATTATATACCACATATTTATAATACACAATCACACAATATGAGTGCTTGAATGAGTATGAGTAACCTCAGATATTTTTATCCAAATGTCTAACTCTACAAATAAGTAAACTGAGTTATAGATAGGCTAAACAATTTGTATCTTAACAAAGAATGCAGTCTCCTGTCTTTCCCTCTTACAGTCTTTCCAGAGTGTTATCTCACGCTTACACCTAGCTACTGGTACTATAGTTCAATTATATTCAAAATTTAACTTTTTCAGATAAAACCAACTTTCTATGTTTAATATAAAATCAGTGCATAGGCTGTGATGATTCTGTTTGCTTAACAGTTAAGATCACCAATGAGGTAGTGAGTTATATGATGCATTTCCTCTCTTAACTTATGGTTACTCAAGTAATTGGTATTATTATCCTGCATTTCACAAAGTGTAATGAAAGATTAACATAGTTGGCTGTAACATTTAACTTCAGGATTCGATCAATTGTAAATGGTACAGGAAAGCTATTTGGGGATGAAAGGAATAAAGTATAATGTAAGAAACTTCTTAATTCATGAAAATGGAGTAGCCATGTGGGTCACAGACAGGGATGAATGATGGTCAGAAGCAGAAAACAGCCACAAAAAGGATGAAGCCAACAAAATGAAAGTGATGTGTTACTTTCCTTTCTTCTGTTAAACAAGATGCTGGTCAGTCTTCAGAGCTCTGTTAATCTTTGTTCTTTGTCTAAATTTCATGACAACTGTGGGGTTGGGGAGATGATTGAGTGGGTAAGATCCCTTACAGGGCACCAGAGTTTAGTTCTCAATATCTAGATCCAGCAGCTCACAACTACCTGTAATTCCAGTTTCAGGAGACTGCAGCTTTACTACAGCAACATTACAATTACCTGAGCAAAAAGCCTGTCTCTTAAGTTTAGGGTTTTTTCCTTTGGTAAAAATGTTTTTTATTCATGATTTTTATTTTATGTGTATGAGTGTATTGCTTGCATGTGTGTAAGTGCATCTGTGTTGTGCAATGTCTGCAAAGGTCAGAAGAGGGCATTGGATCCCCTGATACTAGAGTTACAGCTGGTTGTTAGCTGCCAATAT
This sequence comes from Rhizomys pruinosus, assembly GCA_009823505.1. Classification (NCBI taxonomy): domain Eukaryota; kingdom Metazoa; phylum Chordata; class Mammalia; order Rodentia; family Spalacidae; genus Rhizomys; species Rhizomys pruinosus. The sequence continues at coordinate 243,777 of VZQC01003078.1, forward strand.
GGTGTCAGGAACTGAACTCAGGTCCTCTGCAAGAAGAGTCAGTACTATTAACTACTTAGCCATCTCTCTAGCCCCAATAAATTTATGAAAGGGCCTGAACTCAGAGGACACTTGTTCCCCCAGAAGTCTCTTGGAACCATACTGCTGGAACTGTATCTGGAATCCTGTCCCTGGACCTGTGTCATCCAGTCAGGTCCCACCCAGGATTTTACTCCAAATGGTCTCTATAGGTTCAGATGGGGAAGTACAAATTTGGCTCCACCATTATCATAACACATCATCCTCTTTTCAGCTCTAGTTCTAGAATATGTCATTCATCCAAGGTCGCACATCCTTTTCAATATTCATTGGATTAAATGAAGATAGGTGCACCATCTTTCTGCATTATGAGTTGTTAATCTCAAGTACTCTCACATTCATTCATTACCTTTTTGGGTGGAGTACCAAATTGAGGTTGCTAAGGAAACACCCTGTCATAGGCAGAGTTTTATTGAGTTTTCAAATGCTAATTAAAAGATATTAGTCCAGATTGTGTCCATTTTATAAAGGTCATTTGCGCAGGGGATTCCCTCTTCTGGCCTCTTTGGGTCACATATGTGCATGCACCTCCCCCCACCACACACACATAACAAATAAATCATGTTATTTCATTATTTCATTGATCATAATGTTATTCATTAATTCCAGTAAAAAGCACACAACCCCAAATCCGAATTGCAAAACATTGCTCTGGGAAGAACGTAAGAATGGTCAAGATCCTCATAGAGTATCTCCTGTTCTGCGTGGGAGGCCTTCAAAAAGCATGAAGGTGGTGAAGTAGAAGAGACAAGCTTAGAGAAAGAATGGAGTCTGTCACCTGCCTCTTCTGCTATGACTAGTACTTCAAGGAAACTAGGACATCTTGTTACCAGCTATGGTAAATCTTCACTTGCAGTTGAGAAATACTTGTCTTCCCCTCTAGACTCGCATCTGACACCTGCTTTGCTCCACAGATCATTCTTGATATTTTCCTGTATGGTATGGGGCTAGAATTTTCCTCAAGGCATGTATGTTGAAGACTTGGTCCTCAAAGCATACATGTCTAGAGGTGGGGCTTTGGGGAACTGATGGGATCCTGAGGGCTCCAATATCACCAATGAATTGATCAACTGATGGTTTCACAGTTGAGTAGACTATTGGAAGGTGGGAGAAACTGTATGAGGTAGAGCCTGGCTGCAAAAGATGGAAGGATTTGTCTTCCCTTCTCTCTCTCTCTCTCTCTCTCTCTCTCTCTCTCTCTCTCTCTCTCTCTCTCTCTCTTTCTCCTCTCTCTCCTATGTGGTGAGTTACTTTGCAAACCACATCCTCTCACTAGGATGCTGTGCTTCAATATGAGCTCAGCAATAATGAAGCAAAATAATTATGGATGGAAATCTCTGAAACTGTGAACCAAAATAAATCTGGTTGACTAACACATTGCTCATTTACTCATACTTTTAATCTTTATTGTTCTAAATTACACTCAAGACTAAAGCATTTATGATGGATTCTGACACTGTGCACTCTCGATCAAATCCTACCTGTTATGCTGAACCACAGTGGCAATTCTTTTGTTTGGAACTGAATTCTAATTTCCCATCCCCCTTCCTAAATCCTGCTCCCATGTACATGTTACTAAAAACCTTCCCCTCTCCACTATCTTTCACACTGGGAGCATATAGTGGGTGAGCAGCTGGGAGAATCTAGGGTAAATGACTGAATTTCAAGTTGCCCAGATCTAGCTTATATATACTTCAAAATGAAATGTGTTCTTTGTTTGAAATCACTGCTTCTATTGAAGAGCTGGCCATTGTCTAAAGCTTTACCTTTTAAAACATTTTATTTATTTATTTATTTATTTATTTATTTAAATATTTTATTTATGTGTATGAACATATTCCTTGGATGTGTATAGTTTGCCTGTGCAGTGCCTGGAGAGGTGAAAAGAGGGCATTGGATTCCCCCTGGAACTGGAGTTACAGTTGTTAGCCACCATGTGGCTGCTGGGAACTGACCCCAGTCCTCTGTAAGAGCACCCATTGTTCTTGCCTGTCGAGCCATCTCTCTAACCCCCAAAGCTTTGCCTTTAAATACCTCTAATACTTGTTAAGAGTTATCCCTTTCCTGGGCTGGAGAGATGGCTTAGCCATTAAGAGCACCAACCGCTCTTACAGAGGACCAGGGTTCAATCCTCAACACCAACATGGCGGCTGAGAACCATCTGAAACTCCAATTCCAGGAGAACTCCAGTTCCAGGGGAATCCGACACCCTCTTCTGACCTCTGCAGCATTGCATGACATGGGTGCACAAACCTACATGCAGACAGTGCATTCATACACATACAGAAATAAATAAAAAATTAAAAATTATATATAAAAATTTTTTAATTAAAAAAATGTTTAAAAAAGTTATCCCTTCCCTTTATATCAATTGTCCTCAAATACAATGCAAACATCACAGTGAGTGGCTGGCTTGACCCACTGAGCCAGATGTGGAAGAAAACAGTAAAGCTGCCATTAGTATCTACATTTTTCCTTACCTTCTACTTTCTACTTCTGAAGGTAATGAAAAATGTACACTTCATGTCAGTTTAATGTTTTCTGTGTATAGGATCAGTAGAGGTGAAGGCAAAAGTTTGATATTGACAGAGATACATAACCAAAGCATTTCTAGACCACTCTGTCTGTTTGACCCATAGGAAGTAATCAATAAAAGAAATGAATGATTCATTAAGTGGTGGCTAAACAAAGCAGACAAAGCTATTCATGCTATGTCTTACTCTTAGCCTGTCTTTATCACCCCTGCACTTGCCTCCAGCTCGATTTTTAACATTTCGTTCCCACAGCAATCTAGGCGGAGAATGGACGTTTTGTCACTGAATGCCAAAGATGATACCAGATAGTGAAAAAAAACAGAATGTGTTTTCCTTGATTCCCACAGATTTTATTTTCTCATCTCAGAATTACTGAAGAAAGCAATATTAATATATAGGAAAAGAATACTAGCTTCTTCCTTACCATGCTCATTTGATTTAGAAATATCTAAGTATATTCAAGGATAAACATCTAATTTTAGCTTAGCTAAGTCTAGAATTTAAATGAAACCAAAAAATCAGAGTAGCTATATGCAAGAGACTGAATGTTCTATACCCTGTACAAACTATACCCAGAAGTCACATAATGTAGGTGGCATGACTTTGAATATGTATCAAAAATCAAGGTAAAATATTTTCTAGTTGCTTGCGACCTAATGTGAAACACAAGTTCAGAGAACGAGTTGAGTAAATTCTGAATAATCAGGTGCATTTTTTAAAACTCAGTATGGTGGTGATCTTTCTTTTCATCATCTAACCATAGTAATTAATTTTATTTTTTTCCTTTTATTTTATGTCTATGAGTGTATTGCCTACATGTATGTAAGTGCACCTGTGTCATACAGTGCCCACAGAGGTCTAAAGAGCATGTCAGATCCCTTGGTACTGGAGTTATGGATGGCTGTTAGCTGCCATGTGGGTGTTGGAAATTGAACCTGGGTCTCTTACAAGAGCATCCAGTGCTCTTAACAACTGAGCCATCTCTCCAGCCTTGTAATCCTAATTTCATAATGATAAATAATAACATACACACACACACACACACACACACACATATCCATACATTCTGGAGAAACACAAATGTCTGTGTAAATACTGATAAAATGTTTTGAGAACTATTGTACTCTCTAGAAAATGACTGACTTTTAGTATTAATGTTAATTTTACATTGTGCACTGCTTTACTGCGTGTTAGATTTTGTATTAGCTTATTTTCATCATTTCTTTCATTCAATTTTAATAGTAGTCTGAATTTTTGGAAACACATTTTAAGAGATTAAGCACTTTTTTAAGGCATAATGCTTAGAAATGCTAATGCCAGGGCTTGAAAGTTGTTTTGCGTTATATTAACCACTATTATTTTTTCATAATTTTTCATGTTTTATATATATGTATTAATATTTCTATTGATTTGAGAATTTCATACAATGTATTGTGCTCATAGCCAAAGTCTCTCCTCTGTTCACTCCTACCTCACTACAAGCCCCTGAACTTCAGGTCCTGTATTATTATTTGTCCTTTTTGGGGTTTTGTTTTTTTTGGGGTCTTTTTGAGACAGGATCTCCCTGTATCCCTAGCCGACCTGAAACTTGCTCTGTAGCTCTGTAGACCAGGCTGACCTTGAACTCACCAAGAAATCTGCTTCCCTCTGCCTCCCAAGTGCTAGGATTAAAAGTGTGTGCCACCATGCCTGGCAATTTGTCCTCTTTTTTTTTAAGGGCCAATTGAGTCTAATTTGTGTTTTCTAGTTGCTCTTGAATGTTGGTCTATCCCTTGGAGTCTGGTCAACTTACCATACATCAGACCAGGAAGAAAAACTTACTCTATGTTTCTCAGCATCTATCAGTTACTAATAGGTCCTCAGCTACAAATGGGGTTTCCTGCCTACCTTCCCCATCCATGCTGGGCCTTTCTTTCATATCAGTTGCACAGGTCTTGCTCATGCTGTCATAAGGGCTGTGTGTTCATATGTACAAATAACCTATGGCAAATGAAAAGCCAGATGCCGGGAATGACCTCCCTCATTTGGAGTTGTTGACCAGAGAGATAGCATAGATCTTCAAGCAATACTGCACATTGCCACTGCACTTGGCTATCCATCAGAACTTGACCATAATACCCTATTGCTGAAGACACTATATACCTGAGCCACAAAATGAACAAGGAGAAATTGAGCTGTAAGGGACTTTGAAGCTACAGCCCTACTGGCTAACTTTCACAATATTAGAAGGTGCTATCCACATTACTGGCAGAGAAAGATAATCATCAACCTTATCCATCTGTAAACCGTGGGAACTATAATAACAACTGGCTTGGCAAAATATACCCAGTGGTGCAATAGTGGCACAAATATGATGGGAGTAACCAACCACCTTCTAAATCAATTTAAAGCCAGCTTCACAAGACAGAGTCCATACTGGACACAGTTATCAGGCACAAGAACCTTTGACTAGACAGGACACAGGCCATAGAGGAGAATCTGATGCTAATTAGATACTAATTAATCACTTTGCTAAATAAAATAATATTTACTATTAATCAAAATAATATTTAACTGGCTCATAATGACTTGTTCTTATACTCATAGAGTAGAGTGTCTCTCAGCTCTCATCAAACTCTCTTCTTTTTTAATAATTTTAATCATTAAAAAAACAATAACTACTATGGTACTTTGTCCCATATATTGAACATGGGCATTTTCAAGAATTAATGGTGCCAGGTGTGGAGGCACACACCTTTAATCCTAGCACTCGGGAGGCAGAGGCAGGTGGATTTCTCTGTGTTCAAGGTCAGCCTGGTCTACATAGCTAGCTCCAGACCAGCTGGGACTAAAAGGAGACCCTGTCTCAAAAATACAAAAAAAAAAAAAAAAAGAATTAATGGTGGGAAGAAAAGACATGTAAATCCATAGGAGATTGTACTAACATTCCTCTTTCATGTGTACCATAGAATTGCTTCTCTGCCTAGTAAAACATAAAGTAAGCCCTTAGTAGGTGGGAGGTGGTGCAGACATCCCCTCCTAACTGCTAAAATATGCCATATGAACTCCTCCCAGCTAGTTGAATGCTCTGCCAGCATGCTCCATCTTTACAGAGTAAAAGTCTTGGTGAATCCACTAGAAATGCAGTCAGAGTTGTCACACCATAATCCATAGTCTAAGGACAGGTGAATAATCAGAGCCACCCTTATATTTGGTAACAACGGTTTGCCAATTTCTGGCTCTTTGGCTCCTGGAAATTCTGGAATCCTTGCTCCATATCCTTCCCACTGAAATCCTTCCAATAAATTCCTTAGTCAAATTCATTTCTGTTTTCTGCCACAAACACCATGATCATCTTACATTGGAATGAATGCTCCTATAAAAAATGACTGAGATATGAAAAATTAAAGGCTCTATTGAGAAATACTTGGAGAAACTTGGAAAAGGCCAAATCCTTTCCCTCCAGAATTATTTGAACAATAGTCATCCCAGGATCTGAAAAGTAAATGGGAAGAAGCAGGACCAAATCCTGTCAAATACTTCATGGAAGCTAAGAAGATACAGATTGACTGTTCTATACAGGACATCGTGTGGAAAGAGGGAGACTTCTTTGTGACCCATTGGCTCAATTAGGGTGATTCTTGGTAGCTCGGTTAAAATCTTATCTTATTATTTTCTTCTATGAATACATGAGCTGATCCAAGCTCTCCACTGTGACTTAAATCTGCACAGATCTGAAGAGACAGAGACAGAAGCTGTCTTGAACTTAATCCTGCTACTTTCTAAGTATTGTGCATCATATTTTCTACTGAAGACTGTCTTAGGAAATTAACATAGTCACACTGACTCTGTAGAAATCTGTAACTTTTATCCTCAAAACGAGAATACACAATTGAATTCTATAATTAATCCACATTGTGACAGTTTGTGAATTATAAATTATGAACTCAGTATTGAGTATAACAATCCTGCTGTTCCCAAAATGTTAATTTCCATTCTCGTTCCCTATAGCAACCTTTCCATTTCCCAATGCCTGTATTCCTCACAACCAAGCCGTGTTTAGCAGTATAAAGCCTCGTAAAATATTATGTGATTTGACCTTCAGTAAAACTGTGGGATAAAGATGATTCTCAGCTGGGACTCAGGGTAACTAAGTGGCTCATTCAACATCACATATCTAGTAAATAGTTCCAAAAAAGCAGTCACCGTGTTTCTAAACAAAGCTGAATGACATTGCTAAAAGACTTGTTTTCCTGTAGACCTATATATTATGATTATTGTCCTCCTAAGCCAAATATAGGGCATTTTTGAAGGCAGGACATTAGAAGTTTCTGCACACTAAACTAATAACACCTTTTTTGCATAGGAGCAAAAGGCCACTCTTAGAAACACATTGTTTTCTATTTTCTGTTTTCTTTCTCTGCCAACCTTCTTTTAAAATGCAAATACTTCTGGAAGGATTACACGTTGTGCTACATTATTTTTCTCCCAATGCTCCTTCCAATATCTGATTAGTTGTCAACAACAACAAACCTAAGTATTTGGGATGGATAAGTAAGGAAGAAATTAAAAACAAGCTTATCTATTATTTCAACTTCCTGGCCTCTGAGGCTCCTCATCCTCCACTTTCTACCCTAAGTGTCCCCAGAATGGGAGCCCAGTCTCTGCCCAGAAACAATGTCGCAGCAGCTTTCAAATCTGGTCTTGGTTCATACAACTCTGGAGTTTAATCATGAAAATAAACAACAGAGGAAGATGAGCAAGACAACAAGGATTTCCCCATACTTCCTTCTTTTCATTGGCTGAATACAGGAACGGCGCCAGTCATCCCTCTTCAAAAATGCTCGTGAGCCCTAATACCCCGCAGATCAGTCGCAGTTGATTCATGTTACCTGTTTGCAACTGAAAGACCACTCTCTGGACCATGTGAAGTTTAAGTAAAGTTTGTTACTACTCTGGGCCTGACACACAGCCCAAGGAGCTCGTTACATAGCTTTTTATAAGTATAATGGCCAATCAGAGTTTAACACTAGAGTTAAAGTCGCCAATCAAGAGGTGGCCCACAAAGCAAGCAAGTCAGTTACAGAAGAGAGAGTAGTTGGAGCCAAGGTTTCAGGAACACTTAGGTATCTCCTAGGATGACTCAAGGGAAAACAAGTTGGCTCTGGGATATATAAAAATGGCGTCTGAGAGCACTGTTCCTGAGTTCTTATAATCCTTTATCTCAATTCACACGTATTGTTAGAAAATCTACCTGAATATCTTACAAAAATAAAATTCCACAGGGTGCACATATAGTACACATGAGTAATTAGCCTTTACAAAACTGAAATCCAAGGAGATAAAGCTACAGTTCCTGAGCTCTGAAAGGGTTCATGGGCCCTGAACCATCAGTACCTCTGATTCCAGAGCTAGCTCTAATAAGCACCACTGCATGAGTTCTCCCTATACAAATCACCAGACATTGATTGTAGTGGTAAGACTTGTGTACTATTGTGATACCTTTCTGAGGCTGGGTATGGTGGTGCAGACCTTTAATCCCTGCACTCTGGAGGCAAAAGCAGGTGGCATTATGGGACAAAGGCCAGCCTAATCTACGCAGCCAATTTCAGGCCAGCTGAGGCTATAGGGAGACCCCATCTCGAACAAAACAAAACTAAACAAAACAAAAAGCAAAACAAAACAAAGGGATATCCTTTCTGATAGTCGTTTCTGAAAATAGTTTATCAAAATATTAGATGTTAGATTACCTTGTATTATAAATTCCCTTATTTTACCCTTTTTGTTCTGTTTTAACAAAATGAAAGTTTGTAGCAAATTTTCTTCCTGAAAATATAAGTAATAATTCAACTAATGAAAACCCTGGGGCTTTAATTGAAATGCTAGAAAATAAATTACATTGTTAGCCAGACATGATGGTGTATGCCTTTAACCAAAGCATTCAGGAGGCAGAGGCAGGTAGCTTTCTGACATTAAAGTCATCCTGGTCTCCATAGTGAGTTCCAGGCCAGATGGGGCTACAAGGAGACTCTGTCTCAAAAAGACAACAAAAAAATTACATTGTATTATTAAACATCTTAAAATAAATTCAAACTAGGACTTATGAAATGGGCACTTTTCCCAAATACAAATAATAAATTTATATATATATATATATGAAAAGGCAGAAAGTAAAACACATCTAATATTTTAATACAAATAGTACCATATTTGATAGTGGATTTTTTGTTTGTTTGTTTTGTCTTTTTTGGTCTTTTTGAGACAAGGTCTCCCTGTAGCCCCAGATGTCCTGGAACTCTGTAGACCAGGCTGGCCTTGAACTTATAAAGATCTGCCTGCCTCTATCTCCCAAGTGCTAGGATTAAAGGTGTGTACCACCATGCCTGCTTGATAGTGTTTTTTGGAACATTTTTAACCATCAGCATAAGGGAAGTAGCTCAACTATACCAGCCCTCCAACTTCATTTGTATTGCAGCTCAGATCTTTAGCTAAACCTGCTGAGTATTGATCTATAAGTATTGATTTACACAAGAAATGTGGAGGTGAAGCAACTTTCAATACTTTTGGTTCCACAAGGAGAGAGGCCTTGGCTCCAGGCTTCAGGAAGATATACATGTGGAGAAACACACATACAATAGACTGATTGCTGAAGTGACATTAGGAAAAGAGTGTTTCAGACTCCCAAGAAAAATATTCCTGACTAAGGTAAGGACCCATAAATTTAAAATATCCCCTTTGTAATAAAGGATATACAGGTTTTGAGCCTTTCAGGAGATTTGCAAGAAACCCACCATGATTTTGTTGCCTTGGAGCCTCAGCTGCACCTTAGAGGGAGAATATATATATATATTATATCTATTTTTTTTTTTTTTTTCTAGAGGAAACATTCCCACTAAAAAGATTAGGTCTTAAAGCAGTTCATTTAGAGCTAACTGCTATGTGCATGGGCTGCTGGCCATGAAGCTGGGTAGCCTTCAGGCAGCTGCATCCTGAAGAAAAAGTAGCCCTCCTCCCCCAACAGCCATCACTTGTCTGTAGCTGCTCAGCTATTGGAAAGACTTTGTGAGCCTCTCTCCATCCATTTTGGAATTCTGGCTGGACTGATCCTGTGAAGGTATTTTTCAAGTAGTCCCAACTACTATGAGTGCTGGTGTGCAACTACTCATTCTTGTCTGGCAAATAACTGTTTTTCTGCCAGCATCTACTCCCTTTGACTCTTGCAATCTTTCCACCCACTCTTCTGAAAAGGGCCCTGGGCCTTAGATGTAAGGGATGTGCTGTGGATATCCCATAGATAGCTGACCATGCCACGGCCTCTCATTCTCTACACATTCATCTATTCTGGGTCTCTTCTCCAAAGCAGATTCTCTAAAGAAGACTGAGTGATGCACTAATGTTTGAGCATTGAATCATTTATGGGGCAGTTTATTACTATGTTCATTTAGCAGAATAAGAATATTAAGTTGAGCCAGGCATGGTGGCACATATCTTTAATCCCAGCACTGGGGAGCAGACCAGGAGGATCTCTGTGAGTTCAAGGCCTGCCGGTCTAAAGGTGAGCTCCAAAGCCAGCAGGGACATTAAGGAGACCTGTCTCAAAAACACCAAAAAAAAAAAAAAAAAGAGTCATAAGTGAACTTTGGGGTCTATGACTTAGCCAGGCCTTGACTTTTGACCCAGGTAACAGTAAAAGGCAAAAGTTTCCCTCTTGTTGGAGTGGAGCCTTAATCCAGTTAGAAAAGTGGTTAACTACCATTTGGTACACATCTCTGCCTTCCAGAGGCCATCTTACACTTGCATGTGTGGTCTCAATACAGCCTCCCATGTTAACATCAGGTCTCCGGCAGCAGGGTCCTTATTGCCTCTCCTCTGTAGGTATCCCACACTTAGAGGCAAGGAGCCTCTACTTTTTGTGGGGCTTGGATCCCTGGCCAACATCCACCTGGTAGAACAATCCATTGCTGATGTTCAGAGCTCCTGTAAATAAGTTTGCCTGATTGCATATGCCTAGGACTTTAGTATTATATTGGTTCTGAAACAGAGAGTATCCCTTCCACGTTCCCATGTCTAGTAGTCATTAAAGAAAGCAGTTTTAAACCGGTTTTATAAGAGATTACCCGTCTACATAGAGTTGTCTCCAATTTAACAGTTGGAGAGCGACCTCTATCTGTGCATATCTGCCTTCCTTTTCATGGGTGGGAAGGCAAGGAAGTCTCTCATATCAGACCTTCTGTGGCACCTAGAAGGTAAGTTCTGTAGGGACTCATTATAACTCGTTGTTACTGAGGATCCAAGAGGGGTTCGATGTTTATGGCAATCTGAGGCTTTCTTCCTTGAAGTTCAGACGGGTCAGCCATTTCCGTTGCCACGTTTATGGTACTTCCTACTCAATGCAAACCTGGTATCTGGTTCTTGCAGCGTTAATTTTTTGTTTTTGCTTTTTTTTTTCCTGTTGGAACAAATCAAATCTTTCCATAGTTAGTTTTAAGATTTTGAATTGCAGGGTTTGATGAAGGTAAAGGTTTCATGTCTTGATTGTTATGTTCCCCCCCCCCTCTTTTTTTAGCGTATGGAGTCTCCAGAAGACAGTTGTATTATAAAGACTATAGGGTGGAATCAAGTTCAGCACATAGAGTTTCATCAAATTCACCCATGTCTGTTTTGGGTGACTATATATGATTAACTTGGGAAGCAAACTTAATTTATTTAGTTAATTAATCCTACATAAAAGAGAATGCTACCAGGGTGATCTGTTCAACAGAGAAATTATAGAGAACATTTTGTAATGTGTCAATCCCAAAGTTCCTTGCCTACAGATTTTATGTAAAAGCAAAAAGCAAACATGGGGTTTTTCCCCTTCCGCCCTGAGTCAAGCAAGACTCCCCGTCAGCACCAGCTACACCTCACCTGCATGGAAATACTGTGGCACATGAGGCAGCGTGTGCACTTATATTCCCCAAAATCTAATTGGCTATGGCTCTCCCTGGAGAAAACCCATGGCTGATGCCACCAGCTTACATCCTTCACAGGGTTAGGAGATGTTATCAAGCCCACGTAAGACCCTCATATTTAACAGGGGGGAAAATGGTATTTCATGATTAACATAACATCCCAAACATGTGTCCGGCTAAGCTAACTACCATACTACGAGTGCTGCTATAACTAACCTATATTAATAATTGCGTGTGTTCTTCATCAGTAGGACGAAAGGGTATTCCTGGACCAACACTGTCACTCCCTGAAAGGAAACAGCCAGAATTGACAGAGTCCCAGTCAACAGCTCCAGAGAGAGTTGACTGTTTTACCGCCTCAGCACCTTGCCCCTTTTCTAAACCTAGGAACAAACTCTGCGGAAGAGGGGGTGTGGTGACATGCAGGGCCGCGATTGGGGTGAGGACTGGTGAAACTACAGCAATGTCTGTCTGGACACTATTTGATCAACTTGTTGAACAAACAACCTGTCCGCACCCCCCACTGGATGTGGGGGCTTTAGGTTTTGGGGCACAACAGCCTGCGATCTGGTTTTTGCAATGAAGGATGCTTTACTCAACTTCACTATAAAAATGGGAAAAAAAAAAAAAAAAAGTGAAAAAAAAAAAAAAAAAAACTGAGAGAAAGATGCAGGACAGTTATGGCAGAATGCATGATCTGGATGGGGTGGGGGTGGGGGGGGGGGGAAGGGCAAATAAAAAAAAAAAAAAAAAAAAAAAAGCATCAATAAAAACTAATTTAAAAAAAAAAAAAAAGAAAGGTGGTTACTCCTGTAACCTTTATAGCACTACTGTATTAGCATATCTTGCCAGGCCAATTATTATCATAGCAGGGCCCACAGGGCTGGCAATGTTGATTACACCTGCCACCCCCAGTAGAATGCACACAGTCTTCTAGCACTACAAAAACTAGAGAGTAGCAATGAAGCTTCAATGTTAGTATCAACTTGATTTCCCCATGTCTTATAATGCAAATATATGGTGTCTTCAGCAACCGGGTCTCACCATCAGGTTCTGAAATGACTTAGAGCACTGGCAGTAGGGTATAATGTTTACTGGACTCTATGGTACCCCAATGACTATTAACTTGAAAAGAGGTACCCCATACCTGGCAATGGGCTTCTTATTTGATAGTCTGTGGTAGCTTGAAGAAGAATTGTGTCTCCCATCCCACCCCTGGAATTGTTACATAACTGCATTTAAAGGCTTTTTCTACATATTTTTTAAGTTTCTGCTGTAGTAGGTTTCCTTATGGCTATTTCACAGGTCTTTAGTTTTTGGTATTCCTCCCCATACTCCAGCCTCTACCCTGACCTTCCATTCCCAAATCCACTTAGCCCTTCTTCTCCTTTTGCCCTTCATAGCACCCAGCTCTATGCCCCTCACCGTGAAACCTCCTCATGTGGCACTTCACTAGTGTCCTGAATTCTATGCATGCTCCAAATTAAACACATGTATCTACAGATTCAGGACTAGCATCCACAATGAGTGAGTATATGCAGCTTTTGTCATCGTGAGTCTGGGTTAGCTAGGTCAGAATGCTTGTTTCCAACTCCATTCTACTAGCTATGAATTACATTTTTCATTATATATGAAAATATTCCATTAAGAGTGTGCACCATATTGATGGACATCTAGGTTATTTCCATCATATACTGGAAATAAATCAGCAATTAACACAGATGAGCAAGTATCTTTATAGTAGGGTATAGAATTCTTCGAGAACATTTTCAGGGGTGTGTACCTGCATCTTGGGGTAGATATATTTGTAGCTTTTTGAGGAACCAGAGTGATTTCCATCGTAGCTGCACTAGTTCACACTGCCATTACCAGCAATAATGGTTCTCTTTCCATACATCCATATAAGATTTTATTGTCATTTGAAAAAATCTTAGCCATTCCTAGCTGGAAAACATGGAATTTCAAGGTGGTTTTTATTTGTGTTTACCTGATGTTTATGAATATTTAATAAATATTCATCAGCAATTTATTTGTATTTGCTCTTTGGGGAAGCCTCTGTTTAGTTCCATGCTCCAATTCTGTAACATTTGTAAACCCCAATTTATTTGTGATATTACATCATATCATCAGTAACTGAGATAAATATACTGTTAACTAACATTTTTATAGTTTTATGTAATGGCACACAGTAATTTGGAAATTCAGCTGTGGATTTTGCATATACTTTATCATCATGCTACAAAATCCTACAAATGTTTACATTCCATATATATAAAATTCATACTTACTTACTTCATAGAAAATGTATAACTATATTTTATCCCATAAAATAATTAACTGGCAAAAAAGATTGTTTATGAATAAGTGCCCTAAATACATGGCAAGTAACAATGCAAATTAAAATTAGAGAAAGTGAAGCTAGAGGGATGGCTCGGTGGTTAAGAGCACTGGCTTCTCTTGCAGAGGACCTGGGTTTGAGTCTCAGCAGCCCCATGGCAGCTAAAAATATCTGGAGCTCCTGTTTCCAGGAATCTGACCTCCGCAGGCACTGCACGAAACAAGTACATTTGCAAACATGCACACAATAGACCCATACCCCCCAATAAAAATAATAAATAAAATATTTTAAAAAAATAAAATAAAATTAGAGAAAGAACTTAAAAGTAAAACTACTGTATTAAATAATTATGTTTTAGGTGGGGATGGTGGCACATATCCATGGGCTATTTCTTTTCTTGGTATTTAGTTTTTTGAGTTCTTTGTATATTCTAGGAACTAACTCTCTGTCAGATGTATAGCTGGAAAAGAAATGTTCAATTGTGTAGAATGGCACTTGAGTGAAATGATGATACAAAAGCTTTTCTAGTTTCCCAAGTTTCCATTTGCCATGTGTTGGTCTTAATGTCTGTGCTACCCAGATCTTGTTCAAAAAAGGGGTTTTCCGTGCTTCTTAGTTGAAGCATGTTCTCTATTCTCTTCTCCAACAATTCAGGGTATCAGGTCTAAGGTTGAAACACTTGATTCATTTGGAGGTGAGTTTTTTTCAGGGTGAGAGATCCAGTCTTCTGTATGTAGCTGTCCAGTTTGGCTAGAACCACTTTGCGAAAAGGCTGTCATTTTTTTAATGTGTATTTTTTATACCTTTGTCAAAAATCAAGTGACTGAAGGAACAATGACTTATATTTGTGTCCTCAATTCTATTCCATAGATCAATCTGTCCAATCAAACGTCTCTGCCAGTACCATGTGATTTTCACTATGGTTCTAAGGCATCTCTTGAAATGAGGGATGATGATTCATCAACAGTGTTTATATTAAGGATTGCTTTGTCTATTCTGGGTCTTTTCTGTTTCCTTATGAATTCTGAGATTTTTAAAAATTTTTGTGAACAATTGACCTGGAATTTTGATTGCATTGAATCTGTAGGTTGCTTTTGGTAGGATTGACATTTTTACACCATGAATCCTACCAATTCATGAGCATGGGAGATATTTCCATCTTTCATTACCTTCTTCAGCTTTTTTCCTCAATTTCTTAAAGTTTTCTTTATGAAATCCTTTCACTTCTTTGATTAGGGTTTTCCAAAATATTCTGTCTGTTTTTCAAAATATTTTTAGGGATATTGTCAGTAGGATTGCTTTGTGACTTCTTTCCTTGTGTGTTTATAATCAATACAGAAAGCTTTTTATTTTGTGTGTTAATTTTGTATCTTGTACTTTTACTGAATATGTTTACCAATGCTAATGGATTCTTCCTTCCTTCCTTCCTTCCTTCCTTCCTTCCTTCCTTCCTTCCTTCCTTCCTTTCTTTCTTTCTTTCTTTCTTTCTTTCTTTCTTTCTTTCTTTCTTTCTTTCTTTCTTTCTTTCTTTTTTTGAGACAGGGTATCCCTATAGCTCCAGGTGGCCTGGAACTCACTCTGCAGACCAGCTTGCCTTGAACTTACAGAGATCTGCCTTCCTCTGCCTCCCAAGTGCTAGGATTAAAGGCATGCGCCACCCTGTCTTGAAAAGACAAAAATAAATAAATAAGTAAATAAATAAATAAATAAACAAACAAATAAATAAATAAATAAATAAATAAATAAATAAGGCATGCACCACCACACCTGGTTTAAAGATGGTTCTTAGCCTCCATGTGGGTGCTGGGAATAGAACCTGCGTCCTCTACAGTAGAAGTTGGTGCTCTTAACTGCTGAACTATCCCTCCAGCCCGAATAACTCCTTTTTATATGTGAATAATGATACTATCTGCAAATATGCATTGATTTCTCCTTTTCCTATTTGTATCCCCATAATCTCCTTTAATTTGTCTTAGTACTTGAAGAATTCAAGCACTATATTGGCAGGAATGGAGAGAGTAGATATCTTTTGTTTTAGTCTTTATTTAGTCTTTTATTTCAAGTTTTGCTTCATTTAACATAATGTTTGCTGTGGACTGTTGTATGTTGTCTTTATTGTCTCTGGATTCTGCAGTATTCATATCATGAATCATGTGTTTTGTCGAAGGCCTTTTCTGCATCTAATGAGATGATCTTGTGGTTTGTGTTCTTGAGTATATTTATGTGGTAAATCGCATTTATTGATTTCCCTATGTTGAACCATCCTTGTATCTCTAGATGAAGCTAACTTGGTTGTTGTGGATGAACTTTTTCATATGGATTTTAATTCAGTTTCTAGTATTTTTCTGAGAAATTTTGCTTCTATGTTCATCAGGAACATTGGCCTATAATTCTCTCTTTTTTATTTTTTTGTTGGCTATTTATCTGGCTTTGGTGGCAGAGTGATATTGGCTTTGTAGAAGAATTTGGAAGAATTCTTTCCTTTTCTAATATTAAGAATAATTTGCGGAGTATTGGTACTAGTTCTTTGAAGGTCTGATAAAATTCACTACTGAATCCAACTCGCATTGGGCTTTTTTTTTTTTTTTAAGTGGGTGGATTTTTTTAATTGTTGCTTCTATCTTGTTCAATATTTTGGGCCTGTTTAAATTTTTACCTCATCTTGGTTTAACTTTGTATGCCCTGTGTACATAGAAATACATTTATGCCTTTTAGATTTTCCAGTTTACCACAATATAAATGTCAAAGATATCCTTATGATTTTCTGAATTTCCTAGTGTCTGTTATAAAGCCTCCATGTTCAACTCTAATTTAATTGGGTTGGGTCTTCTCGTTCCTTGTTTTTATTAACTTGACTTAACATTGGTTAATCTTGCTTATCTTCCCAAAAGAACCAACTCCTCATTTCATTGATGCTTTGTGTTGCTTTTATTTCTGTTGTTTTGTGGCAATTGTTTGTTCTTGATTTTCCAAAATCTTCTGATGCATCATTAAGTTACTAATTCAAGATTACTCACTTTGATGTCTGAACTTAGCATAATAAACTTTCCTCTTGGAGTTGCTATCATTGTGTCTCATAGATTTTAGAAGGCCATGTTTTATTTTCATTCAATTCTAGGAATATTTTTTATTTCTTTTTGATCTCCTTTTGATGCAAGTATCATCTAGCAGTGTGTTATTTATTATCCATTATTTCATGTCCTTTCTGTATTTCCCATTGATGCTGATGTCTAGCTTTATTTGGAGAGAATAGGAATGGTCTGTTAGAATGCAAAATGTTATTTTAATTTTTTTTATTTGGTAAAATATGTTTTGGGCCTAATATACGGTGGACTTTAGTAAAACTTCCATGGGCTGATGAGAAGGGTTCTTTAATGTCTCTGTGGAATGTTCTGTAGATATCTGGTAGATCATTTTTATTTATTATATCATTTAATTCCATTGTTTTTCTCTTTAGTTTTTTTTTTCTAGATTTTTCTATTGGTGAGGTAGGGTGCTGAAATTACCCACAATCACTGTGCTAAGATTTATCTGTTGCTTAAGATCTGATAGTATATCTTTTATGAAGTTGGATACATCTATGTTGGATGTGGATGCTTTTAGAATCAAAATATCCTGAGTGCATTTTTTTCCTTTAATGAGTATGAAATTACATTCCTTGTCTCTTCTGACTAGATTTTGTTTAAAGTCAATTTATCTGATACTAGAATAGCTAATGTTTCTTAGTTCCATTTGATTGGCATACCTTTTTCTATCCTTTTATACTAAGGCACAGTCTATCATTAATTTTAAGATATGTTTCTTGGAGGCAACAAAAAGATAAATACTATTATCCAATTTTGTCTGTTGGTCTGTGTCATTTTAGTGGCCAATTGGGACCATTAAGATTAAAAATTATCATTGAAAGATGTGAATTAAGTCCTGTTACTTTCTTTGATTGTGCGGTGTTTTCTTAGGCTTCTTTTAATTAATTGTCCTGACATTATTTATGCCCTGAGACTTTTGGGGCATATTTCTCCTTCTCTTCAGACTGAAATATTACTTCCAATGCCTCTTTAGAATTGCTTTAATGTTAATAATTTTTAAAATATGTTTATTATTTTTATTTTATGTGTATATTTCCTGCATTGTAGGTAGGTATACTTGTGCCATGCAGTTCCCACAGAGGTCAGAAGAGGGCATCATATGGATGGTTGTTGATTACCTCCTCGGTTCTGGGATTTGAACCCTGGTCCTTGGCAAGAGTACCCAGGGCTCTTAACTGCTGAACCATCTCTCGAGCCTGTGTTCATAAATTTTTTAATCTTTTGGGGTTTTTTTTTAATATGGAAAGTTTTTATTTTGCCTTAGGTTTTAATAGTTTTGCTGTATATAATAATCTGGATTGATAGTTCTGGTCTTTCAGAACTTAGAGTGCATCATTCCACACCCTTCTGAATTCAAGTTTCTCTGGGATAATCAAGTGTTATTCTAATGGACCTAACATAATAGGCTGCATGACCTTTCTTTCCAGGAGCTTTCAATTTATGCTTATTCTCTGTTCTTAATAGCTTAAATCGATGCCGTGTGAGGTTTCTTTTCTTGTCCTATCCATTTGACGTTCTGCAGGCCTCTTGTATATCATATCTCTTTCTTGGCATTTTAGAAATTTTCTCCCATATTTTATTGAAAATATTCTCTTTGCCTTTGCTATTGTGTTTTTATCGTCCTATGATGCACACAATCCAAAAGTTGGGTCTTTTCATGATGCCTCATTGCTCTCCCATGTGCTGTTCATATTTTTTAACTCATTGACTTTTACTGAGAAGACCAATTCTTCAACTTTTGTCTTCCAGCCCCGACTCTGCTTTCCATAGGAGTCTTTTAGTTGGGGAGATTTTTCCACTGTGGTTTTGATTTGGCCTGTTGAGTTTTTCATTTCTACTACAATTTCAGTTTGACTTACATTCAGCAATTCTATCTCTTTGTTGAATTCTGTTTCATATCTAGGATTGGCTTCTGCATATCTGTCTCATATTGTCTTTGAATCGTTTGACCATAGTTATGATCATTCTTCAGCATTCTATGTCTGGAAAGTCTTCCAGGTCCTTGTCATTGGAGTTCAGTAGTATGGGAGTTAGTAATTAGGGGGTGGGTTGTCTTGTGTTTTGTGATACTTTTATTTCTAGATTGGGACTTGCACATCTGATACTTCCTAGTTATGGCTTTCTTTTCACTCAAATGATAATTTTTTTCTCTTTTAGTGTAGGCATGCACAATGTTCAAGAGAGGATTCAATTGTTAAGAGGGTTGTGGATTTGTTTCCTTTGGTTGAAATGGTATTGAGAGCCACAGGTTCTCTCCCCGGCCTTATTTTGAGCATCTACTAGTGACTGCAGGAGCAATCAGGACCCAAGTTTCAGCACAGACTCTTCTTGGCCCTCTCCTGTGCTGCCTTCTGATGTGCCTCTCCAAGGCTGGTTGCTCTATCATGAGGGAGCTCTGGTCAACCATCAGTTGGGGGCAGGAGACCTTAGGAAACTTAAGAGCATTGTCAGGAGGGCCTGTGGGGTAAGGATCAGCAGGGGCTACCTGGGAGATGTTGGAAGATCCCAAAGGGGCAGAGAGTGAAGGAATGGATCTAGTGTGATGTTTGGATTGGAGATATTGGGGGAACTGGGAGATCTGGGAGATCCAAGTGGTCTGGCAGCACTATGAGTGAGATCCCAGAGAATCCCTAGACCTATGAAGTCAGGCAGAACAATGCTTACCCAGCAGCTCAAAGAAGTGAAGTCACAAAAGAGATGGGCTGTTTATGAGGTGAGAAGGTGAAAGCCTAGATGATGAGCAAGGGAGAGAGGTCCATAGAAGCAGGGAGCTATGGCTAAGTGTAGCTGGGAGTACCTACTGGCTCAGGGGGAGAGAATTAATAGAGTATCTAGATGAGGCTATGGGGTTGGAAGGAGTAAGCCTACCTGGTACCTATAAAGGGCTCTCAGAGTCATCCATATTCAGTTATAATGATTTTTGTATTCTGGTTTAAAGCCCTGCAACACTGATGAAATGATTTCTTTTTCTAATAGCTTTTTTTTTTCTGATGCCTATTTGCCAATTTCTTTTACCATTTGGATACCCTTTGTTTCTTTTCCTTCTCTGATTGTTCTGGCCAGGAATTACTGCATTATGTTAAGTAAAAGTGGTGAAAGTGAGAATTTTATTTTTTCAAATCTTAGAAATATTTAAGAATTCCCCCATTCAATACGATATTTGCTATTACCATTATATGTGGCCTTTATTATATTAATTATCTGCTCAAATTATATCATAGAGATATTAAATTTATCAAATGCCTTTAAAGGCATTTTAAATGAACACTTTTGCATTTTGTTAATATATTGTATCACATGTATTGATTAGTTGTACCAGTTGCAGAATACAAGCCAGTATCACTCTGTAGAGTTAGCAGAGGAACTCTAAGAACAGCAGCAGAAAACAGGATTTTGATGATACAATAAAAATGAAAAGGTTTTGCTTCATTCATGGTTCTAACTTCTCCAGAAGGCATTTAGAATGTTCAACAATAAGCCAGACTTAGTAGTGTCTACACTGGTGGCAGCAGCACTTAAGAAGCTGAAGCAGGAGGTTTACAAATTCCAGTCCATCTACCTGGGTCACATAATGATGCTTGCTCCAAAATAATAATAATAATAATAATAATAATAAATAATAATAAATAATATAAAAATAAGGAAGGGGGAGAGAGGAGAGAGGAGAGGGAAGAAGGGACAGGAGATAGAGGAGAGGGGAAAGGGGAGAGGGAAGAGGGGAGAGGGTGAGGAGATGAGCCACTAATTTTGTCACAGCTCTGTCTTTACAGATACTGCTGATATTCCACTTCCTCATATAGGAAATTAAAAGACATTTTATGAACATGGATTTCATATCATGGAAGTCAAGAGAAAGACCTTTCTTGAAAGAGCAGGTGAAGAAATGAAACAGGCAAATATCGAACTTCCTGTCTTCCTGGGGCAGTAAAGAAACACACAGTCAATCCTAATGGCCAAGATGTTGGTTGCTATCTTTTTCTAGATACATAAATCTTTTAAAAATATTTTGTTGAGTTATTGTGTATTTTATGTAATAGATTTTAATCAAATTTAGACCTCTCCCCCATCTGTGCCCCCCATAACCCCCTACTGGATTTTGTGTATTCTCTCATATATGTTAACTCCTATTTGGTCAAGCATTTGTATCCAGAGGTCCCTCAGTACAAGTTCATCCACTGCAGTGTAGTCAGCCTATCTAGAGTCTCGTCTCCCTCAACCACCAGTAATCAGTTTCCAATAGTTCTTTGGCTAGGGTTGGAGCCCGCTGTCCCATTTCCCTCCTTCTATGATGGGATATGGTCTGACTGACTTGCATGGGTCTTGTGAATGCTGTCACAATTGATGCAAGTTCATATGAGCAAGTTAGAGTGGCCTGAAAGCCTCTGTCTCCTTATGATTATATACCAACCCTGGCTCTTATAATCTTTCCTTACCCTCTTCCACAATGGTCCCTGACCTGTGGGTGGATGAAATTTAATATAGGAGTCCTATCCAGGGACATGAACTCTGCAGTCTCTTGTTCTGTAAATTTTACCAGTTGTGGCCTGTGTGCGTTGTACTTTGTTTTCTGAGGAAGTTCCACTGGTGAGAGTTGAAAGAGTCACATATCAACAAGGAGGTCCCTTTTAGAGTTGAGGGTATGGAGGGAGTGGATCTTTGTACAACCTTTCTAACAAGTGTGAGCTTTTGTTTCAGTCCTAAATTCTCCTTACTATGCTTTTAAGATAAAGACTATTTTGGGGGCGGGGGGTTGAGACAGCGTCTCCCTTTAGTCCCAGTTGGCCTGGAGCTCACTCTGTAGACCAGGCTGGCCTTGAACTCAGAGATCCACCTGCCTCTCCCTCCCGAGTGCTGGGATCAAAGGCAAGTGCCGCCACGCCCAGCATTAAAGACAGTTCTTAGCCACCATGTGGGTGCTGGAAATCGAACCTGGGTCCTCTGCAAGAGCAGTCAGTGCTCTTAAGCACTGAGTCATCTCTCCAGCCCCAATAATGACTAATTTTATTCAAGATAAAATATTGAAAAATATGGATAAACCAGCATGTCTATATCTTTAAAATTCTAGAAACTGCAAAGAGATCTCCTGAACTGCTAAAACACACCCCATAAGCACTAAGAAAAAAGTCATGGGAGAATAATTTCTATCTCAAAGGCAGGGATAAAACAGGAAAAGTGTTGGGGTTGGAGAAATGGCTCAGCAGAGGACCAACATTCAGTTCTCAGCACCGAAATGGTGGCTAACAACCGTCTGTAAGTCCGGTTTCAGGGCAACTGACTCCTCCCTTCTGGAAAACTATAAATCATGATTCAGGAGTCCAGGAAGCAAGAGAGGCTGCTCAGAGTACAGTGACAATTTACAAAAACAGAGGGGGATGGAATGTATTTCCTTCCTTCAGGATGTAAATTTGCCTTACAGTCAAATAAAAAGCACTGGTGGATAAAGGCTTCAGTGCCAGTTCTGGGCTGCCCTGCCCGGAGCTGTTGGCCAGGGAGGCTCTAAAATCCTCCAGAACAAAGGCTATTTGCTTCAGATGCACATAAGAAAAGGACAGTAAGACCCTATTGCTAAACACAGGGCATAATATGAGCATGAAAAAAAATTTGTTGAGATCCTGCACTGCAAATCAACAGCTGACTTCTATGGTGTTAGAAAGTACTATCCAAACTGTTAGAAAGAAAAGGTGTCTGAAGTTTCACAATGGACTTTTTGTGCTCTACTTTTACATGCCAAAGAAGATGTAGTGCAATAATGGCAGCCTGATAAATAAACACCTAGAAAGAAAAATGTAAAAATCCCAATTTGTCTATGACCCCTTTCTGGTGGGGTATGACACTGTAGCCTTGGTGCCTCCTAATGTCAGGGGACTATATCTACCATATTGGAAAGTTATTAGCATCTCTTGGGCAAAGAGTTATCATAGCACAACCAAGATATCTCCAAGCATATGCATCTGTACCATAGAATAACTTGTTACAATTTTTAATATGTGTTGCTATTTGTCTTTTATGACTAAAATTAGAAGGAGACTGCTAGATGACTCACCAGTCCATCATAAACAGAACATGGACAGTCCCAAGAATTTGACTTGTCACCTCAGAGAGGGAAGAGAAGGAAAAGGGGGGGAGGAACAAGGGAAAAGAAAAAAGCAACTGGATCTTCTTTCTCTCATTCTCTCTCACCCTCCCCCCTAAAGCCCAGGGACTCTCGGGGAAGAGGTGGGCATGCCAGATTGTAAGGGCCAAGGAAGGGGATGAGTTGTGAGGTTATAGCAAAAATGGACTGGATTTTATTTTTTGTGGAAGCAAACCTCTTCAATTGGGCTTGGAGAACCCGGGTTGTACAGAAAACTGGACGCTGATGTAACTGGGCTGGTATGGACGTTCCTCACATTTGCTGCCTAAGTGTACCTACTGCTTAAAATTAAAAAAAAAAAAAACAAACACAAGAAAAGAGGAAGTCAAGTGCAGTGCCCACTCACCATGGAAGCAAAAATATCTCCTCTGTGCACCTTTCTTGATGATCACAAACATTTGACTGTCAAAATTTCAGGGTAATGTTTTCCTTTGGTGAGACTGTGCTAGCTTTCTTAGAAATAATTTAGTGTTCATTATCTCTTTATTCCTCCACTTCGGACATGTTTATGAACTATTTTTAAACTTCATGTTAATACATGGGGCTATAGGGATAAACATGACTTGGGCTTTTCCTCAAGTAGTATAAACTCCAAATGTAGCTGTATTCAGTAAAGAGTTCTGCATGTGAACCCTCTGTGAGGAAGAGCCCCTAACTGTGTGTTAGGGCATGAAGAAGCACTTTCTAGAAAAAAAAATTCTAAGTTAAGAGCGATGGGCTGATTAGGTGGCAGCTGTGGAAAGGGCAGGGGGGAGTGGCAGGCAGATTAGTCACTGCAAAGACTACATGAGTAAGTGCCTATGAGGCACTTACTAATTTGTTCTTTGATGAACTTATATAAAAAAATAAAGGAATTGCTTCCTGGGGATGCAGAGATGGCTCAGTGGTTAAGAACACTGTTCTTGCAAAGGACCTGGGTTCAGTTCCCAACACCTATATGGTGGCATCCATAACTCCAGTTACATGTGACCTGACACCCTCTTCTGACCTTCATGGGCACTACACAACACAGATGTACTTACATACATGTAGTCAATAGACTCATACACATAAAATATAAAAAAAAATTTCAACAATAAATTACTTCCTATGTAGCTGATTTCCAAGTAGCTTTGTGTAGTGATCTATGATGGGAAACTCCCCAATGCTGATGGAAAGTCTTTGTAAAGTTTTATTATTTTATTTAAACACCATAAATTCCATGATACAAATTATAAGTGGTGATTTTTACTTCAATGATAAGGATGTTCTGTTTAAATTACTGACACCCTTGGATTGACGATTCTGTTCTTTTGACTTCTTCCTTCTATTAATTAGTATTATTTTTTGATTATGATTATGAGTATTCTTATATGATTATGATTATATCTTATGATTATAAGTATTACAAATTACTCAACATATTATAGTCCCGGGGATGGTGATCAAGTGAACGAATAGTCTATTGGGGAAGTCAAAATCCAGTGCTCAAAGCTGAGTTCTCCAGGTTCTCCATTTAACCCCAGAGAAGTTTATTTTATATCACTTTGATCTGAGAAAACAATACTCACTTCCGGCACTGTGTTTATTCTAGTCAGCTGTGGGAGAATGTGTAATCCTGAGACTTATGAACACCTAACAACTGGGATCTTGCTGCTATCACACCATTGTCCCATGCTTGAATCACAAGAGAAAACCATGGTAGTCTGTTCCAAAGGGGAGATATTTTCATACAAACATTGGAATGTTGGGTTTTACTTTTCCTATTCTTCGGAGTAAAGAATTATTTTGAAACACCATTCTTAATCAAAAGGCTCTCACAGAAGGAAAGTGACAGTGAATGATGTTCCCATTCATCAAGCATTCTGGATTACTGCACAATTTGCAATCTGAAAAATATCCCAAAATTCCAGGCCTGAAACAAAGTCTTACTATATTTTGGGCTTTAGGGTATAGTATGTGGAGAACATTTGCAGCCAATGTTTTACTTAAATTAGGAGAATATAGTACTAAATCCTATATGGAAGCTCAGAAGTATATTGCTTTTCACTTTTCTTAATCTCAGAAAAGAGATTTCATCTAGAAAGAGTGACAGAAGTTTGAAAAAGAAGATTTAAATTTAATAAACTCACTTTGAATCTTGTTCTGTCAGTTACCACGGGTGTATTCTTATTTTGATTTCAATCTCAGTGTCCCAATATTACTGAAAGGAAGATAATAGTAACCTCATAGTCTTTTGATGTTTAATGATACAAAAAATTAAAGTGTTTCAGAAGTGGCCATTTCTAGTTTTGTTGGATAATTCCCCTTAAAGATCCTGAAATGTGTAGACATGCTTTCAAATGAGGAACAGGAAAGTTGAAATTATTAAATGAATCTATTAGTTTTCTTTTTAAAATATTTATTTTACTTTTTATGTGTATGAGTTATTGCCTACATGTGTGTGACAGTGCCCGCAAGGCTCAGAAGGCATCAGATGCCCTGGAACTAGAATGACAGATGGTTTTTAGCCACCATGTGGGTGCTGGGAATTCAACCCAGGTCTTCTGGAAGAGCAGCCAGGGTTCTTAACCACTGAGCAATCTCACAACCTGAATCCATTAGTTTTCAATGCACATTTTCTTTACTTACACTTTCATTCAACAAATATATTTTAATTATATATTTTCTGATTTTTAATCAGGTGCCAGAAAAATGTGACACAAACTACATGATTGGTGATACGTTGTATTTCCAACTATCATCATGAGAGCAAGGTTGAAATTTTGTATAAAACTTTCGCTAGTGTAATGTTTCCAACCACATAGTGAGCCCAGGTTCCAAGTGAACTGAACTACTACAGTGGTACACTACTCCAAGAAGGCTTTGTAGAGTAGCACTGTTCTGTAAAAATAACTTTGTCTTATATTTTTAAAAAAATCTCTGAAAGATCCTGGAATGCCATTTCTTTCCAAAAGAGTAGCCATATTTGAATTTTCTTAGCAGCTTGCTGAGAGAGTGCAAAGCTAACAAGAATCAAAACAGACTCTTTACATAGTTTGTTTGGGTCTAGAGGAAATCTGTCCATGAGCTTTTGTGAGGGGGCCAACATGTCAGCATATGCCTGACTACAGTGAGTTTATCTTTCAATTGATTTAGTCCATTCTGGGGAATCAAGATGATGCAAGAATATGGCACATAACCAAACTCATTCTCTTTCATTGACAGAAGTGATAGAAATGTGTTTATTTTTATGGTTTGCTTAATGAGAAATGACAGCGTCAGAGACTGTTTTTAAATTCCTATTGTAGTTATTTTGTCACAATTTCAGACATTACCAGTATCTTAATATAATCTCAATTAATATGAATGCTTATCAGTAGTAAATAATGAGCTTACTCCATAATTCCATTTCTTGAGGTTTGCAACTAAGCTTTTGAAATGTATACTTCATTAATTAAACGTGCTTGAAATTGACCTGCAAAGGTGGGAGACACACATTTTAACCCATTAAAAAACCTGCTTAGAATATTTCCTTTTCTGTTTCTTTGGCACATGGATAGAACAACAGAATGAATTAGCTAGATTAGGCAGCTGTGTTGAACCTTGGGCTTCTAGTTTCCATACTACTCGTGGAATTTCTCCAGGTTTTATATTCAACACAATTTATAGGGAAATGAGACCAGGTGCTACAGAGCATGACTGAAGAGTTGCATCCACCCAGCTTATCTTTATACAGAAACACAAGTGAAAGAATTCTGGAACCACATGACCAGGTTCAGTCTGAGGACATGTATCTGTAATTGAACACTCACAGAAGTAAGGTAAGTATACCAAGACATCGAATTGCTAATTCAGGTAGTATAAATACTAACACAATTCAATAAGATAGGATCTTATTCTTATTCACAGGTTGGTGAAACCTAGTGATATAATATTGTAAATAGCATCAACAAGTATTACTCAAGAGCATAATAACATTTTGGGGATATATGTCTATATATGTTCAGTATATGTGTGCTATTAATTATAAGAGACATGCATTCTTTAAAGGATGGATTAGAGTCTAACAAATTAGATCATGCTAATCTTGTTTCTACTTGGGTATCTAACAAATGATGTTGGACCACTAAACAAAACATATGAAGGGTCCCAAATTTATTTTGTGCCCGTATGTGGATGTGTGTGGTGTATAGTTGTGTGTATATGTGCTTGTGCCAGCATGCACATTCATGCATGTGGAGGCCAGAGAGGGATACAGAGTACTGTTCTCTCTCTCTCTCTCTCTCTCTCTCTCTCTCTCTCTCTCTCTCTTTTCCTTGAGACAGGGTCTCTCACTGAACCTGTTGATTGCCTTTCTTGGCTGGGCTAGTCAGCATGTCCTAGTGACCTGCTGTCCTCATTTTCCTAGTGCTGAGGTTACAGGTGTGCATGGCTGTGCCCACAATTTTATGAGTTCTGCTGGGGATAGGAACTTGAGTTCTCATGCTCATGCAGCAAGCCCTGTGCCTACTGAAATTGTGTTTTGGTATTCATATTTTGCAGATTCCTCAACTACAGAATAAAGTAGTACAAGAAAAGTGACTGAATAAAACTTGTCCAACTTCACCCTGAATACCACAAAACAAAATATAGCCATCAAAGTTAATATGGTTCCCTCTTCTTTTCTCTTCTATTTATTCCTTATCTTTGTTTCCAAATGAATGTGATGCCTGGCCACCAAGATCCAGGAGTCACCATCAACTGGAAAACCTCTGTTGACTATTCTTCTTTAGCACCTATGGACTCCTTGCTCCTGTCCTGTCTTCTGCTCACTTGCCCCTCAAAAGGTTATTTTTACATCCTCGTTATCCCCAGAACACGTGTTCTACCAGCTTTGCAAAGTGCAGTCCTCCCGTTTCCCTTTGCTGCCTTCGTACTTCCAGTCGGAAGTTTTCTTCCCACTCTGATACTCAGTATCATGTCAAGGTTATGCCATGAAGACACAATGTCCTCAGACTTCTGGATGCTGAACACAGTTGTTTCATGATCTTACAGAGGAATGCTGATATAGAATTAAGGTACAGTGCTCTGTGCCTATAATGCCAGTACTGAGGAAACAGGATTTTAAATTAGAAGCCAGCCTATGCTAAAAAAAAAAAAATTGACACTCTGGTTAGAAATGGAGAAAAGAAACAAGTAAGTAAACAAAGTGATTAATTAGGGAAACAGGGTTTAGACAAAATCTTAGAGTTCAGTACTGAAAATTATCTGAAATTTTCAGCCAAATGCAATTTGTTGCCATTGTGAAAGTAAAGGCAAAAATAATATATAATGAACATTAATAGAAAACAAAGACGATGTAAGTTGTGCTAGGGAAGATGCCACAGGGAAAAAACAAAGATTGGGTTCAAGCTGGACATGGTGGTGTGCACCTTTAATCTCAGAACTCAGCAGGCAGAACCAGGCAGATTTCTCTGAGAGCCAAGCCAGCCTGTTCTACATAAGAAGTTCCAGACCTGGGGCTACAGGGATACCCTGTGGGAAAGAAAAAGAGAGAGAGAGAGAGAGAGAGAGAGAGAGAGAGAGAGAGAGAGAGAGAGAGAGAGAGAGAAAAGGGAGAAATAACAGTTTCAATATATATTATCAAAAGACACAGGGGTATCCTGGATCTGAAAATCATGTCTAGCCGGTACTATGCTATAATGGCAGCTGGAAAAATATTTCTGTAGAGAAGAGCAAAGAAGAAGAATGGGAAATCAGAGTTGAGCCATATTACAGAAGGCTTTGGTGTTTGGACTAATGCACTTACATTTGGTCCTTCAGAAACAAGCCTTCTCCCATATCTTTTACTTATTTACCTCTCAGAACCAGCTTTGGGTCCTATTTTCTCTCCTTATCCATCTGCCTCATGGTGAAGAGGTACATGCATCTGTTCTGAGTCTCCTGTCAATTTCTCCATGAGGCAGATGGTCTATTTCTGTTTCCAGACTTTGCCAGACCCCCCTGAGTTTTTATCCTCTGTCCCTGTGGATTTATTGCCAGAGCAGGAATGGTTACCATGTGGCAGATGAGTTTAGAGAGTAAGTTTCAGTAGATAAAATCACCAAGGAAATATTCCAGCTCATCAGCTCATGTTCCTTTCAATACATGCCACATTATTATAAATGGAATGACTAAGAAGAAGGTCAGAACAGTTTATATCTGATCTGCATTGAAGTGAATTGTGTTTATCATTTCTTCTTGAGCTTAGCTTTTTTTTTTTTTTTTCATTATGGAAGTCTTCACTTTGAATGAGCCAAGAGACAAAGAAAATTAAGGTATTAAATATGCTTGTCTTTGAAGTTGAGCCTATTTACTCTAACCCCATACATAGTTAAATCTATCAGCAAAATTACCTACAAATGGTCCATTCCACTTCCTCCAGAATGAGCAAGGCCATGTAAGCGTCATTCTTATTTCATCTGGCTCAGCTAGAGGCCATATCTGTTAGATATTGCCAAACCATCTACTACAGATTAGAGCACGATATGTTCCTTGTTTAGACTAGACTTTCTAATTCCTTAAGGTAGACAGTAACAAACTTTCGAGGTCTCTAACTAATCATCACAGTATAATAATAGTCATCAAGCGGAGCGTGGTGGTATATACCTTTAATCCTAGCACTCTGGAGGCAGAGGTAGGCAGATCTTTGTGAGTTCAAGGCCAGCTTGGTCTATGTAGTGAGTTCCAGGACAGCTGGAGCTACAGAGAGACCCCAAAAAAAAAAAAAAAAAAAAGTCATTAGCAAATCAGATCCCACGCACACCAGGATGAATCCACATAAATTCATTATCACTGAATGTTTTCCATAGTAAGCTCATGATAGTTCTATGTGCAAAGGAGTTGTCAGTACATTTGGTACACTAAATATGTTTTCCACCTATAGGCAGACAAAAGATCTGCCCACTATGCTTAATATCAACCTTCACTTTGCACTTTAAAGTCTGCAATTACTACAGATCACATACTTAGTATGCATTCAAACCTAGTCTGATGCACTGGGACTTGGGGATGTGACAGAGCAGATTCCTTTCCAGCTGGAGTTATATTCTTGCTCCTGTCAAAATATAGGAATTTCAAGACTGGTAGCTGAGTATTAAGAATCAATAATTCTTTATAATTTTATCTGACTATTCCCAACTTTGTTCTTTCCTTCATTAATGGGATCAGATGGATGGTGGACATGTGGAAGACAAGAGGAAAGGAAGAGGTCTGGGAGGACCTCAGGAATATTATACTTAGAAATCAAGTCTATGTTCAGTCACAGCTGAGAATCTCTTCATATGGGAAACAAGATACCATTTGTCTTTCTAAAGTTTAGTTTTTCCTCTTTTTAGAGTTCAGTAAGATATTCGCCAGTTTCTTCTAAAGTTTTTGAGATCTTTGTTTCAAACACACAACTAAAGAACTTAACATTCTCTTCAAGTAGTATAATTCATTTTTAAAATGAAGAAAAGGTTTTATGAATTTGAAAATATTTTAAAACACACCAAATAACAGGCTTAGAGCCCTTTCTAGTACATGTCCACACAATTGGACCCTCAACACCAGATGCTCACCTTCTCCTTTTACACTGCTTTCAACAGAATGCATGATGATTTATAATTTTTAAAAGAAAAATCAAAACAATAGCATAAGTGTATAGTTTTAAATTTTCATATTGCAGAGAATTCATAGATACGTGCTGCATTTGCATACAAACATAAACTATTCCTTGAAGGTCTGTATGTTCATGATGTATGGGAGTTTAACCTTTTACAAAGCCCAAGAATAAATCCCTTCCAGTATCCAATTTCATGAAGGAAACTAAGAATACAGAATTTACAGGAGAAGAATTGAAAGCTATAATTGTAGAAAGGAAACTTTGAAATCAGTAACCTAGAGCTATACATATGGGGATGCGACTCAAGAAAGTTATAGCCAAAGTTAATTTCCTGGTCATCCAAAAATTGGCAAAATGCCTCTGTGAAATATTTGTAACTAGTTAATCACCTAGAACATTTATGAGTGTCTAGACAAGACCTCTCAAGAGAATGAAATGAGAACTTTTCTTACCATAAATGGAGAAATGCCTGTCTCACTTCTGCCAAGCTCCAATTGCTCCCTCTGGTATATCTTTCTAGTCTGGCTTCAACTGGGGTGTCTAGGGAATGGATTCTGGTCAGATTTTGCTGTCTTGTTTGCAATTTTTGTTTTTTATGTAAGTGGAAATGAAGGCGGCCACTGCTCTTCTGTCCCAGTAAAGACTAAAGGCCATATGTGGTGTTGGATGGGGAGAAATAGGAGGGTATATATGATCAATATTTCATTGTATTCCTGTATGGAATTCTCAAGAATAAATAAAAATATAAAAATTTATGGTAAAGGTGGATTGAAACATGCAAGAACTGAAGAACTTTGCTCTGGCTTAATTTCCACTTTTATAAGCCCAGGACATATTTGCAATGAGGACACTTTAGGTCTCTGGTGGCTGAAGTCTCTCCCTTCACAGTGTCTTGCGGTCAGCTTTATCTTACAGAACTTAACCTTATATAGCAGATCACTGACACTCATGCACCAAACATTTTAGCTGCATTTGACACAAGACAAAGATAATGTGCCCTTGCTCTTGCTGCAATGCATTTTTAGAACTAAGCAGCTGATTTTATTTTCTAATGAAAAAAAATTCTGTAAGTTTTAATTGTGCTGTGAGGGGGAAAAAAAACATTTGCAATTGAATCCAATTACAACTCATTTGTTATTAAGATTTTGTATTTTAATATTGATGGGTTTGTATTGTTTTCTTCTTGCTGCCTATGGAGAATTCAATATGAACAATATATTGAACACAGAATACACAATGCCCATTGTTTCTTTACTTTATAAATATTGGATGGGATTTATATTGTAAACAGAAGAGAATCATTTGTTAAGAGTAGTTAAATAAAAACATGAATATGCATATGAAGAACATCAGAATTCCTGCCTAATGAAATTCTGTAAAAAGACATTACACAGCATTTACCATAAAAATTGTAAGTGAAAAACCAGTTATTTTCTCCAAACCCCAAGCATTTCCTGGACAAAGCACATGAATAAAAACAATTTCTTACATGATTTGGTAAAAAAAAAAAAATGCTCCAAATAGATGTTTGGTTTAAGGGCTAAGTAGTTTATGGTCTTTGATCTTTACTAGAGACAGGCAAAATTTCTTTCCCCAATCTATCCTAAATCATCTTCACTGTAAGTAAATGACTTCACGCAATGAGAAAAGCTACCATTCATCTTAGAGTTTATTCTTAGTATTTGTAAGAGGAAGAAAATGAAACATAATCACAAATAGTCATAATCACAGTGGGTAACACAAGATAGTTAAGAAATTATAGTCCAGAAAAGCAAGATCATTAAGATATATATTGCATTCAAAATAAACTTTAAAAGCATGTAAATATAAATACGGGACATATTTATGTTGTATTTGAAGGGACAAAAGGCGGGATGACATATATAATTACTAATAATTTAAAAGATATACAGGCTGGGTGTGGTGATGCATGTCTTTAATCCCAGCAGTTCAGAGGCAGAGATAGGCAGATATCTGTGAGACAGAGGCCAGCCTGTCTACATAGCAAGTTTTAAGCTAGCTGGGGCTACAGGGAGACCCTGTCTCAAACAGACATGCAGAGAAAGAACTGAATAAAAGGAAGTATAACAAAAAAGTTCATTTTTTCTATTTCAAGAATTATAATTTTCTTCTTTGTGCTTTTGAAATTTCACAATTTGTGTAATGATTTTGCTTTAGTTTTTAAACCGGGAAAACACAACATCCTTGCGAGAACAAATGTGTTTCCTTTGCTCAAAACAAGGCACTCAAAATCCTAAGGGAAAAGAAATGGCTGTCAGGTATTCATTTATTGTAGTCCATTTTTTTCTTGCAAATCTAAAGTCTATGAAAGCCAAAGAGAGGAAATCAGGAATCATACTGATTACAGTTTTGCTCCACAAAGCCAAGGCCATCGGTACTGTTAGCCAAGGCTCATTCCATACCAATTGCTCACTCCACTCAAATGTTCTTAGCTGATCCCTGGTGCCCATGAGTCAGCTGACGGACATTGTCCTCCAGTACTTTCTTCCCAGCAACCTTAACTACTTAGGCCTAAAAATCAGATCTATCACTCATGGGAATGATCTTACCCTAATATTTTGGCATTTTACAACATGCTCAAATGACTTGATTTTGTAAATCACAACTTTACAGAACTCCCAACAATGAACCTCAATGACTACAGTGCACAAAATAAAATGACAGTTTTTTCACACCTCATAAAGTGTTTTCATTCTGACAACAATGTTGGTACAGAGATGGTTTTCTGTGACTGATTCTTAAACCAAGAATGGGAACTGAATTCTCCCAGGGCTGAAGGTGATGAGGAAGATATTAGAGCAAGTCTTAAAATACTGAAGCCATTTAAAATAGGGGCACTCCTACTTGAGGTTTGTAGAGAAAACTAATATTTTATATCAAAATATTGGAAAACTTAATGTCATAAACAGGAAAGACTTGAGATGGAATCTGAGCTAAGGAATGGCAGATTCATGAACTAAGAATAAGGAGACATGTACATTAATGGAAAATATTTCCTAGAGAAAATTGTATAGTGAAGTATTATTATGTCTCAGGATATCAAATATATATATATATATATATATATATATATATATATTCTCATTTATGATAGAGAAAGAATGTGAATGAAGGTAGACAAGATTAAAGAGGTAGAATGTTCATTGTGAAGTATGTGGACCATTTAGAAAGGCTTGGATTGCTTGAACCTTGAATATGACCCTCGATAACTGCTGTCTCATCTACCAAAATTTCTTACTTAAATCTTAAAGAAAAGGTAAATGTTTCCTTTTGTATCTAGGCATTTTGGGAACAACTTGAATATGCTACCAAAGAAGCATCAGTGTGTCCCATAGAATACAAGCATAAATGACTGCTTCGTTTAGTAAGCATGATCCCATTCATTTCTATACCCTCATTAAGATTACAATTTGCTGCCATTAATGGCTCCAAAGAAGATTAATACATTTAAAAATAAAATGTTATATGTAATTAGGATATTAACTACCTGAAATGTCAAAGCCAAAATTTACAGTGAAACTAAGATTAGCATTATCTTAATTAATTTATTAATTGGTCATTGATTTTGAGAACAGTAGATACATAGCTTGGCATTAGTTATAATATAAGATTATAAGGAAAAGGCACATTTCTTTTGTTTAAGGAACTTCAAATTTAATAGGATATTTGAAGCAAAAAATAAATGCAAGTGCTTTAATAATGGTATTATGAATGGCCAAGCTAGTTCCTGTAGCTAGCATGATCCCATCACCACTGCTTCTTTCTTCCTCTTTCTGATGAAGTACACCTTCTACCTGTACTCAACCAGGTGCTATATCCATTGTGCAATAAGGTACATATAGTTAAGTACTAATTTTGCTAGCATCTGTTGCACTATGGAATCCTTACTATGTTCTTGTCTTCTGCCTTTTTTAGTTAGTTTTTTTTGGAGGTGGTCTTTTTGAGATAGGGTCTCCCTGTAGCCCCAGCTGGCCTAGAACTCACTCTATAGACCAGGCTGGGCTTGAACTCACAGAGATTTGCCTGCTTCTGGCCCTCCCCAAGTGCTAGGATTCCTTACTGTGTTCTTATAAAGTACAAAGGAGTAATTCCCCTGACCGTCCTTAGATGAGAACAAGTTACCTCTCTTCTGGATTTAAAATATGCCCAGCAATCTGCTATGTACCTAATCTACAGTGGACAAGGAAATGAATCCTAAACTCAAGACCATTTCATCCAAAGAAAAATGTGTTAATTAAGCAGAAGCTCCATACTGGCTATTTCGATAGATTATTTTGATTTATAAGATGGTAACAAGCTGTCATTGCCCTGAGACTAATGAAAGAAGTCCTTGAAGGCTCTATGAGGTTATAAAGGGGAAATACCCTATGTAAATGAACTAATTTGTTTCAAAATAGTGAGGTAAAGAGCTGTAGTATCTTAGAAGTAGTGGAAAAGAATGAAAAAATACCAAATCCAAACACTTTTGGTGAATGAAAGTTAAATTTAGCTGAATTCATTCAGACCCAACATCTCTTGTTTTTCTTCATTCTTTGTAGTGTCATCAAGTTTGATCTTTTTTTAAAGTTTGATCTTGGTTTAACTCTTCATGGATTCCCTTTCTCTATTTTCAAAAATGTATCAGAGGGTCTCACTCATCCTTAAAGAATATACTTCAAACACTGAAGTCCATTTTCCATTCATCTCTGTATGCTTATCTTCAACCCAAATGCTGTGAATAACAGGACCTGATTGACAAGAGGCCTTTATCCCAGGGCTCAGCAGGCAATGCGCTGTTTAGATACAGATTCAGTGCATTTACAACTTAGAGATACTTGGCCAGGAATAAAAGAAAGATTGGACAATAGCCGTGTATCTTAGCCTATGTTTGCTATGATGACAGAGTGCCTGAGAATGGGTAATTAATAAAATGTAGCTATTTTCATACAGTTTGGAGAATGAAGAGTCCAGAAATAGCGGTCAACATTGGGTGAGGGTTTTCTTGGTTTACCTTTTCATACTGGGAGGCAGAAGAACAAGAGAGAAATCGTGTGTGTGTGAGAGAGAGAGAGAGAAAGAGAGAAAGAGAGAGAGAGAGAGAGAGAGAGAGAGAGAGAGAGAGAGAGAGACCTGGAAAGAAGCCAAATTAATCTTGTATCAGGAGTTGACTCATTCAATAAGTAATGGACTCCAGTAACAATGGCATTAATGCATTTATGAGGACAGATCCTTCATAGTCCCCTAGTGGTCCCACCTCTCAAGAGTATTGCTGGAGGACTTAAATTTCCAACATAAGAACAGAAAGGGACACATTCAAACTGTAGCACAGTGATTTGATAGTCTCCATTACCATGGAGAGCTAAAAAAAAATCTATGTGTATTCATTGATATCTGAGAATATTTAATTTTCAAAGGATCCATATCTCAGATGATTCTAATCACTAAGATTTCTTCATGCTCCCTGGGCTGCCTTGGACTATCTAGAAAGTGGCAAGGTCAAACTGTAGCTCTCAGGCTGATGTCATAACTGTACCATACCTGAATTCAAGGATCTGAACAATTGTTTAGAAAATAAGTAAGTATCCATAAGGAAACAGATTCCTCCTGGTGATCATGCTCACCAGAGAACACTGAGTGTTTACTGAGTATTGATGACTATAGACAGGGAGTGATAGCTCTGCCAACAGCCCAGACTTAGTCACACAAACTCACTTAAACTGCTTTCTCTTTCATTTGAACTTCATTCTTATCCCTGTTTTCATTTGGATTTACAATTTTAGATGGAGACTGGACATGAAATTCACATTTTTGAAAGAGATATACACCCTGAAAATGAAATGACATTGCACCTACATCACATATGTGACAAAGAAACACAGCACTAATTTCAAATTAATAATATTAAAAAGTAAAACCGAGAGAGAATTATTTCCCTTCTTGGTTTGGCAATTTATACGTATTAACTCTATTGTCTGGTGCTATAAATAGATACATCGTAATTTAACTCATTTGCCTGATGAAATCATAATACTCTGGGCATATTTGAATTGTGTATACTATACAACAGATAGCCAATTCCCCAAGCCATTCCATTTCCAGGCTGGCATTTGATCTGTTAAGTTCTACAGCTTTCATCTCCTCTACATTGATCTGTGCTGAAGCTTTTGTCCTCCAAAGCTGGTTGCGGTTTACATTGTTTCCAGTAGATGGCGAAGGAGATTTTTTTTTTTAAGTCACCACATAAATAGGAACCTCTGAGATCTGTGTACTTAAGCAACTTGCTATGCAAACACCACAGCGATTTCAGTTCCATCAAGAACACCTTTGTAGAAGGAATCTAATTTAAAGTATTTCCAGGAAGGAGCTATTTTATAACTTACGAATCATCTTTTTTTATTATGTTAAGAAAGAATCATGTTTCTTAAATACACTAATAAGGTGATACAAATTTCCTGGTATTTGTATTGTATTTGTATTTCCTGATTCTATTGCTCCTTGGTTTAGAGCCATATTCCATGTTCAAACTTAAGTAAAATACATAGTTATACCAAGCATTGCAAACATATGAGAACACAGTTGTATGAAGAAGAGCCAGGCTCAAAGCTACAGGCCAAACTATATTAAACAAGCCTTCCAAAATCTTTCCAGTTTGTTTTCCATCTATATGTACCAATCTTTGGCCACAAATCTCTGAGTCTTATGGCTCTTTCTTTTAATAACAGGTTAATATATGGTTTATAATAATTTGAAGAAACTTAAACACAGTGTCATACCTGTACTACATTATTCCAAATGCCAATCATTCTGAACACTACATGCATGCATGCATGCATGTGTGTTTTGCAGGATTTCAGAATTTGAAGGGCTCAGCCATTGTTTTGTTGTTGTTATTTGGTATTATTTTAAATTCTGAGATCAAGAGACTCTCACTAATTTCCTTGGAAATTAGGGAATTCACCAGAGCCTTACACTTTATTTTAATATTTATGTGGAGAAAGAATTTAAGACAGAACCATTAAGATTTCTGTTGAAGGCCTGCTGCAGCAGCTAAGAGATTCATGAGGATCTGAGTTCCGATCTCAGCATCCACATGAACACCCACACATGGCCATGCATGCTTGTAATCTTCAGTGCTGTGGGAGCAAGAGAGGAGAAACACCCAGGCTTGCTGGCAACCTACCTACCTCCGGGTTTAGGAGTAGTGTCTCAAGAAACAGCTTGAGAGCAGAACCCGCACCGCTTCTGGCCTCCCTATGTGTTCATAGCTGTACTCCAGACATGTGCACATACACCACACGCACTCAAATATACATGTGTGTACACACAAATTTCTGTTGACCTGGCTCAGCTCTCCTTAATTCTTCACTACGCATGTGTTATAAGATTTACGGAGCGCTGGGCGTGGTGGCACAAGCCTTTAATCCTAGCACTTGGGAGGCGAAGGCAGGCAGATCTCTGTGAGTTCAAGGCACACCTGGTCTATATAGTGAGATCTAGGCCATCTGGACTAAAAGGAGAAAAAGACAAAATAACAGCAACAGCATCAACAACAAAAGGACTTCATGCAGTAGCCCAAATCTAAGCCAATGTTTTACATACATAAGAAAAAAAAATGTTGCCGGGCGTGGTGGCGCACGTCTTTAATCCTAGCACTTGGGAGGCAAAGGCAGGTGGATCTTTGTGAGTTCCAGGCCAGCCTGGTCTACAGAGTGAGTTCCAGAACAGCTGGGGCTACAGGGAGACCCTGTCACAAAAAGACAAAAAAAAAAAAACAAAAAAAGAAAAAAAAGAAAAACATTGTTCTACCACCGAGATCTTGTTTCACTTGGATCAAATTCTGCTTTGTGGTAGGAGAGTTGCACAATATTGCTTTATTTGCCTAATGGCAGTAATTAGCTCAGTTTTTCCACAAGAGGATAATTTCAGTTTTCCTCTTAAATATACCAGTCTAAACATTGAGGTTTTCAGTCCAAACCCCTCTTTCAAAAACCGTACCTTGAGTTTAACATCAAGACTGAGTGACAGTGCTGACAAGTGGACTGCTTCAGATACCTCTGCAGAAAGTGAGGAGGATGGCTACACTGCATGGTGAGTCCTTCCATCTCCTTTAGGATAATTTATCTGTGGTGATGCAAAGAGCAGAGCAGTTATTTATATGCAGTACTGTCCCATTTCAATGGAAATGAAATGCTTCTAAGGTGAAATAAGTACTCAAGGTAAAACACCTTGGGTAAAACAGTACAGCGAACAATGAGTCATTGTTTCAGAAAATGTCTTGGATACAAAACAATTAGAAATAAGAGGATTGCAAGCTTAGCCAAGGTGGCTCACTGGACAATTGGAAAAACAGAAGGGGCAAACTCCATGAGACCTTATTAGTGTGTACCTGTGGATATTAGAAGCCTCTCAGAGTGGTGCTAATGGCAGATTTCACTTAGAGCAATTAACATAGCCTATAAATATGAATGGAATGAGTACAAGAATAAAGAAATAGAATTAGGATGAGTAAGGATATTATGATACTTGGATTTGAGTTATGACGGTCCTGCGCTGTACGCAGAATGCTTTGGTATGACGTGGCCATGCCATTGTCTCTGATGTAAACCATGGTAGAAAGTGGAAGTTACAGAGAGGAACAAAGTTAGTTCCTCTTGGTACAACCTGATCCTAGAGCCAGTAACAATAGTATGGTTTTCCTTTTGTCCTGAAAGAAAATATCTCGTATTATTTTTAGGAATACCTGTGTTATATGAGTTATAAATGTATGTGGAAACAATTAGAATGTTTTAATGAGTCCAGGATATCTAGATGTATTACAGCCCTCTTTGAGCATGACAGTGTAAAGAACAGTGTAAGTAGCTTGAAAAAGTCTTTTACACAGGCTGGAAAAATAGCCCAGTAGTCCAGAGCACTGGCTGTTTCTGCAGAGGACCCAGGTTCAAATCCCGAGGACCCAGGGTCAAATCCCAGCACTGATGTGGAAGCTACAACTACCCATAACTCCAATTCCAGGGGATCTAATGTACTTTTCTGTCCTCCATGGGTCCCTAATGACAAGGGTGCACTTACACACATGTAGGCATAACACTCATGCATGAAAATAATAAATTAAATATTTTTAAAGAATGCACTCAAGAAAGTTTCAGTTTCAAATTATTTCCAATGATCAAACATAATACTTGAGCCAGACTGTGACTTGCTGGCTTGAAGCTTAGTGCTTATGCCTTATCGTATATTAGAAAAATTGGGCTTTGTTCTTACTTTTGAAATATTCCTTTTTCATAATTTTATTTCTTTCATTGAGTCATCACTATTATACAAACATTAACTGCCCAAGAATAGAAGTTTTAATTGTCATTGAAGCTTAGTGTACAGTCGTCTTATTATTTATTGTTACCTTTCTCACAGACATTTGTACTTTAAGGTTTGTACCAATTATTGAAAAGTAAAAAATGTCCATACTAAAGGAATTTTATCTTCCCATTAAAATATGAAAGAAGAGTCCTGCATTAATGTTATGATACTCAAAACCATATTGTCAGTCTGATCAATTGTTTTATAATTTCTTTTAACAGAAAATTAAGCCACATTTTACTCCTTATCATTTATAGTTTAAAACAAATGGATGAAAGCCATGGTTAAGGATTTTCTTGAATATATGCAATTCACAGGTGTAAGTATATATGTGCTCAGGAAGTAACACTGATGATAAATGAACAGGGTTTTGTCATAAACGGGCTTTATCTAGTAAGAAAACTTGCCTAGACAAGTTCTGGCAGTTCTTTTAAAATATGTCTATGAGTGACACAGATTTCACAATTCTCCATGTTAGATTACCACAGGGCAAATTGTCAGAAGGATGTGCAATAGCCAAACAAGATTATCTTTTGTTTTTATTTTCAACTAGGATCATGCATTTGAGATGTTTTATTCTCCATCTTGCAAAAATCTATTTTGAATGTGAGAGGAAGAAGCATACTGAGTGGAAAGATGAATGGACAATAAATTCAAGGACAGAGGCTTAACTGAATGGTTCACCACACAAGCAACAACACAAAAGTCAGTGTACACACACACACACACACACACACACACACACAATCTATATAATATAGAGAGTCATATGTGTTTATCATAAAGGTAGAGTATAACCTAGCATCTAAGAGTAGAGAACCAATTACAGCACTATCAAATTAAATGTAAAATAATAATTGAATAAAATCTGAATGAATGCGTTTTCTAATTGGTGCCATAACTAATCAGCAAGTCTTGGAACTTTGATATAACATCCACTTTCAGCTCATAGTTTATAGGTAAGGATCTCTTAAGCCATGAATAGATTCTGTATATTACTGCAGACAGTCAAATCTTTAACTACAGCTGCCATTTTCATTTAGAATCAGGCTCTTCCTCCAAGTTCCTGGGCTCCTGACAGATCATCTCTTTGAGGTTGTAGGATTGAGATCCCCATCTCATTGACATGTGTCCTCCTTCATCTTGTAGGGGACATTGAAACTAACTTCGAGGGAACATTGCATGAGTCTTATTCTTTCAAACTCTGTAGTTCACTTTCTGCTTTGAAGGGCTTGTGGCTATTACATTGGGTCCACCTGGAAAATCTAAAATACTATTTCAGGTCTGATAATTAGTAATTTACTTTTTCAAATTTCCTTTTTTCATACAACAAAAACCACGTATAGCACCAGAGGGAGGAAATCAAGGGCAGCCAAATCTCTGCTTCCCACACCATTATGAGGTTTA
The DNA here is from genome assembly GCA_009823505.1 of Rhizomys pruinosus. Classification (NCBI taxonomy): domain Eukaryota; kingdom Metazoa; phylum Chordata; class Mammalia; order Rodentia; family Spalacidae; genus Rhizomys; species Rhizomys pruinosus. Next base: position 285,219 of record VZQC01003078.1, read on the forward strand.
CTTTACACACTTCTGAAATCAAGTGGAAACAAGGAAAGCCAACCATCAGGAGGAAATCAAATGTGGGTTCTTTAATTTTCACATTCTGGGAAATAACATCTTTATATCTATTGATATATGTAAATACATATGCAAATTATAAAAAGATAAAAGATGCTGCGACTTTTCATTTGTTCTGATTTCGGTTTCTAAAACCTCTGTTCTGCAAAGTAGGAATCAGTAATAAGGGCAACTTTAAAAGAATCTGCCTGCATTTATCTTGTGTTTCTTTTTTGTCAGACAGTACAAAGAAAATTAAGGTTTTTCTTCTTTGCTATACATATAATACTCAGAAGTGAAAGCTTAATTAACTTGTCAGAATTATGGCATCTCCTTTCTTGAACTGCTGTATCCACCTTCCCAAAAGATTTGAAAAAGGAAGAATAAACCTTGCCACCACCCTAACCAGAAGAACCGCACATCACAGCGAGCCTGCCCTCTGCTGCTCCCTGCCTTTGCTGGTGTTTTCTTCCCTCTGAGTGAGCACACCTTTCACCATTTGTCAAGAAATGTCTGCAGCACAGAACCCTAATTGTTTCATGAGCTGGGGCCCATCAGGTTGCAAAGAGGAAGCGAAGCAGAGCAGCTAATTATCATGTACCAAACTCATCTTTTTTAGGAAGATAAAAAAAAATTAAAAGAAGTTAACAATTCCAGTGTTGCCTACAAGTTAATTTTCACTTTCTTACTGTTGACTTTTTGGTATTCTACTGCCTCAGGAAGTGGTGTTTCCAGAAGCATCTCAAACATTGGAGCAGATCCTCTCGGTGTGTGAGCTTTCCCTTGGGTCTAAATTATTTACCTTTGAAAGCTGCATAAACTCCTTCCAGAAGCTAAGAGACTGAGTGTACATTGCAAATTGCTTCTTTAGCTTACTAAGTATAATTCTAGGGATTTAAGGTACTTCTATCCACTAGAAAAAAATTGACGACCTCCTTTTCAATTTTGACATTTACTTTTATAAGTTTCTCTCTATAACATAGAAATTTGCTTTTCTGGCTAAGTTGTTTCCTGATATAATCCTTTAGTTCCATAATAATTCAAATGCTCTGGAATTATGCTGATTTAATTCCCCAGTATTTATATGCTGGTGTTGGTGTTGCTGGATTATTTAATAAAGTTTTTAATGTTTCTTTGTGCCAATGTTTTCCCAAATGAATAGTATTATGCACAGAAAGAGAGGGTGTACTATTACTAGTTGTTATTAACTAATAGGACTAGCTTGATTATAATTCATCACAACTTGAAAAGAAAACAAAATGTCATCCATTTATGAGAGCCAAAATTCTCCACAAAAATAATTTGTAGGATAACTGGGGAGAAAGCCCATCCTCGTTATGAATTCATGTTGTTGGTGTCTTCTGGTCTCCTTCAGCCTCTCTTTGTCTGGCTAGATCATGGCATATTCAAGGCTACTAAACCAGCCCAGAGTCTCCTCCACATCCTTTATTTCTCATGTATGAGAGTTTTCCTTGCTTGTTGGACTTTATATTAATGGGAAACTTATGGTTTATCAGAGGTTTAAGATACATTTTCCAAAAGATGAATACTTCCTAAATGCAAAGTTTTATCCTCAAAAAGTAGATTGGGGAATTTTATTTCAAGGAAGAGTTAAATGGGGTGGAGAATGGGAGAGCAGGGTTGATAGGGAAGGATAACTCCTAACTATGGAAACCTGCTTCTCCGAGAAAGCTTCCTAAAATACATACACATCCATAGATAAAGGGAGTTTAAATGAAATTATCCTATAAAAGAAGTATAATACCGCTACTAGGTACCATAGGCTAGGAAAAAAAAAAAAAAAAAACTAATGCCAGGGATAGAACCCCTTCCTTTAGTGTTCACCATGGGGGTCCTATAGACCTTCAAATACTACTGGATATTGCCACTTCTCTTGGTTAGCCTTCAGAAATTAACAAGAAGAGCCTATGTATGTGAGTGGTAGAACATGGAGAAATCAAGCTGGCATTAACCTCACACTTCGTCTCTATTGCCTAGCTTTCATAGTGCTGGAAGGTGCTGTGCATGCTATTGGAAGACAAAAGTAATAATCAACTTTACCTAGCTGTGAGCCCTGTGATCTACAATTACAACTGGCAGCAACAACTATGATAACAGCAAAGTGCCCACTGGAAGAGCGTTGTCACAATGTTATGGGAGTAACCAACCACTTTCTAATTAGAGTTGAGGCCCACTTCACAAGGTGGAACTCATCCTGGCACTGTTAGTGGGGCCAAGAACCTATTGCTAGACAGGTTGAAGGCTTTAGGGAGAAAGCTACTATTGGTATTTTACTAAATAGACAAAGTATTAAACCAACTCCTGTGACTTACTGTTATACCCAATATATTAGTGAATTTTTAAACTCTCATCAAAGAGTCCTTGTTGTAGCAGATGGCCATTAACAGAGACCCACAACTAATCCACACATAGAGAAAAAGAGCACAGTGGTTAGTCATAAATGAGATATCTATATCACGTCCTCCTCCCAATGGCTCAGGAAGCATTGCAGAAGAAGAGGTGGAAAGATTGTAAGAGCCAAAGGTGGTGAGTGAATTCAAGGAAGCCGTGTTTTCCAGACTCAATGGGGCAGTTGCACATATGAACCCAAAACAGTTTTGATGTCATGCACAAGATCTGTGCCCACACAAGCTAGCAAAAATCCTGGCATGGACTCTGGGGGTGGTCACAAACCCCACATCTAGCTGAAGAGCTATTGGCAATTGATTTCTTCATGGAGAGGGAAAGTCAGTTTTCCTTAATGGTGTGATTCTGGGAACTCGAGCATGCTTCAGGGGATCAACACACACCTAAGAGTATTGTGTAACACAAACTGGAGGAGCTATCTATCTATCTATCTATCTATCTATCTATCTATCTTTCTATTGATCTATCTATTTATCTATCTATCTATGCCATAAAAGGCACAAATAGAGGTAGGAGGTAGGAGTGGACCTGAGTGAATGTGAGGGAGGTGCTTTGAATATGAGAAAAAATATTGTTTAACATTCTTAAAGAATCAATAAAAATATTATTTTAAAAAGATAGGAAGAGACAGAAGGTGAAAAAATGATGGACAGAGATTCATATCTCAGCAGGAAAGAAACAGTAATTTATATATTAATTTACATGTTTATTTCTATTATGGATAAAGAAAATATTTGCCAACATAAAAAGTACCACAAACAGCTTAGGTACTGAAAGGCTATCTGTAAGTTCATGTGTTGGTAAATCCAAAGAGTTATTATACACTGGGTGTAGCAAACCATCTGTTGGTGGAATGCAGAATTGACACATTTTTTCTTTGGAATATAGCATTTCATTTATCTTTGTATATTTTATGTGAAAGTTTCATAACAAGAGGGGCTTCTGTATCGTGATTAAAAGTGTCAATATAAACATTTGCCAGCTTCGTCATTTATCTTTGCCTCACGGTTGAATGTAAGCAAACACAAATCTCAAGGCACTAGCACCATTCAGTGTTTCTTGAGCAATGGCAAACAGGGTACATTATTCTAAGTTGGTTGATTTGGGCTGATATGTCTGTGGTCAGCTGCAGGTTGGCTATGTATCCAGAAAGACCTCAGTCAGAATAGGCTAAATTTGTTCTGCTTGGACTCTTGTCCTCAGCAGCTGGCTCTGGACTTATGTTTGTGCTTCATGTTAATGTATAAGAGGAAGAGCAAAGACTGCAAGGCTTCAGGGAGCATAAAGTCAGAGCTGGCACATCATCAATTCTGCAGTAACCTGTGGGCCAAAGAAAATTCCAAGGTCATCTCAGGTTCATGGGTGGAAAAGGGACCATCTTTGAATGAGAAGAGCTGAAAAATCACTTACTGACAGCTGTATAATCTGGAGGCAGGGGGAAGGCTCTGACCATTTCTGCAGTGGGTCTTCAACAGCAATCTTCTGAATAGTTGTCTAGTATTTGTGAAGTGACTCAAACATATTTTCCTTTACTCTATAAAATGAAGTAAATAATCTCACAATTCAAAATAACAACCTATCTTAACTACAGTTTAAAAGAACATAAAGTTACCAGTGGGACTTGTTTGCTGCACAGTCTTATTCTCTTTTCTTTTTTCTATTTGCTAAATATAAATAATTTTCAATGCTAATTAAGTTCAACTAAATGCAATTATATTTATGCCTTTTACTTAAAGCTATGCGTTTCTGTGCCTCCTTTAAATGTCTTTTGTTTAATTGGCTGTTTGGATGGTTTTCATGCTATGGTCAAACCCTGAATGTCACACTTGCTAGGCAAATATTGCACTACTGAGCCAAATTCCAAATACTCCCTCTACCCCTTGTTAGCTTTCAAAAGCTAATATAGCAGTATCTTCACTTAGGAAATTTTTGAAAAAAAAGACTTTCTTAGTAGTACTACAACACACCACACAAACACACAAAATACACACATGCACACACACCAAGCACGGTAATTAGTAAGCCCAAAAACAAACCACATAACTCTATCTGCTCATAAACTCCAGGGCTACTCTGTCTAATTGTAGGTACACAGACCCCAATTCCTGGTACCCTATTAGGAAATCTTATCCCCCATTCTCATTATAAATAGTGCCCCAGGATCTGAGATCTCCCAAGACCAGCTAAAGCAAGCACAGACCACAGTGCAATAAAGCCCAATATCAACAGCAGGATAAGCCTTACTGCCTACAAGAACACATGGAGACTAAACAACACACTCTTGAATAATGAATGGGTCAAGGAAGAGATAAAGAAAGAAATAAAAGCATTCCTGGAACAGAATGACAATGACAATATAACACAACAAAACCTATGGGATACCTTAAAAGCAATCCTAAGAGGGAAGTTTAAAGCCCTGGGTGCCTACATTAGAAAAATAGAAAGAGCACAAGTGAATGATCTAACACTACAGCTAAAAGCACTTGAGAGGGAACAACAGATGAACCCTAAACGCAACAGACAGGAAGAAATAACAAAAATCAGAGCAGAAATCAATGAAATAGAAACAAAGAAAACAATACAAAAAAAATCAATGAATCCAAAAGTTGGTTCTTTGAAAGAATAAACAAGATAGACAGACCTCTAGCCCAGTTAACCAAAAGAAAGAAGGAACAACTCCAAATCAATACAATCCATGATGAAAAGGGAAATATCACAACAGACAAGGAAAAGATCCAGAAAATCATACGGGAATATTTCAAGAACTTATACTCTACCAAGTTTGAAAACCTAGAAGAAATGGATGAATATCTGAAATCCTGGGAATCACCAAAGCTCAACCAAGAAGAGATCCACAGCTTAAACAGACCCATAACACATGAAGAAATGGAAGATGTAATAAGAAACCTCCCAACTAAAAAAAGCCCAGGCCCAGATGGTTTCACGGCAGAATTATATAAAACATTTCAAAAAGACCTACAACCATTATTACTGAAACTGTTTAGAAGGATAAAATCAGAGGGAATGCTCCCAAATTCCTTCTATGAAGGCAGCATCACTCTATTACCAAAACTAGGCAAAGATACAACTAAAAAGGAGAATTATAGACCCATCTCCCTAATGAACACAGATGCCAAAATTCTAAACAGGATACTGGCAAATCGCATACAGACCCACATCAAGAAGATCATCCATCATGACTATACCAGAGATGCAGGGATGGTTCAACATACAAAAATCAATAAACATCATCAAACACATAAATGGAATGAAAGACAAAATCCACATCATCATCTCAATTGATGCTGAAAAAAACCTTTGACAAAATCCAGCATCCATTCATGCTTAAAGTCCTAGAAGGAATTGGATTGGAGGGATCATTCCTCAATGTAATCAAAGCCATATACAGGAAACCCACAGCCAATATCATTCTAAATGGGGAAATGACAGAAGCATTCCCTTTAAAGGTAGGAACTCGGCAAGGCTGCTCCCTGCCAACACTCCTATTCAATATAGTGCTTGAAAAACTTGCTAGAGCAATAAGACAAGAAAAGGATATTAAAGGAGTACTAATTGGAAAAGAGGAAATCAAGCTATCCCTATTTGCTGATGATATGACTGTTTACTTAAGGGATGCTAAAAACTCCACCAGAAAACTCCTAGAAACGATTAACAGCTTCAGCAAAGTGGCAGGATACAAAATTAACCTAAAAAAAAAAAAAAACAATGGCCTTCCTTTACACCAAGAACAAGCAACTGGAGAAAGAATTCAAAGAGACCTTCCCACTCACAATAGCCTCAAAAACAATAAAATACCTAGGAACAAACCTAACCAAAGACACCAAAGATCTCTACAACAAAAAATTTAAACCCTTAAAGAAAGAAATTGAAGAAGATATCAGAAAATGGAAAAGCCTCCCATTCTCATGGATTGGGAAAATTAACATTGTAAAAATGTCCTTTTTACCAAAACTCTTGTATAGATTTAACACAATCCCAATAAAAATCCCCAAGAGTTTCTTTACAGGCTTGGGAAAAAAAGTCCTTAAATTCATTTGGAAAAACAAAAGACCCCGAATAGCCAAAACAGCCCTGACTGAAAAGAGCAACACAGGGGGGATCTCTATACCAGACTTCAAACTATACTACAGGGCTATAGTCATAAAAACAGCCTGGCACTGGCACAAAAACAGACCTGTTGACCAATGGAACAAAACTGAAAGTCGAACCTGAGCACATACAATTTCACCACCTCATATTTGACAAGGGAGCCAAGAAGACACAATGGAGAAAAGACAGCATCTTTAGCAAGTGGTGTTGGCAAAACTGGATCACCACTTGTAGAAGAATGAAATTAAACCCCTACCTCTCACCCTGTACAACAGTCAACTCCAGATGGATCAAAGACCCCAGCGTGAAACCCCAAACTCTGAAGGCGATAGAAGAAAAAGTTGGCAGCAGACTACAAGACATAGGTGTAGGAAAAGACTTCCTAAATCAGACAGCAGCTGCGTAAGAATTAAGGTCAACAATTGACAAATGGGACCTCATTAAACTCAAAAGCTTCATACATCAAAAGAAACAATCAAGGAAGTGAAGAGAAATCCCACAGAGTGGGAGGAAACCTTCACTGCAGAAATATCTGACAAAGCATTGATTTCCATAATATATAAACTATTCAAAAAACAAAGAAGAAAGAAAACAAATGACCCACTCAATAGATGGAGCAAAGAGCTGAACAGAGACTTCACAAGTGAGGAATAAGAGATGGCTGAGAAACACCTTAAGAAGTGTTCAACATCACTAATCATTAAGGAAATGCAAATCAAAACCACTTTAAGATATCACCTTACTCCAATAAGACTGGCTAGGATCAAGAAAACAAATGACACCAAGTGCTGGAGAGGTTGTGGGGAAAGGGGAACACTCATCCACTGCTGGTGGGAATGTAAACCCATACAGCCACTATGGAAAGCAGTGTGGAGAACCCTTGGAAGACTTCGAATGAATTTGCCACCCGACCCAGCCATACCACTCCTAGGCATGTACCCTCAAGACTCACCCCACCACAGAGATACATGCACGGCCATGTTTATTTCAGCTCTCTTCATAATAGCAAGGAGCTGGAACCAACCCAAATGCCCCTCAACTGATGAGTGGATAGAGAAAATGTGGTATATCTACACAATGGAGTTCTTTGCAGCAGTTAAGAAAGATGACATCATAACCTTTGCAGGAAAATGGGTGGAGCTAGAGGACATCATGCTGAGTGAAGTAACACAGTCCCAGAAAAACAAACGATGAATGGTATCCCTCATCTGTGGATGGTAGTGCCAATTACCTAGTTGTAAGTATTTCTTGTGCATGGCCCCTTGAGCTTTTGTCCAAAGCAGTTGGGACAAATGCATATTGGAAACAACAACAACAACAACAACAACAACAGCAACAACAGAAAGGACTGCATTGAAGAACTGACTGAAACAGTGAACTTCTGCTCAAAATAGTCAACTTCCACACAGAAAATATTGAGAAAGACTGAGAAAGAGATGAAAAGCATGTTTGGCAGAATGCATGAGCTCTGGTGGGGTGGGGGAATGGGGGGGACATGGGTCTAGATTTGATAAAAAATATATAAATAAATAAATTTTAAAAAATAAATTAATAGTGCCCCAAATTCTCAAATTATTGAGTCTCAGGTCTATTTTACACATGCAACTAATTAGATTTGGCATGGCATTTTTTAAATGTATTACACCAGGGCAATAGGCTGGAAATATTTCATTCCAGAGCTGCTATTAAGCATGAATATTTGTTATCAAGAAAGGTTTCAGAAAGTATATTTTGCTGCTAGCAAACATGCTTTCTCTGAAGAAGAAGGAAAGCTTTCACAAGGATGAAAATAGAGTATATCTCTTACACTATGATTGAGAAAAACATAATCTTTTAATTCAACGGGGCTCTTAGTACACTAACGAGTAACTTTTAAAACAAGTGATGCCATTAAAATGTCCACATGGTGCCCTAAAGGCTTATATAGACTCCTGTTCCTATAAACAAGAATGAAATATGATCTATCCACTTTGGGTGTGTTCTTTAAGAATAGTGTTTCATCCCAGACTCCTAATAAAAAGTTCCTTTAGGGAAATGATTGAGAACAGAAAATGCCTTTCTGTAGAATATCCTATAGTAAAAAAAAAAAAAAAAAGAAAGAATAAAGAGAAAAAATAACTTTCTTATGGCAAGCAAATGCAACACTTGCTAGACAAAGACTCTGATTGAGGGAAAATTCACAATGATGTAGGTGGTCTCCAGCTTCCAGTTCCCTTGCTTTTAATGACTAAGGCATATAGTAAAAGAAAGAACAGCAGTAAGTCATCTACATTAGGAGACTCTCCCTTGCTAGAGTGCTAACATTTTTCTAAAATAGCAAGATTATAAATACAACCCCAGTAGTGACCAGTGAGTTAATAGGTTTTATTTTCCTGTTGGTTTGATTACTATGTCAGTGTGTCCTATATGGCAAGATGGTCTGGTAGGAGAAGCAGAAACTCAAGATGCAGGAGGTTTCAATAACTGGCTTTGAGTTTTTTAACTTTACTAGCTTAGTTTAGGAATCTCTAAAAGACACAATGAAGCCTAGTCTACCTAAACTGGAAGAATGATACTACTAATCATAAATGACTCTGTGCCAGAGTGTACTAACGAAGCTATCCAATTGTAAACATTACTATAATCATTATATCAGAGGTAGAACAATGTGGGAAGAAAAATACTTCAGACATTATGTGACCTGGTTTTGTATCCCAGCTCTGCTCCAGACTAGTGAGATATCCTTAGCCAGGTCATTTCACATTGAGCCTTCACTGGGCAGCAAGAACAAATGTGCTAAGAAATGAGAATGAATCAGCAAATCTTTTCTCTGTGTATACTTGTGGGAAAGTTGGAATTGTAAAGACATACCAGTGATGATACAATATGAGATGATAAAGGACTCTGAATTTTGTCTGAAAGAATTGAAGAGGCTTGGTTTCTGATGCTCTGGGGAATTAGGTGAGTTTCACCAGACAAATAGTTTAGCTGGGTCTTGGAAAATGAGTAGCCATTTCTCAGAATGAAGGGGGCCAAGATTCAGGGGATGGGGCTGAAAAGGCTGAGCTGCAAAGGATCTTTCATGGTGAACTGAGGACGTTGGACAGAAAGATACAGATGACGATACACACAAATGCTTGCTGACTGCGTAGAACAGCCAGCTATCTATTCCATTCGATAGTAATTGATCATTCCTAGGTCTGCTTTTCCACTCACACACCAGAAAAATAAAAGTGTTTTGGGCCCAGCAAAGCTATCAGTCTCTGAAGTCTTCTCCACTGTTGCCAAAGGATTTCCTACCTTTATTTGCAGAGTCCAAATGTGTTTAGAACAAGTATTCCAGGACCAATAATGACCTCAAGTGTGTATGGAAGGTGGGATCAAGGAATGTGGAGAGAAGGACTGGCTCCTCAAGTCTAAGACAGTGCTCAGCATCCTTGTTCTTTGTCCTGAATCAGCTCTCTGTACCTGTCAGCTACTGTTATGTCTTGACAATAGTTTTCATTTCATGCCCCCTGGGAATCACAAGGATTTTCTCTTTGTTTATCTTCTATCGTGGTCAAAAGCTTGTTTTCTAGTAATAAACACCCTTAAAACTAGCCACTCAGTCAGCTGATTGAGTACCAGCTGTTGCCCTCTCCAGAACTACTGCTGCTGAATGGTGTTATGCTTCACCCACTTACCAAGGCAGTTTTCACTTCTGTATGGACCTCTCTGACAAGGGTCACTGACCAGAGTTGCATTTTTCAACTACTATTTTACCTTCTAAACTACACCCATATGGCCTTCTTCACTCCATCAGTTCAAGCCCCAAGTTTTTTACTTTGTGGTTTCACCTTCCTCCTTCCCAGTTTGCCAAACCCTGCCAGCCAGCCCACAAAATATGGCACATGCTATTAAAAAAAAAAAAACCTCTCACATTTCTGGGCATGATGTCAAACACCTGCAGCCTAAGCACTGAGGAGGCTGAGACAGCATTGTTATGAGTTCAAAACCACCCTAAGATGCATATAAAACTTGGGCTACATATTGAGCTCCAACTTTCAATAAATAAATAAATAAATAAATAAATAAATAAATAAATCTCTCATAATGAGTGAGAAGTGCCCCAAACTCTAGCACTGCAGGCTGTCCAAAACCAGTGCAAATAAACATTCTTATGAACATATTTGTGAATACTGTTTGTTACTTTATCAAAGTCAGTTTCTCACAGAGTTAGATCTGAGAGCAAGAACCCAGAATATTAGGTAGAGTCTTTCCACATAAGTAATATTATATCTCTTTTGGGAATATTGAAACTAAGACAGAATTTAACTTGCTCAAGTAAATTTACCAATTATTACCTGAAGATGCTCAATATGCCTGCCATCCCAACCTCCACTCTTGTTTTATGTACATGCATGCTCAACTTACAGTGGTGAATCCTAACTACAGTACAAAACCTAAGCCACTCAACAAATGTCATCACTTTGTTTATTATCCACAAGGCATTTCTTCCAGATCTTTTCCTTTCATGCATCCTAATTTCATATTTCCTAGGCAACTATTTCCTATATTTTCTCCAGAGTAGCTCCTGTCTTATCCATTGATACTTCATAAGAAGGCTGGGTCCAATACAAGTGTGTAAAGACACAGAGAAGAAAATGTAAACAGAGGCCTGTTACAATCGTAGGACAGACCAGAATCTGTGCATTGTGAGGGCTGCAGAGGAGGATGGAGGAGAAGATGGAAAGGCAGGTTGTACAACTTGCACGTGATTCACTGCTGTGTGTGTGTGTTGTACAGATGAGTCAATAACAAACCTGCCATAAGAGAGCTAGACCATGGGAAGGAGAGGTTGCTAGCCCACCTGTGAGAGTCTGTCACACATAATCCAGGCTCATGTGAGCATAGAGCAGTGCACTTTGTCTTTCAGTGTATCTGCCTAATTAAGCCTAGCTCATAGCTCAGGGTACTCCATGTTTTGAACCTTTCTGCCTTTGTGGTATCAGAGAAAGCCACCCTCTCTGGAGCTGTTAGCTGTGTGCTTCTCTTCCATAGCTCCTGCTCCCTTTACTGAGCCCTGTATTTGTTTGTCTCTACATTGTGGGCTCTGTCACCACCAACTATTGTCTCCTACCTTCTTGGCAGAGGTCTTGCATGTTAGGACATCAGAGTCACAGTTAGGCCATGACAGACATGTAGAGATTTCCATCTCTTTTTAGGGATAGTCTTGTCTCTGCTGCTTTCCAAGACAAGACTTTCAACTATTGTATTTGAAAGTTCATAAGTATTTATGACTAAAACTTCATTTTTTTAGAACTCATACTGTATAAACTAAAACTTCATTTTTAAGAATTTTCTTTTGCCGGGCGTGGTGGCCCACGCCTTTAATCCTAGCACTCGGGAGGCAGAGGCAGGTGGATCTTTCTGGTCTACAGAGTGAGTTCCAGGACAGCTGGGGCTACAGGGAGACCCTGTCTTGAAAAGCCCCCCCCAAATTTTTTTCTTTTATAAAACTTGAGTCTCTCTCTCCCCCTCTGTCTTTCTCTCTCTCTCTCTCTCTCTCTCTCTCTCTCTCTCTCTCTCCACACACACACACACACACACACACACACACAGACCTCCATGCACATGTGCACATGCATACTACACATACAAATCATGGTGAACAGAAATTTCTAAATGAGCAAAGATGGAGATGTAGACATAAATGGATAGCAGCAATTAAGTTAGTGAAGAATCTGTGTGTATTGAATATAGACAGAAGAGGACTTCACGTTGGATAGAGTGTATTGATATGGAAGAACATATTTAAATAACTTTTGTGTTTGGGGACTGAGAACCTAGAAAGAGTTGCCATAAACTAGACCATAAGTGCAGTAGAGAAAATTCTATGTGGAAGAAAATTTCAGACGTAGGCATGCTGAGCTGAAGGATTCTAGCCAACATCTTAGTGGAGATTTGATTAAATAGTTCCATAAACTGAATCATAGAACAAAGAGGCAACTGGGTAGTCATCAACATATTGATGAGTCTTAAAGACACTAACATTAATAAAATCATCACTGCTAGAGTTGGTTTTACTGAACATGCTAGAGTGGAATGATGAAACATTAAGAGGACATCACCAGAAGAGCACTTTGGAAATAGAACTAGTCAGAATTATCCTTGTGTCTTTCCCCCAAAGTCTTATCAGAAATTCTTCCTTTCTGTCTCACTACCCCTTCCCAATTCATCCCTTCCCAGCATCCAAATGCAAATGATGATAAAGCAATATTTCAAAATCCCCACTATGCAAATTGCATGAGTGAGGGACATCTGGAGAAGGCCATTCTTAATTGAGCCTTATTGCCTAAACTGATCAACTTAGTATCTGCCAAAGCATAGTCTCTGTTTTTTCCTTTATTTCATCCTCTGGTCTTGAATTTCCTGTTCTCTACCCTACACAAGTGTGTTTGGTTATCTCCACATTACACTCATTGACAGAATACCTGTACTCTATTTATTTATTGCATCTCCTTTTCCCTGTAGATTAGATATAGCTTGAAATTTGAAGCTATTTGTTCTCTATGTCTTATAACCATGTAATTGATAACAAGAATTGTATAGCATTTGCTGAATCCACATAAATGAATTTATCCTCCTTATTTCCTCATATCGAATTTATAGAAATTTGTTGAATCAAACAATAATCTTTACTATCAAATGACACAATAGAATTAGGAAAATGATTGTTTCTTTTTGCCTCACACTTGAAAAATTGAACTTACACTTTAGCCAAGTTCTTTCAAACCTGGTTCAACAGGAATGCACCATAGGCCTCAGATATATTTTAGAATCATAGCAAATGCATACTTGGAAGAAAAATGAGAAATCAACCAATGAGTGGATAGAGAAAATGTGGTACATCTACACAATGGAGTTCTATGCAGCAGTAAAGAAAGATGACATCATGAACTTTTCAGGTAAATGGATGGAACTAGAAGACCTTATGCTAAGTGAAGTAACAGTCCCAGAAAAACAAAGGAAGAATGGTATCTCTCATTTGTGGATGCTAGTGCCAATTACCTAGTAATAATGCAAACTGAGTAACCTGAAAGCAACTGTGCCATTATAATGTGAATACCTTAGGGGGATAGAGAATTAACCTACCACTTATTTTCAGAGTTTGTAATTGTGGTATATGGGGGCAGGGTATATATGCATACTTTAGAGTAATATAAAATTAATGGGGAAAATGTGAATTCCTAAACATGTTTTGGAATTAACATACAGTTTACTTTCAGACGTCATAATTTTGCTATATGTGTGAAGAACATATATGCATACTTTGGAGCAATACAAACTGGAGAGAACAACAACAAAAGGGCTAGGTCAAAGAACTGACTGAAACAGTAAACTTCAGCCCCAAACAATAAACCTCTGCATTAAAAAAAAAAATCTCTCTCCTATCTCCTCTTTCTCTCTCACCCTCTCCATATATATTGATATTATATATCTTATATATATTAATATATATTATATTATTTATTATATATATAATCTCCTTTTTTAGATTGTGCATTTATTTCTTTTTCATTTTATTTTGTATAAAATAAAATTGTAATCATTCTTATCACATTCTTAAATTTGTGAGTGGACTTAAAGCCAAAACAAAAAAACTTACAATAAAATGGAATTATTTTGTTAAAGGTAATTTAAAAATTTAAGAATATTTCCTTTATATTCTATTTTTCTAGAAAGAAATTTAACACATGTGGCAATATTTAAAAATTTATGTATAAATATAAAACTAACATCACCCATAATTCCATATGCAAAGACAAAGTGTACATGCTGGTAAAGGTCTTTCAGTCCTTTTAGCTAAGGGCATAGTTTTGTTGTTGTTATGTTTGCACATATATGAAATCAATCTTCGTAAATGGTTTTTATTCCCAGGCTCTTCCTAGGAGAGAACCTACTTGAACTTAAACAAATAATGACATTATCTAGAGCAGTTTTAATGGCACTGCCCATTTGAAAAATGAATATCAACCTAGTGAAACTGTAAATGGCAAAGTAAATCACTCTTTCACAAACTACGGCAAGAAGAAAGCCAAAGCTGAGCATGGTGACACACACCTTTAACCCCAACACTTGGGAGGTAGGTAGAAGCAGGCAGATCTCTGTAAGATCCAGGCCAGCCTGGTCTACACAGTGAGTTCCAGGACAGCTGTGACTACAGGGAGACTCTGTCTCAAAAAGCCCCCCTCAATTTTCCCATAAGACACACAAAGGAGAATATGATTGATTAAAAGTAAGTAAGAAATGAGGCTGTTTGCTGAGGAGAGAGACAGAAATAAGTTTGTTTTCTGAGAAGAGAATGACTATGTGTGTGTGTTGTGTGTGTGTGTGTGTGAGAGAGAGAGGAGAGAAGAAAAAAAGAGAGAGAGAGAGGAGAGAGAAAGACAGAGGGGAGAGAGGGACTCAAGTTTTATAAAAGAAAAAAATTTGGGGGGGGCTTTTCAAACAGGGTCTCCCTGTAGCCCCAGCTGTCCGGAACTCACTCTGTAGACCAAGCTCCTGAGTCTCCTGCCTCTGCCTCCCGAGTGCTAGGATTAAAGGCGTGGGCCACCACGCCCGGCAAAAGAAAATTCTTAAAAATGAAGTTTTAGTTTTCAGTATGGTTCTAAAAAAATGAAGTTTTAGTCATAAATACTTATGAACTTTCAAATACAATAGTTGAAAGTCTTGTCTTGGAAAGCAGCAGAGACAAGACTATCCCTAAAAAGAGATGGAAATCTCTACATGTCTGTCATGGCCTAACTGTGACTCTGATGTCCTAACATGCAAGACCTCTGCCAAGAAGGTAGGAGACAATAGTTGGTGGTGACAGAGCCCACAATGTAGAGACAAACAAATACAGGGCTCAGTAAAGGGAGCAGGAGCTATGGAAGAGAAGCACACAGCTAACAGCTCCAGAGAGGGTGGCTTTCTCTGATACCACAAAGGCAGAAAGGTTCAAAACATGGAGTACCCTGAGCTATGAGCTAGGCTTAATTAGGCAGATACACTGAAAGACAAAGTGCACTGCTCTATGCTCACATGAGCCTGGATTATGTGTGACAGACTCTCACAGGTGGGCTAGCAACCTCTCCTTCCCATGGNAAGAGAGAGAGAGAGAGAGAGAGAGAGAGAGAGAGAGAGAGGTTTATTACTTGACCCTCAGAGATGCTGTTTCATTAGAGAGGCACTATGACCAGGAAGCTTTAGTGTGGGAAGAGGAAAGAGTTGCTTTCATCTCTGTGATGATTTGGGCTCCTAATTAGATTCTAGGTATAGATAGAAAGTTAGAAAGACCAGGGTCAAATCCAGAACCAATCCAAAGACTAGCCTGTTGCAAAGCTAATGCAAAGCTGTTGTTCAGATCTAGAACTGGCGATTCTCATAGATACAGTCATATAAAATTAGAGGTGCACGAGTAGTCAGGATGACTACTGAATAAGAAGCAGTGACACAAACCGAAGAAATGAGGCAAGAGAAATGCTCAATCTTCATAATGAGTAATTACAGGGGTTCTATTAAGCTTCCGAGAATACTAGGAGATGGAAAATTCCTGAACTAATTCTCTGAGCTCTGGATCTATATTCTCAGCACCAATTAAACACTGCCACTTGATTATCACCCAGAAATTGTGAACTAAAATTTTCCAAATCTGAATTAATGACCTTCCCTCCTAATCATACACCTACTCTTTTAATCTTGGCTTCCACTGAAGATTCCGCTCTCCACCCAGAGGTCCCATTGAGAAGCCTTAATCACCCTGCATACCTCTTTCGATTGCCCACATTCCACCTTCTCTGTAGCCAGTTTGTCATGGGCTACACTGTGCATCAAATTATAGTATTGAAAGCCCAGTGCTAGGAAAATATGCAAAACATTAGTTTTGTGTCTTCTTCTTCAGTCTCGCTGAACTTGATACTTGCTCTGTGAAGTCCATATCGCTTGATCACACTCTTTTGTCTAGGGCTGTCTCCTGATCAAGGTTTATACTTTTCCCAAATAGCTAATGCAAATGCCACCTTTTATGTTAAGTGTTCTCAGATTTCAACACATACTTCTATTTCTATTACTAAGCTTTTATTGTATTATAGCTATCTGTATACTTTTTATCCATTGGACCAAGCTAAACAGGGCATATTGGCTAAGAATACAAGCCATACTTATCTCTGTGTGGAAAGTATTTCTGCAAGATACTTTACCTTGAGGTTATGTGCAAGGATCCCATGATTCATGAATCCAACTTTGTAGCTAGACTTCCTTGTGACTTTGAGTCTTGTTTGAGGCCTCTTGTTTATTCTAGTATATGTGCATGGTCTCAAAGGTAGTTTACAAGAGTCCATCTCATCTTCTTGGCCCACCTAGATCCTGAAGACCAGGCAATTTTGCCTAAGACATTGTATTTACAATGTGGTGCTGCCCAGTGTTGCCACTCAGACCAATGCTGTCCTACATTACCACACTACTGAAATAAAAATGCATTGTCTTTGTTCATAACCATGAAATATTTTCCATTCCAGAAATATTATTTGTAGTCACTCAAACTATTTATCAGAGTTCTCTATTCCCAGCCCATCTTCAAAAATGAGTATGTAACCCACACCAAGACAATCCTAACTCATTCTGAAGCTACTTTCCAGATCAAAGGCTGTATTTCTGAGCCTAGTGACCATCTTATCAACTTCATGGAACCCAGATGTGGTTAAAGTGAAGCTACATAGATCAGAAGCTATTGGAGGATGAGTGAGAGTATCTAAAATCTGATGGACAAGCTAATCAATCCCACTGTGGTTTAAAGTTAAATTTCTATCAATTGCAACTGCTCTAGTACTATTTTAGCATAGAATCCAGACTGCTTTTCCTTTGAGCAAATAGCAAAGACATAGTGTTGGTTAGAGTTGGGCCTCTGTAGTTCCTCACCCTTCTCCTTTCACTACCAGAGATACTATTTTCTTTCCCTTCCATCTTCCACCAGAAAACCCCATCCACAGACCATTGAGCAATAAATAGCTCACTCTCATGCAGCAGAGTCCAGTGTTCTAAACTTGGCTCTTGTGTTTCAGCTCCCAAAAGAATGGGCGAAGCCATCAACTTTCTTTTATAACCCTCTTTCAGAGGCCAGAGGTTAGAAAACGGTTCTGTGGGGAGGGTGAGATAATAAAATCTTTATTATTATCTTAGTTCTCTGTCTGGCACCTGCTTAATTCCACCAGGATGGACATTGATGATAGTGAGGGAGGACTGAGTTTGAACACAATTTATTTGTGAACATTGACAGTTGAAGTTCATATAATCATTTGAAGCCAGTTATTCATTTTGTCTTATCCAACACCAAAAATTCAAAACATTCTTAACTCAAGAATGTACAGATTATAGATTTTGTATACTTTCTCTAAATCACAATATCACATTTATCTTTGCAAAACTGTTATTCTATTTGGTCAACTTGCATGACCAGAATTTGGTCAGCAAGTTGCAAGTATTTGAATCCATTCTCAAATCTACCTTGTACATGCAGAACTCATGTCTGTCATCTATGAAAATACTCAGCCCAGGCTTGATGAATATCAGAATGAATATGACAGTGGAGGAAATGACAAAACCAAAGAAAAAGAGGGAGAAAATGCCTGGTTCTTGAACAAACCAATATTATATATTCCCATCATGATTTTTTTCAAACATAATTTTATCAGAGAGGGAAATGGCCTTACAGAATGGTAATTCTGGAGGGTACTCAAGCCTGCCAACTCAGGAAGGAGAAAGCTTCTCCTAGTCAACAGTAGAAAGAGCCAAATGTAGATACTAAATGAGAAGACCGGGCAGCTGGACCTCTGTACTTTGAATATGAATTCTGAGAGTTCGCTCTGGTAAGTTCTGAGCTGGCAGTATATTCATGGTTGAGTGAAGCCAGACACAAGACTCAAAAATGACTAATTTATCATTTTCAATTAATCTAAAGTTTTATGATAGTCAAACATTATCATAATTACCAAGTCAATTTCCCCATGGAGTTTAAGCATTCATGTAGGAAATGAAGTAATTTCTCATATTTAAGTTCAAATATCTTGTATTTAAATGTAATAAAGATAAAATGATATGTTATTGCAAAGAAATAGAAAAAGCTAGGGAATACATCCCAAGCCTCCCAGGCCCTGGATGTCCTTGT
This sequence comes from Rhizomys pruinosus, assembly GCA_009823505.1. Classification (NCBI taxonomy): domain Eukaryota; kingdom Metazoa; phylum Chordata; class Mammalia; order Rodentia; family Spalacidae; genus Rhizomys; species Rhizomys pruinosus. The sequence continues at coordinate 303,961 of VZQC01003078.1, forward strand.
GAACATGTCACATCTACCAGAACTCCTATTACAGGTGCAAATACGTGTCTGTAGGTACATGCAAACCTCGAAGGGTGTTTGCTTTGTTAGGCAATTATAGCTCTAAGAACCTGGAAAGCCACACCTGGCACACAAGAGTGAGAGTCTTGGGACTAACATTATTAACAAAGGTGGAAAATTTCTGTTTCTAGTTTGTGTAAAACAGAAAGTCAGAAGCTCCCAGGCAAATTTCCCCAGGCATCCTTTTACTGTGGCCTAAACATTTTCCCTTTCTGGGGGTCCATCTTTTCCTTTCCTGTTTCCTGCTTTTTTCCTCCCATGAAGGATGAAAACATATATAAGCATTTTGTTACATTCCCGTTCAACCAGACTAGAAGCTTTCAGAAACCTGAAAATAATGCAGTAGGCAAATAAACAACTTTCTGTCAACCAAATTTGAACTCAGGTGTCTTCTACTACATCTCCACAAATCTATATTCCATGCCAAAAAGGTATTGTTCTCAGAGCTTGGGACCTTCGCAGAGTCTGAAGAAATTTAGGTCTCATGAACGTCCCTTCTAACTATTACTCCTGTGGATATATTAAGCTACATGCCAAAGGGAATTTGGCAAATGTAATTAAGATAGCTAGTCAATTGACCTCAAAAGAGGAGATTATATAAGATTATCCATGTGGACTAAATGTAATCACCTAAGCCCTTATAATCAGAAATAGAGATAAAAGGGAAAGCCAAGAGAATTCAATATTTAAGAAGGACTCCATCGTATCATTTCTGATTAGAAGATGGAAAAACATAAGAAGGAATGCAGCAGGCCTTTTTAGCTGAGACAGGACTAACAGGAAGAGAGACCACAGCCTGACTACTACATCAAACTGGGCTCTACCCACAAAGTTGTGAGCTTGGAAATGAGTATTTCCCTGAAGACTTCAGATAAGAGCCCAAGATGTTCAACACTTTGAGGTGAGCTTTGCAAGACCCTCCCTAGAAAAGCAGCACTGGCATGCTGGAATTCTGGCTCACAGTCAGCTACAAGCCCCTAATCCTGTGCTGCTTGAATCACTGAAGGATTGTGAGTGCATTACTAGGCTATAAAAAGACCCTCCTTTAATCTCGAATTTAAATTAGGGCTGAAGTCAACAAATTAGTAAAAGCTAATAAAAAAAATCTAGATGAGATGACGGATGAATAAAGGGCATGCTGTATAATGAGGACCTTAGTTCCCATCCCTGGCACCCACAGAAAAGGGGGGCATATGTGCCATGTAGCCAGAGAAAAGCAGATCCTTGGAGCTAGTGGTCAGCCAGCCAAGCTCCAGTCAACAAACTCCAAGTTTGGTGAGACACCTTTCCCAGAAATTAAGTTGGAAAGGAATCAAGGAAGATACTCACTGTTCACTTGTGGTCTGCACACGTGCGCGAGAGCGCGCGCGTGCGCACACACACACACACACACACACACAGACCTCCATGCACATGTGCACATGCATACTACACATACAAATCATGGTGAACAGAAATTTCTAAATGAGCAAAGATGGAGATGTAGACATAAATGGATAGCAGCAATTAAGTTAGTGAAGAATCTGTGTGTATTGAATATAGACAGAAGAGGACTTCACGTTGGATAGAGTGTATTGATATGGAAGAACATATTTAAATAACTTTTGTGTTTGGGGACTGAGAACCTAGAAAGAGTTGCCATAAACTAGACCATAAGTGCAGTAGAGAAAATTCTATGTGGAAGAAAATTTCAGACGTAGGCATGCTGAGCTGAAGGATTCTAGCCAACATCTTAGTGGAGATTTGATTAAATAGTTCCATAAACTGAATCATAGAACAAAGAGGCAACTGGGTAGTCATCAACATATTGATGAGTCTTAAAGACACTAACATTAATAAAATCATCACTGCTAGAGTTGGTTTTACTGAACATGCTAGAGTGGAATGATGAAACATTAAGAGGACATCACCAGAAGAGCACTTTGGAAATAGAACTAGTCAGAATTATCCTTGTGTCTTTCCCCCAAAGTCTTATCAGAAATTCTTCCTTTCTGTCTCACTACCCCTTCCCAATTCATCCCTTCCCAGCATCCAAATGCAAATGATGATAAAGCAATATTTCAAAATCCCCACTATGCAAATTGCATGAGTGAGGGACATCTGGAGAAGGCCATTCTTAATTGAGCCTTATTGCCTAAACTGATCAACTTAGTATCTGCCAAAGCATAGTCTCTGTTTTTTCCTTTATTTCATCCTTTGGTCTTGAATTTCCTGTTCTCTACCCTACACAAGTGTGTTTGGTTATCTCCACATTACACTCATTGACAGAATACCTGTACTCTATTTATTTATTGCATCTCCTTTTCCCTGTAGATTAGATATAGCTTGAAATTTGAAGCTATTTGTTCTCTATGTCTTATAACCATGTAATTGATAACAAGAATTGTATAGCATTTGCTGAATCCACATAAATGAATTTATCCTCCTTATTTCCTCATATCGAATTTATAGAAATTTGTTGAATCAAACAATAATCTTTACTATCAAATGACACAATAGAATTAGGAAAATGATTGTTTCTTTTTGCCTCACACTTGAAAAATTGAACTTACACTTTAGCCAAGTTCTTTCAAACCTGGTTCAAACAGGAATGCACCATAGGCCTCAGATATATTTTAGAATCATAGCAAATGCATACTTGGAAGAAAAATGAGAAATCAACCAATGAGTGGATAGAGAAAATGTGGTACATCTACACAATGGAGTTCTATGCAGCAGTAAAGAAAGATGACATCATGAACTTTTCAGGTAAATGGATGGAACTAGAAGACCTTATGCTAAGTGAAGTAACAGTCCCAGAAAAACAAAGGAAGAATGGTATCTCTCATTTGTGGATGCTAGTGCCAATTACCTAGTAATAATGCAAACTGAGTAACCTGAAAGCAACTGTGCCATTATAATGTGAATACCTTAGGGGGATAGAGAATTAACCTACCACTTATTTTCAGAGTTTGTAATTGTGGTATATGGGGGCAGGGTATATATGCATACTTTAGAGTAATATAAAATTAATGGGGAAAATGTGAATTCCTAAACATGTTTTGGAATTAACATACAGTTTACTTTCAGACATCATAATTTTGCTATATGTGTGAAGAACATATATGCATACTTTGGAGCAATACAAACTGGAGAGAACAACAACAAAAGGGCTAGGTCAAAGAACTGACTGAAACAGTAAACTTCAGCCCAAAACAATAAACCTCTGCATAGAAAAACTTTTAAAAGGCTGAAAAAAAGATGCAAGACATGTATGGAAAAATGCATGAACTTGGGTGGGGTGGGGGCATGGAAAGGGGAATGAGTCTAAATTGGACTGAGAAATATTGTATGAATTGCATGAAACTTCAATAAAAAGTTAACAGAAAGAAAGAAAAATGAGAAAACAATAGACCACCTCTCAGCTGCACCCCACCTAACACTTTCTTAGCTTTTGATGCTCAAGTGTACACAGAGATCCCCTCATATTTTATATATCATATGCATATAATCATTACAATGTAATTATTCAGTTTTTATGAAATCGTAATGAGTAAGATCTACCTCCAAATCCTTAGGATTCACAAAAGACTTGCTTCTGATTTTGTTTTGCTTTGGGGGAGGTACACACTGGAATCTGGGTTTCTTCCAAAGCAGGCCTTGAGAAGGGGAAGTAAGTGTAAGGAATTAATGTGAGATGCTGTCCCAGTGCAAAGGGAAAGGAAGCAATGAAGCAGGAAGAAGAAAGAAACCAATACCTGGCATATTGTACATTATTGCCATGGTAACCAGGGTCTGAATTCTAGGAAACAGTGAAAAATGTCTGCAATATGTTCAACAGAAGAAAAGGACTGTGTTATGTACTCCTCAACCTTCCCCCATTGTTTATATATCAAGGGCCGTTAACCTGCGCTCCCTTGTCTCTTGCCCTGAGTCTTGACTAAGGGAAGGAAAGCCCTTTCATGGGGATTAATCATGTTTACCCTTGGATGCTATGAGTATGACATCAAGAATATCAGTTATGTCAGTTCTACAAGGCTTGTGCTCACTTCACAACACTCTTAGACATAGTGTTATTTTGTATCTGTCCAACATTCCTCCTCTTCTGGAACAGGTGGGGCTCAACATCTCTTCTCTGCCACAAAACCCTGCTACAGTGAGGCAACAAAGGTGACCAAAGTGATGTAACGTGTTGGACAGAGTGACAGTCTCAGGGATGGCCAGATAACACTGTGAAGACAAGGGAAATGTGCATACAGATGCGCAGGCTGATTCATGAATATAAAGTTAGTGAGGCCAATATAGAACTAAACAGAGGGTTTTGATTCACTTGAAAATACTAAACATGCACTCCTTCTTGAATGGACCTCAATTTCAATCTGAGAGCAATTGGTTGTCCCCCAAACCAGTTATGCAACTATTGCATCAGGGGCACATCCTGCCTGGCAGGTTGGCATTGTAGTTCATAGGGTTCACAGCTAGGTAAGATCACTAATGCTGTATCTTCTGAAGCACCTGAAGAATACCTTCAGGCATGGTGAAAGCCAGCCAGGAGAAAAGTTTCTACTCAGTTCCAACTTGACTTATTTGTATTTTTTTAATCAAGATATATGATGTCTTCAGAAATAGTCTTATTATCTAGTTCTGGTAGCAACCAAAAGAAATAGCAAAAGCTTGCATAGATTTGGACCTCTAGGGCCTTCCTCACCAACAACTCATACCCTACATGTGATACTGGCACTGGCACCTGGCATGTTCTGAGAACCATCATTACTCAGCCACACAGGATGTCTCCCTTCTACCTATTTATTCAACTTATTTCTTGATTCATTTACAAACTAGTAGGGTTACATATGGCTATTTTATAGGAGAACTCACTCATTGTGTTTCAATAAGTTGACATGGCACAAAACCACATTTTAAATAAATATGCTTATACCATAGACAAACATTACTCTCAACATTTTTTTCTTTTTAATTGTGCTTAATATTTCATATTTTTGAAAATTTCACATATTTTGATCATATTTAGATACCCTCCCTTATCTGCACTCCTCTTATAGTCTTGTAGTCCCCCACCCACCAGATTTCATGTACTCTGTCAGATATATTAAAGCCTATTGACTTATTTTCAAAAGACCTTCAGTGGGTGTTCATCCACTGGAGCCTGGTTAACCTATGCAGTGTCACATCCTTAAAGAAAACCAACCCTCTCTCTCCCAGTAGTTATTGTTTGCCAATAGTTCTTCAGCTAAGATTTGAGCTTTTGACCCTCTTTTCCACTTCCATGTTGGGATTTTTGTCTGGCTTTAACTTGCATGGGTATTGTGCGTGCTGTTAGCATTGCTTCAAGTTCATATGTGTAACTGATGAGATGTCTGAAAAACTGTGCTTCCTTGTAGCCATCCACCTCCTTTGACTCTTACAATATTTCCACCACCTCGTTTACATTGGTCCCAGAGCTTCAGGTGGCAGAGGTTTGATACAGGTGTCCTATTCAGGGATAAACATTCTGCAGTCTCATTCTCTGCACTTTGGCTGGTTGTGGTTTCTGGGTTAATTACCATCTGTGATAAAAGTAGCTTTTTCTCTACTGCCTATGATCTCTCCAGCCATGTGTATTTGCCTGTGTTTTCAGGACCACATATGAGTTCCCTCCTACTGAGCGGGCTTAAGTCCAAATAGACAACTGTTGCTTGCCCCCAGATAAAAGTGCCACTAATATATCAGAGATAATTTGCTGGGCATGTCACTGTTGCTGTTGTAGACTTTACAGCTGGAATCCATCATTGATTGGTTTCTCCCTCAGCAGTTTGCATAGTATCTTCTGCTACTATGGGATCTAGTGGTCAGGGAGATTGGCTGTTGTTAATTGTGCAGCAATAAACATGAGTGTTCAGCTCTCCACTGCATCTGACTTTTTTAAATTTTATTTATTTTTTATGTGTACTGTCTGCATGCAGGTTTGTGCACCCATGTCGTGCAATGCCACAGAGGTCAGAAGAAGGTGTCAGATTCCCCTGGAACTGGAGATAAAGATGGTTCTCAGCCACCATGTGAGTGTTGGGAATCGAACCCATGTCCTATGCAAGAGCAGTCGGCACTCTCAACCACTTGGCCATCTCTCCAGCCCCAGTATCTGACTTTTGACTCTTATACCCAGCAATGATATAACTGGATCATAGAGTAGTTCTAATTTTATTTTTCGAGGTTTACATATTTTCTTTTAGAAATCGGTTAAATTTGTTATTCGATGGTCTCATAAATTCATATCATAGATTTTGTTACTCTACCCCCCACTCTCCCTGCTCTCCTCCCACCTCTACCATCCTCCCTTCCCAAAAAGTCCCTTTCCCACATTAATGCCTTTTTGTTTTGTTCTGTGACTCACTGATTATTAACCAGAACCATTCTTATTACTACTGTATTGGAAGCCAGAAAATAAGTGATCTAGTTCAAATAGTAAAAGTTAAGTGATGATTCATCTTTCAGTGGATTAGATGATACCTTCCTATATTAATGAGGGTGATTTTCTTTACTTAGCCACTAATTCATATTGTAGTCTCTTCCAGAAATTTCCTCACATACCCCAAAATAATAGTCTTCAAAATATATTAATTATCTCAGACAAGTTTTCCTATAAAATTAACCAGGCCCTATTCTCATGCCATCTTTCTAATGGATATCTATGTTTTAGCAAAGTGGTATGAGATAGAAACTCAAAAGGTCTAAATAAGGATGTCTTTACACACATCAATAAAGCTTCACAGAGTAGACATATAGTGTCATGTCTAAATATGAATGAAGGTTTCAAAAAGGACAAATGGAAAAAGTTTTATGAAATAGATGCTACTTAAGAGGATTTCAGCAAGAAATGGAACAAGCTTGAAAGTTAGCAAAGAAGCAGAGAGATGATTCAGGTTAAATTTAACAGGAGACTCTAAAAGGGCATATGGCAGATCACTAGAACAAGATGGCCAAAAAGAATATTTCCCAACTTTATTCACTTGAATATCATCAACACATTTTGTACAACCATATGTAGCATGAACCGTCATTTAATTAATAATGCATTTCAAAAAAGCTTCTTTTTTGAAAGTCAATTCACTTGCTTTGGTTAAAATAAGTGATGCTTTCTCTAAACTCACACAAATATTGTAATATATTTTAAAATACATATTGCCATAATATATAAAGACTAACTTTTTAAAAATATACACATATTTACTTTTATTAAGTCTTAAAACACCATGTAACCTGTAGACAGAGTCTGGACAAAATTGGATACTTGTTGAACTCACGTCAATTAAATATGTATTAATCGAATATACACCCGTGTCCCTCTCCCGCCCCTCCCACCCTTCCCGATTCACCATTTCAGTCAGTTTTCTGATGCAGTCTTTCTGCTGTTTTTTTTTTAATGTGCATCTCTCTCCACAAGAAATATTTATAACTGGATTATTAGTGCTAGCACCCACATATGAGGGATACCATTCATTGTTTGTTTTTCTGGGACTGTGTTACTTCACTTAATATAATATCTTCTAGCTCCATCCATTTCCTTGCAAAGTTCATGATGTTGTCTTTCTTTACCACTGCACAGAACTCCGTCGTGTACATGTACCACATTTTCTCTATCCACTCGTCAGTTGAGGGGCATTTGGGTTGGTTCCAGCTTTTCGCTATTGTGAACAGAGCTGCAATAAATATAGCTGTTCATGTATTTCTGCAGTGAGATGAGTCTTGTGGGTATATGACCAGGATAAACCATCACCTAAAATGATATCATGTGTCAGCTACATGGAAAAAGTAGGTACTCAGAACCAGCTTTACATGGTTTCTGTCCTTTAATTCTGACCCTTAGGTATAGATAATATCCAAAACTCCATTTTCTTATTTGCATCAGATGAATGTTAACTGAAGTACTGGACATGTGACTCATACTGAAACTATTACTTACTTATACTGCCACCTCAGCTTCCCAACATAGATGCTGAAACAGCGACTCTGTTTTGCTGAACCAGGAAAAGAGACAAGAAACTCTTCTTGAAAGAGAATGTAAGGATGAAGTGGTCCCTGGGAACTTAAGGGGAAGGGCTGAGATGAAGAGAGGACTTGTGGACATTCTGGCTCGACTATAGCTCGAGGGTCAACTTCTGTGAAATCTACATCACCTAATTTTTTAGAGTCAATTTATATTGGGAAGAAAATATTTGCCTGAACCCGACATTAAAACAAAACAAAACAAAAATATTAGAGGGTAGTGTTTTGTAGAGAAATGGCATAAAAAGGAGAAAATGAATTATCTGGAGTGCTTAATTAGTAGGAAGGACAGGCTGTGGAGGTAAGCAAGATAGGGAACCTGTCAATGCAGTAAGTGACAGTAGTGTCAACTACTGTCTCAAGTGTGAAGGCGGGGGGGGGTAAGGTAGAAATGGGAAAAATATGAAATCAGATGAAAATACCAATTTGCTCCCAAGTTTTGTTGTAACAGTCATTTTACCATAAGCTTAGAGCCAGGAGATGAGAAAAAGAACACAGGAAGCTTGGAATTTTATTGACCCATCTACAACTTGAGTTTCTATGCTTTAATTTTTATTTTATCAGTCTTTGCAAAGCTTAAGGTACCCCCCCCAGTCCTTCCATTTCCCTCATCTGAACTACTATTGATCTAGATTTCCCACTGGCGATGTAGACAAGCTTCAGGGTCAAGTGAACAAGAGTGAAAATAACGCTCGCCAGCTTTCTGTCTTCCAACCAGGTTCCAAACAGCGCTTCTGGGCTGCTGTGTGTAGGGAACACTCTAAAAAACGTTCTTTTTAAGACCAATCACTTTGAAATCTTTCGAACTAATCGCCCAGCTGAAGTTAATTACAAGAATAGAAATCTAGAAAAAGTTGTTTGCAAAACATCGGAAAATTCCCCCTAAAGCCCTTGCAGTTAATAATGAATGCTGATATTGGCCAGTTCCCTTGACACATGTGATTCATTATGTATAAGGACCAAGTGAAGTTTCCCATGTGGAAGCACAAAATGTTCAGTGCAGGTCTGGTTCAATTACTATAAGTGATGTTAAACCTAACCAATTCCTCTGACACATGGACACCAATGGATAAGGGGATAAACCTGCCACCAGTTATCAGATAAATACTAGTGCTAAATTGAAAGCCAGTGCCAACTGGAGCCACCAGATATAATCAGGAGTCCAAGAAGGAATGGCGGCTGCAGGATCATGCTTGCAACCGCGTCAAGGGGTTCAGCATGCAGGGAGCCATTTGTAGTTTCTTCACTTGCAGTCATATGGAGATAAATTCTGAGCACTGTCACATTTCAAAATGCTCGAATTTTTAGTACATATATTCGCTTTTCAGGGGTCAGGAAACTGGTATTAATTAGTCAACAACGTTTGTCCAGGCTTTGGAAGACATTATTGAACTTAATTCAGTGGTTGTACATTCACATTTTCTATGAAGAAAACAATTTACAAAAAACAATCTCAGAGTCTCTCAGACTTAGATAGCACATACTGAAACAAGTTCAAAAAATGCTTCTAAACAATGCATTTCGGTTATTGGTAATAGTTTCTCCGGCTGATGGAATCAGATAGATACTAACAATTCCAGATAGCATGGAAGACAGTGATGAAGACAAGGACACGAACCTAAAACAAGCTTGAATGGTTGGGGGAGTGTACAAATTTGGTGAGGGAAATGCACATGTGCAGTGTTTACCGCATCCTGTGCCCAGGGCCAGCCCTGCCTTCACAAGCTGCTAGTACATTTTACAGCACTGCTTGGGGGATTCTTATTGCTTCTTTAAAGGAGAAAAATTTTAAGTTTGAAAACTAAATAGCTTCCAAGGCCACATGGATTACAGTAAAGCCAGGATTCAGACTCAGCTCTGTCTTCCAAACTCATATTCATTATAAAATGCCCAGGGGGGGAAATAAAAGGGCAAATCTCATAATGAGTAAATAGTATGGAGTCAAACGTGAGCACTTTTTATCAAATACATTTTAATCACTTGAAATATCGTGTTACTATTTCTTCCAATGCACATTTTAACTGCACTTCATTTTAACTAGGCAGCTGATTGTTCTGACCACCAGCAAGCAAACATGACACCATGATTATAATATTGCTTACAGAGTGACACAACCTATTCTCAAACACTTTGGTATTTCAAATAAGAAGTTTCAATTTTCTTGGCCTTGGCTTGCATTTAAAGGACAATTCGCCTATGCTGGTGCTCTTCTCTGCATGCTACGAAGAATCTATTTTCAATTTCAGTTCACAAGGAAGCTTGAGGGCAGAATGGTTCTGTGGAGGAGATGAATAACGTTTCTCCCTTTGGAGAAGGCAAGAATTGTCCCAGGAAGAGCCTGCAGAGTTATTTTGTTCTCCACTGAAATTCTAAAAAGTCATGCAAGAAACAGGTGAAACTTTTAAAGTCCATTATTTACTCCTAAAGAAACTCTTAAAGAAACATGCAGATCGTGAGGGGTTACTGTAGCCAGTTTCAGACTTCAGAATGGAGCTCTACCAACAGTTTTCTAATTGAATCTCAAAAGACTGTAATTGTGTTCCACTCTGTAGCCAGCCTCCATTCCACGCAGCTACAGTCAGTTGTAGGTAATCAGATTACTCATGGGTTACTGCCTGCAGCCTGCAGGAGAGTGCCAAGAGAAGGCAAAGTGTTGTAGGGTTAATGAAGCTTAATATGGTGCCAATATCACACTGAGCCATTGCCTACAGAGTGAGAAAGGATTATATCCCATGTTAATATGCCATTTGACCCATGCCAGAGAAGCATTCTAAATCACTGAATAAGTATGTAAGTCACCACAGAGGAGTGTTTGCCATGCCAGCTCTCATTGCTGTGAAAACAAGTTGTTCCCTCGCTTGTGAATGTTAACTTTGGTGCTCTTTAAAGTACAGTTTCAACATTGGCTCTGCACATCCCTGGAAAGGCCATACAGCTATTCAGTTCTCTAAGTTGGATCCAATGCAAGGAAATTCACATATATTTCTCCAATCTGATCTCAACTTTTCTGCAGACTGCAACTAAGGGTGAAGTACTGCACCTGCCTAGCATCCTACGGTGACTTTCAAGTTGCCCTTTAACTGAGTTGTTTAGGGCATCTTGAGCTATAAATTCTTACCAATGACTAAGTTTGTGGCCAAATGATGTCTCAAATTAAGCTTCTGAAAGAAGGAAAGACAGAGAAAGCAGCAAAGCTGGTGCAGTCTGTACTACTAACACTCAGACTCCAGATAGTAGGAGCACAAACACTAGGCTTCATCTTCTTGAGGGTCAGCACCAGTATTCATCTCTTCATCCTGTGATGCACCTGGAGATGGAGAAGAAGGAATTCACTGGTTGATAATTCACTAGAAGATAATTCTACCAGCAAACATTGGTTATTTTCTTAAAGTTGTAAATGTTTAAGTTTAAAAACCTGCCCCAAATATCAGAATGTTCTATATAATTCTCGGCATTTAAAATTAGTGCACTTAAAATGTTTTCCAAATTATTTCAATCCCTAGGTTATAGAATCACAACACTAACATAATGTCTTCTAGCTCCATCCATTTACCTGCAAAGTTCATGATGTTGTCCCTCTTTACCGCTGCATAGAACTCCATTGTATACATGTACCACATTTTCTCTATCCACTCGTCAGTTGAGGGGCACCTGGGCTGGTTCCAGCTTTTTGCTATTGTGAACAGAGCTGCAATAAACA